>JAJHZJ010000600.1:3268986-3605266 GCA_023548195.1 Bettongia penicillata ogilbyi | reverse complement strand
TGTCCCAGCCTTCAGGAGTATATCTGGTTTGTTGTTTTTTTTTTTCTTCTTAACATTTCTTGTCATCTGACTTTTCTTGATATTACAAATCTGTATTCCTCTGGTAGCTCCCCCATCCACTGCTGTATGTTGCTTTTAATGTTCTGATAACCAGTCTTGTTAAATCAGCAACATTATTTTACAACCATTGTAAGCCAATGGGTTTCTGATAAAGACTAAGAGTAGTCTCCTAAGCCATAAAGTACATGCTTGGACTTTGTGGCAATTATTTGAGGTCATTTTCACTTATATCTGTGTTTTTAAACAGTGTAGATTTGATTGTGATAACTAGATGTTTAATTGTTTTATGTGGAGTAATATTGACTTTTCTGTCTTCTGTTTCTTAAGTCCTCTTGTTAATATTACTTAATCATCGGGTTATTGAGTTCAGTTGGTTATTGTGCTGTATCAATGACAGCAAACCTGGGTATACCATTTCTTTGTAGGCCACGTAGCTTCTCATTATTCATGCGTCATCTTTGGTTCCATGATGCCAGTGACAGGGTGGGGACACAGCAAGGGAGTATGGATGGGTCAGTGTAAATCCCTTGTGACTATCATACAAACAATTTATCATGTGTATCAGAAATCATGGCATAAAAACACATTACATTGTTCCGAAGAGAAGCAGGTGGAGATCATTCTGGACTGGGAATCAGGAAGTCCTTTTGTACCACCTTTTCTGACCCTTTCTCACTGTGTAACTATAGGCAAGTTCCTGAAGGTCTCTGAATTTCAGTCAACTTTTTATAACAAGAAATTATAGGTGGGTTACAATTATAACATTATTACTTTTGACCTCCCTTGGATCTCTAGGAGATGAAACCTTTTGTTTTGTAGCAGATGTGATACCCTCACTGTTATTTTACTCTGTGATTCTATGGGAAGAGGCTCCTTTTCTAATCATCAAAGAAACTGAGCCTGAGGGGATGGCATAACCTGGTCAGAGGATCAGTGAAAGTTGGGAATAAATCTGAGGACCTCAGATTTCGGACTGTCCTTCTTCCAGTAAACCAGTGTTTCTCAGACTGCTTCTCACAGGATCCTACAGTCCTTAAAGGCATTTCCAGATTACATAAGGCAAGTTTCATTTAATTAAAAAATCGCTCCATTATCTCTAGGTCCTGCCCTGCATAACATTAATGTCTAGGTTTTCTGGGGACAAAAATAATGCCCAAGTATCCCATAATCTCCAACTTTGCAAATTCCTGATGGAAACTGACATCTGATTTCCTTTACTTGAGTTAGTCTGAAGAAGGCTGAGATGTAAAGAAACAACTCTGGCTCACTCTTCGTTAAAAAATGAGGTTTGCAAAAAAAAACGATGACCTCATTTGAATCTTATATGAGTTATCTGGCATATAATAAGGTTTTAATAAATGCTTGCTGATTGACTGTGGCCTGTGTTTTATACAAGTACTGCCATTTTCATCTTAGTAATGAGGAAGGTGATGCCCAGGGAAAAAATGTCTTTTGTCTTCAAGTTAGTGTCAGATGCGAATCTCTTCTGAGCCCAACTCCTTTCACCATGCCAGGCAGCATTTTCTTTTACTTTAATCAGGGATCTCGCTGTCATGGGTACACCCTCTAAGGGTGCAGATTGCAATCGGGGCCAGCCTGCTCATCCTGTGCGGCGCTTGTCCAGGTCACCTCATAGAACTTCCACAGGGAATCTATGCAATGCACTTCCTCTACGTCAGAGGTCTCTAACTTTAAGTTTGTGACTTAAAAATACCAAGAACTATATTGTATAATCTATATGTACTTTTATATGTCATATTTATTTATATATTTTAGCTATGTTGTTTTCAATTATTTTGCACTTAAAAAACATTATTCTGAGGAGTCCATAAGCTTCACTAGACTGCCCAAGGTGAATCTCCTGCTGAAGATCTCTTCATATAACATTAATATGAACAGAGCACATTCAGGCTATCAGTTATCTCTTGGTCTCACTATGAGACTGACTCATCTTTTTTTTCTCCACTGGCCCAACGTTTTTCTGATGCCTCCATTTATGCCATATGTCCTGGGCAATTCCTCATTACTAATATGCCTCCCTCTATCATCCTTTGAGTGATCTTCAACACCAGTTCTTTGGAGGCCTTGATCTTCCAAGACTGGAACCATTACATCATCACTAGAATGTTTTTTAAAAGTTTTAAAAAGTTTTTCTCAGAAAAAAGTTTGGTCCACCTTTAAACATTTTTCTTTCCTTCTTCCTTTCTCTCTTTCTTCCTTTCTTGTTAAGTGGTTTGACCAGGGTCACAGAGCTAGTAAGTATCTGAGGCTAGATTTGAACTCTGGTCCTCCTGACTCCAGGATTGGTACTCTATCCACTGTACCACCTAGCTGCCCTTCCCTTTAGATGTTTTCAGAGACAGAATTTCAGAGAGTATATTTTTCTTACAGTGTTTCTCTTACCTGATTTAAAGGATTTCTCGCCATGAGCTCAGTTTTTATTCTCTGTTTTTGTATTTGTACATTCTTGGCAAAACTGCTGATAGCTATGTCAATTACATCCAGTTCTTATGATTCTAGCACTGGGGCCGTGTCACTATGAGATTTCCCATTAGCCTTATCATTATGAGTCTTTAACAACTAACCAACCAGTCAATCAATTAATATTTCTTATATATCTATTTTGTGCCAGGCACTTTGCTATGTGTTTCAGGGTATAAATACAAAAAGAAAAGAAACAATCCCTACTTTCAATGGGCTTCTATTCTAGTGGAGGAGACCACTACATACATACATACATACATATATATATATATATGTACTCATATATATGTACATATAAATCTTAACAATGTTAAATGTAATATAAAGTTAGCAAGTTCTAATATATATAACAAGTTAACAAGTTCACACACACACATACACACACACACACACACACACATATATATATATATATATATATATATATATAAAATAATTTGGGAAGGAGAGGATTATCAATTTCTTTGATCAGAATGACTTCATGCAAAAGATGGTGCCTGAACTGCATCTCAAAGGAAGAAAGGGTCTCTAGTAGGCAGAGATAAGGAGGGAGAGCATTCTGGGGATGAGGGACAATGCAAAGGCATGGAGATGTTTATGGAGTGATATGTGCGAGGAAAAGGGAGGATAATTTTGCTGGATGGCAAAACGTGAAAGGGAGAGTAATGTCCAATTAAGCTGGAAAGATAAGTTGGGCCATACTGTATAGGGCTTTAAAAACTGAGCAGAGTAACTTATATCTAATCTTGAGGGAAAGAGAAAAGCCATTAGAGGTGGTCGAGTAGGGGAGCCAAGTTGTTGGATACGCACTTTAGCAAGGAAAGAAAATTACTTTGGCAGCAGCATGTGGGTTGGATTAGAGCAGAGAGACACTGATGAAGGGGACCAGTTGGGAAACTGTCGCACTGACTTAGGCAAGGGGTGAAGAGGGTATGTGTTAAAGTGGTATCTGTGAGTGAAAAGAAGGAATCGGAAGCAAGAAATGTTATGGAGGTAGCAATAGCAAAATGTGGCAACTGATTATATATGTGGAGTGAGGGAGAGGGAAGAGGCAAAGATGATAGCAAGATTACAAACTTGAGACTCTGCAATGATAGTGGTGCCTTTGATGGTGAAGGAAAGCTTGGAAGAGTTGGAGGTTTGAGGGGAAAGATAATGAATTCAGCTTTAAGCATGTCGAATTTAAGATATCTCCAGGACATTCAATTTGTTACATCCAATAGGAAATTGAGACTAAGGGGAGGGGAAGGGGAACTGGTATTGGATATGTAGATTTGGGAATCATCTGCAGGGAGATGATAATTAAACCTCTGTGAGCTAATGAAATGAGGATAGAGGGATAAGAGAAACAGTCCAAGACAGAACCTTGTAGAGTTAATTTTTGTGACCTTGACAATATAATCAGTTACCACACAGAGGGATATGTGTTTTGTTGCTTGATTTTATTGATTTTCCTCTCCAGTGCAGTTTGGCACATACTACAGAACTCATATAATCTTAGTTGCTGGGGGCATTGGATGTGCCCAGGATCATACAACTACTGTAGGGACTGGAACCCAGGTCTTTCCGACTCGGGAGCTAACTCTATTCCCTACATAGTGGAGTGGAAAGAGATCTAGACTGAGCCTCTTTGCCCCCAGAAATACTGGACCTCTCTGACTTCAGGCAGAAAGATGTTGCCAGGCACATTTTTATGGTACAACTGAGGAACGCATCCAGACGATCAGATCCTGATGCCCAATTTCTTAGGCTATAAACATCACAAGATCAAACAGCACTGAAATTTTCTTGTGGGTTTTGATGTTTGTGACAATTGCCTTGGACAAAAGCCGTTGGTACATTTGCACGAAGATATGCTTTTATTTTCCTCTTGTTTTCAGTGGGAACAGATTCAAAGGAAGGCAGCTTTTCAAAGCCCTGGTGACTCTCTACATGCTGGGGAAAGTTCAGTTTAGTTGTCCCCAGACCTGTGGCTCCCTACCTGCCTCTTCTGTTCACTGCAGTGTCACTAATGTTTATGCTTTGCTGCAAGAACAGAAAGGCCCTTAATTCAGGAAGATAAATCACTCCCTGCTTCCTGTCCTACGAGATGACAAGAACAATTACTAAGCAGTTAGTAGATTCCATCGATGTTTCTCCTTTAGGGATATTCACTTTCTGGCTAATAATAGTGAATATGAATAGTACATATTGTGGGGAGTGACCAAAAGAAATCAATCTTGAGATGGCCCATCTAAAATCTGCACCCTTACATTCTGTCCTCATGGTCCAGATTACTTTGAAACAAACCACACTTGCTTTAATAAATCAGGAATCTATGACTTCATTAGTGTGGGTACTTCCTCCACCCCTACGGATTGAAATCTCTTTATAACTAGGTGGATGGTCTTTGAAAGGTGTGATGACTGAGAAATTAATCTCCCCACCCTCCTCACCTATGTTCAATCTGATGATGTCTCAGCACTTAGTAAGGTTGGTTTCTAGCATAATAGAATCCTTCCATCATTCCATCTCTGGGACTATTTTAACTTCTTTCAGCTTGTCAGGTCATATTAAAAAGTGATAAAATACTTTACATTCACCCTTGCAGTTGACATGAAATTTATACCACAATTAGTTATTGATTCAACAAAGCAGCAAAACATCCCAAGGGAGAGACTTCATCTTGATAGGGCGTGTGTTAAGTGAGAAAACTACCTCTACCATCTTGACCATTGCTTCCTCTCAAATCTTGATGGAGATAACCCAGGACTGCAGTACCCAAGAACTGTGAAAATAACAGTACTCCATGCCTTCAAACCAGACTGCCATCCCTTCTTGTAACTTGATCCTTACTGTCGTTCTCCAAGAGAGTAAACTTTGTGGAGAATGGACTTGACACACTGGCCACCACTCATCCACTATGCCTTGGATAACTGCTAAGGATAGTCATAGAGCTGGGCCCAGAATTGAACAGAATATTTTGGTAGTTGTTCTGTGCTTTTAAGGACCCTAAACTACTCTCTGTTGCCAAAGTTCATCCATAACCATCAAGGGCTGACAAAACAATAAATGACTTATAAAGCACTATATCCTATTAGAAATTTTTTCATCTATAAATAGCCCTAAGAAGCCAGTATCTCAGATGACTACTCAGAGTAAGTGGTACTGTAGAGCCTAGCTGTTCTAACTAATTAATTAGACACGCTCAAAAGAAAAAAACAAAACATCAAAAAAAAAATACACCATCACCACCACCAAAATTGAGAAAGAAGATTGTTATATTTAATCAAAACAATAGACGTCATTCAAACCTTGAGCTCTACCTGCCTCTCTAAATGGTGCTTGCATGAAATGCCAGTTTTAATCAGTCTTGGTTTTCTCCTTGCACTTGGAGGCTTTAAGGATCTCACTATATTCCTGACAATATTTGTAATTTATCAAATGGCTCAGCCCTATTCCACTGAGATTCTAATCTCTGTCCCAACCTTGGATGATTTACTATAGGGGGATTTACTATGGGAAAAACAAAACAATGTCTACTTCAAACCTTGTGAGCAAACAGCATCTAGGGAGGTCTGACATCTCAACTCCTCCCACTCCAAAGAGGATCAGTTTGTAGTTGTTTTAGTCTCAAAATCACATGGTATGAGGCAGTCTGTATCTTGGATTATCACATTGACTTCCAAATTTGACCAGACCTATAGTGACCACCACTTAAACTGTTTCATGGATACTTTGCTTTACTAAGGAGTAACTAGATGAAGTCCTGCTAGCTACTTCACCAGAGTGGGGCATGTTTCTTGGGGGTTCCCCTCAGGGTCTTCCAGCAATCTCTCTCTTCCACTAAGGCACAAAATTCTCTTTTTATCAAAATGTCCCACTCCACAGGGATATCAGAAGGCCAACCTTAGGTGACTCCTCCAGACTTCGGTGCAAGGTTCCCACACTAAGTATCTTTACCTTTTCCCTCCTTTTCAGCTCCCTTTTGAATGTTATCTGAATGTATGTTCACTCCTTAAGGGCAGGGACTGTACTTGTATCCCTAGCAATTGGCACAGTGCCCTGTACACAATAAGCTCTTAAATTAATGCTTGTTTCCTTGCCTTACTTTGAGCAATTCAACTTCACCCTTCCAACTTTTCAATGACACCTAATAGTGGAAGGAAAGTATGGTGGCAAAGAAAAATCTGGCCAAGTAGGGGATGTGGCTAAAATAGGCATCCTCCATGATGCATATGATTGGTAACTGATAAAGCAACAGCAAAGGATGGCAGACGGATAGCTTGAATATGACATCAGTATTCGATTATTCAATATTAAATCACCTCGAGGAAAGCCTCAAGCACACTTGAAGAAATCATCTAAATTTAGGAAGGATATGGATAAGAATAAAAAAGAATGAAAAAGCAGAGATGGGTTACAGGTAAGTGTGATGGAGGGAAAGGAGTGTTGGATCTGAAGTCGGAGGACCTAGGTTCTAACAGTAATCCCACTGTTTACAATGTATGTGACCATGGACGGGGTAATATCATTTCCTTGGGCTTCAGTTTATCTCGAAAATTATGAGGTTGGAATTGATGAGTTCTTACCTTCCTTCTACACAACTGCATTGATAGAAGCATACGATTTTTTTTTACTTCGTTATTCTTGGGTTTTTGGGTATGTATTTTTTTGCAACGTGACTAATATGGAAATACATTGCGTGACTGCACATGTGTAGTCTATATAAGATTGTTTTTTGAGGAGAGAATTTGGAACTCAAAATTTTTGAAAATGAATGTTAAAACTTTTTGTTTACATGTAATTGAGAACAAAAAATAAAAACTGAATGTAATAAAAAGATCTGCATTGGGAGACGAATACCAACACTGATGAGATTATAGATCCTTTGAAGTATGGAGGAGAGGTGAAATAAACAAGCATTTATTAAGTGTCTACTGTGTGCCAGACATTATACTAAGTCCTTTCAAATAATATCTCATTATCTTCTCAAACATCTCTGGGAGGTAAGTGCTATTATGATCCTCATTTTATAGTTGGGGAAACTGAGGCAGACAGAGAAAATAACTTGATCAAAGTCATACAGCTAGTAAGTATCTGAGGCTGGATCTGAACTCAGGCCTTCCTAACTTCAGGCCTAGGACTATTCCCTGTGCCATCTTGCTGTCCCATATAGATATATGCCACTATATGTATACAGAGGTAACTCTGTAATTCTGTGTGTGTGTTTGTATGTATGTATGTATATGTGTATACACATATATGTATACACACATATATAGTAGCTATATATGTATATATATAGTATATACTATAGCTATAGGTATACATATATGTAGAAGGGGCAGCTAGGTGGTACACTGAATAGCTTATTATATATGTTTTATATATATAATATTAAATACAGAAGAAGAATTTAAGGTATTATATCAGGGAAGACAAACATTTTTAGTGAAGTCAATGAAGTCTTCATAGAAGTGCTATTTATGCTCTGCCTTGAAAGGTAACATTTTAATACGTAGAGTATATTAGGTGAGAAAGAGGAGAATATTTTAATAGGTGGAGTATATTATAAAAGATGGATGAGAGATAGGGTAGCATGCTTTTTATGGGGGGACATTGTAAAGGATTGTGTAGAGGAGATCAAGGTGATAGGTCTTTTTTATTTGGCAAATAATAATAATTCACATATATAAAGCACTTTAAATTTTTCAAATTGCCTTAGGCATATTTCCTTATTTCAAAATAACTGTGAGGTAGGGTAGTGGATAAAATGTTAGGCCTAGAGTCAGGAAGACAAGAGTTGAAATTTGACCTTAGACACTTATTAGCTATGTAATTCTGGGGAAGTCACTTAGCCTCTGCTTACCTCAGTTTCCTGATTTGTAAAATGGGGAGAATAATAGCCCCTATCTCCCAGGGTTGTTGTATCAAATGAGATGATATTGGTGAGAAGCTTAACATAATGAATGGTACGTAGCAGTCACTTAATAAATGCTTGTTTTCTTTTTTCCTTTCCTGTGAGATAGGATGCTATAATTATAATATCCATTTTTGCAGATAATGAAACTGATAGAAGTTAATTCATTTGTTCGAATTCATACACTTAATAAAACATTGAGTCCAGCAGGGATGTTGTGATAATACCTGTGAACTAGGGCAGGACAATGCAACAGCATTGTGGGGAATGGATTGCCATCTCTCATATCTTTATGAGGATGGATACCTAATCAGAAAACAGAGTTGACCTCTTTTGCAAGAGTTGAGTTCAGTGATCTAGAAACTCTGTTTTTCATTTTACAATGTTTGGAACAGACCGAAAACCACAGAGAATTCCTTGGTGTGGTACAAGTGTTTTAGATAAATGAGAATGAATTTCCCTTGCTCCTTAGAGAAAGCAAATAAATCAAGACAGTGCACATGTGTAGGCTGTGGAGTAAAGAGAGAGAGAATGGGCCAGGGGAAAACTCATCTCCCAGCAGGAATTGGCAGCTAAAGTTTGCAAGTCTCCTGGCAATACCAAATCTGAATCTCTGTGAAGCTGAAACAAATGTACATGGGTGCTCACAAGGAGAAAAGCCTGAAAAGTGTGGAGGTAAAAGAATTCCAGTTTCTACATCTATGAAAAAAAGAGAAAGCTTGGATTCATAAGAATGACATTTTGTTTACTGTGTAAGGGGGTCTAATCCTAAGATATGTGATTAATTTGTCATTCTGCTGCATTTGAACACAAAATAATTTCAGTGAAAATGAAAAAAAATAACCCCCACAATTACCTGCAATTATTTCCCCAACAAGTCATACAGCCTCAAGTAGGCAAAATAGTATAGTGGAAAGAGGATTGGATTTGAGTCGAAGGGTTCTAATCCGAGTTCTGCTAAACCCTAGCTGTATGGCTTCAGAAAAGTTGTTTTATGTCTCTGGGCCTTACTTTCCTCTTCTTGAAAATGAAAGGGACTGGACTAGATGGTTGCTAAAGTCCCTTCTGGTTCTATAAGTTGTTAGGTTGTTTTCTGTGATATTAAGGAAGACATCACCACCAACCTTCTCTGTTAAATTGCCAAGTAGATTTGCTGAATAATACCTGTTGTTCAGACTGTATGTCTTTGGATGGATAATCTAGAAAGCTAGTTTATCCCTACATTCATTTTGGACAGTCGTTGAGAATGGACAAGGAACTGGGTCCAGAATTCAGTATGGGAAGGTTGGGCTTTACTGCCTCTGGGAAATTGTGAGGTCAGGGGTGGGGAACCTACAGCCTCAAGACCACATGTAGCCTTCTAGGTCCTCAAGTGCAGCCCTTTGACTAAATCCAAACTCAACAGAACAGGTCCCCTTAATAAAAAGAATTTGTTCTGTAAAACTTGGATTCAGTCAAACGGTTGCACCGAAGGACCTAGGAGTCCACATGTGACCTCAAGGCCACAGGTTCCCTACCCCTGGTAGTGTTTTTAATGACCCAAATCTTTCCCCTGGAACAGGCCCATCTTTTTTTTTAATTTTAGCAACAATCTTCTTCTAGTAATACCATGTGGTAGAGAATCATGGAAAACCCTGGCTTCTGAAGAATTCAAATTGAAGGTCACCACAAGGGCAGCCTTCAAGGCAATGGTCAATGGAACAATACAGAGGAACATGGTAGGTGTGAAAAGACTCCAGTGCTCATATTACTGATAAAGAGTTACATAAAAGAGAGGGCATAAAAGATTTCATCAGGAAATTTATGATAGGAAAACTGGGTACTCACATTGGTGTCTGTGCCATGTCAAGAGAGCTAGTGAATAGCTTCAGCATAGTGGGTATGTCCCATATGGAGAATTTACAGGGTGTCATGACCCAGGTTGAAAAGGACTAGATAGACTGCGAACTGCAACGTGGGAGAGAATATCCACAGTGGTGAAACCACATATCCATTGAAATTTCAATTGATCAAAGATTGCAGGCAGCATCATAAGGTGATGCTATAAGTAGAAGGTACCTCAGAGGCAATCTAGTCCAATCCTCTTATTTCATAAGTCAGGAAACTAAGATCTATAGACAGTAAGTGATCCAACAAGGTCACACAAGGAGTAAGCATCACATGTGGAATCTGAACCCAAGTCCTATGCTAAAAGCTAAGAGCTAAAAGGCAGGGCCATCAGATATCAGTGAAGGAGAATATTGAATATTTCCCTTGGTTTTTATGATTCTTCTAATGCCCAAATGAAAGACAGCACATTCCAGTGGCCTTGGAATTCAATTTTATCACATAGCTGAAGATGAGTATCATTTGTAGGTCTGGGGGTTAGGTTTTGATCAAATGAGAAAGACCTCTCACAGAGATACTCATGGCTCTTAACCTCTGAGGAATCTGTTAGAAAGAGAACATAATGTTCTCTTTTTTTAAAACTAAAGACTTGGAAATCATTAGGGGATGAATATGAAAAGTGAGTCACATTCTCTTATCCTCTTTGCTACAATCCAAATTTGGATATGTTAATTGGGTAAACATAGATTGATTTTATTAAATTGAGAAAGGAACACTGTCTCCTATGACTGGAATCCATGACCTCTGATCAGCAAGTATCTAATACCTTGCAAAGTTGTCAGAAAGCCCAGGTTAGCTGAGGGTTCTGCATGGCTGAATCTGGTAAACATCTGGAAATGCAGGTGCCTGCCATTTAAAATGTCTGGCACAGAAGTGTTCCTTCATCATATTAGCCTGTCACATTATTATTTTGCTTAATGATACTGTCATTATCGTATTCACTTGAGTGACAAAATGCCAGATTCACACTCATCAATTTTTCTGCTTTTCCCTTCCAAATCAGAGGGCTTTTTTATCCATTGAATTAGTGCAGTCAGCTAGTGCAGCACAGACAATGGTGTTTTAGCTGGGATATTCAGAAATTACATGTCATCTTAGACCGCTCTTGTAATTTACATATTAAACCTAGCTGTACTGCCAAGACATAGCTATTTAAACTGGGATCGTCCTGGTAATTACAAATATATAGATAAATATTTAAATGTGAGATTTTCAAGCATGAAAATGACTAGGTTAAGTAAATGTAATTTAGAATGGAAGGTTAAAATAATAATTCATAGACAATTATCAACTTATGTCTATTAACCTGTATAAAGCTCAATTCTCAATTCAACTGTCTTGATTCAACATTTAAAATTAGTTCTCCATCTGCTTCAAATGGTATTTTGACCACATACAAATACTTCTACTAATGAACCTCATGGAAATCACATGATAAACTGGGCTGTTGGTTGAAAAAGTTCTCTAATTATTAAGCAGATGGTTTAAAAAGCAGATAGTAAAAAAAAAAACAAATGGAGCTTAAAGCTTTTGTGGCTTCATAATATCATATTTACTCCAAACTAATATCATCTACTCCTACTTTCTGACCCTTCCCCCCTGCTTCTTTCAATAGGGCATATTGCAAACATCTGGTACAACATGTATTTCTTTTGCACATAAAACCATTCAAGTGATAATAATGCATGCTATTATAGTCAGGATTACAAAGCATTTTTCTTACAACAACTCTGGAACATAGATTAATGAAAGTTGCATTATCCCCATGTTACAGATGAGGAAACTAAAGCCCTAGATGGATAATGTGACTTATCTTAGATCACATAACAAGAAAATAGGCAGAGCAAAGATTTGAACTCAGATCCTTGGATTCAAAGGTAAGTCTTCTTTCTATTCAACATGTTACCTTTCTCCCTGTGATAAGGAGGTAAGGGAAGCTGAATTAAACAACTTCTGAAGTAGAAAGCATTTGTTCTCAAGGAGCAGAGGTGTCAGAACTTTAAGGATCCAAGGGCTGAATGTGATAATTGATAAATGTTGACTCTAACAATTTTATATCTAATATTTTAGAAAATTTGATCAAGTATACATGTAAAACAATGTTCACTGTATTTTCTTTAATTGTTGGTTTAACACTGAAGTCAGTGGAACCAACGCATACGTTCTGATATATCTATGGAATCCCAAAAGGGGATTATTATGAAATATCACTTTATGGGGTATAAACAAAAGGATTAGACTCTCTAGAAACATTTACTTTCTCCATTACTATGGAAACGGTCCCTCCCTATAACCTCAGAATCAATTCCTCTTAGGGTTTTTCAGTATTTCTATTCCAAGTGAACAATTTTCATCCATATCATCTCATCAAAAGGATTTTCCCCTTTCTATTACATTAAAATTGTTCTGTTTCTACTGAATAGTCATTGAGGTTGGAGTCAAGAAAATGATCTAGCCAACTTCAAAATTGGAGTTATTCTTCTCCGTGTGGCACCACCCAATGCCAAAACCAAACAAATATTTTATTGAGTGCCAGGCATCTTGTTAGGTGATGTGGGAATGTACAAAAAAAAATACAAGTTATTGATCAGTTTTAGTTTCATAGCTAACACATTAGATCACAGAGTCAGGATCCAAAAGAATTTTGACAAATTAAAACATTGACTTGAACCTAATAAGATGGAATTCAATAGGGATAAATGAAAAGTTTTGCACTTAAATACAAAAAAAACCCCAACTTTCTAAACATAATAAGTAGGAGACATAGACACTAACCTGGAAAAAACTTGGGGTCTTTAGAAGACTGTAAACTGAATATGAGCCAACTGTATGGCAGCCCCAAATGCCAATTCAAACAGGCTACATAAGAGGGATATAACTTCCAGGAACAGGAAGATTAAAGGCCAGTTGTACTCTGTCTTGTCCCTACCATCATCAAAATCCATCTGGAGTTTTGTGTTTTGTTCTGGGTGCCATGCCAAGAACATTGGCAAACTAGAGGGCAACTAAGAAAGTGAAGGACCTTCAGACTATGACATTTAAGGGTCAGTTGAAGGAGGTGGATACGCTTAGATTGTAGAAGACTCAGGGACACATGATAGCTCTCCAAGTGTTTGAGGGCATATGATGTGGAGGAAGGATTAGGTTTATTCTTTTTGGCCCCAGAGGCTGAACCAGAGGTAATGGGTGAATGTTACTTAATGTTAGGGGGAAAGCTCCCCACAAATCAGTCATCCAAAAATAGAATGGACTTCCTGAAGAGGTGGTCTGTTTCACTTGGAAGTCTTCCAATAGGGGCGAGTTGGTCACTTGTTTGTATGTGATAGTGGTGATTCCTTATGTGAACTGGCTGGACTAGATGGCCTTGCAGGTCCTTTCCATCTCCCCAGTTCTGTGATTCTGTGAACATGACTCTATAGTAATCCATTGACTGTTTATTAAGTAATCCATTATTCAGTCATTTCTGTTTGTGTCTGACTCTCCATGACCCCACTGGAGATTTTCTTGGCAGAGATACTGGACTGGTTTGCCATTTCCTTCTCTAGCTCATTTTATACATGAGGAAACTGAGCGAACAGGGTTAAGTGATTTGTCCAGGGTAACATGGGCATTAAGTGTCTGAGACTGGATTTGAAGTCAGGGCTTTCTGACTCCAGACCCAGCACTCTTTCTACTGCACCACCTAGTTCCACTTTCTTTAAGAGATACTGAATTGCACCAGATTTATGTGATCATGAAGATTATTTGAACGTCAGTTCCCTCATTTATTCAAAGCAGATACTCATAAATAGATTTCTGACATATGGATTAAAGGTAAATATGTTTTTCATTTGAATGAAGGAAAATAACTTCCTATGAAATGCTTAAAATCTCATGGGTTGAGAAATGGAATGAAAATAATTCACAATGATTTGAGTCCCTCCCATTTTCATTTATTTATTCTATAAACATTTATTGCTGTTGTTCTATAAGTAGGCCCTTACCCACTTCCTTATGTTGATGTTTAGTTGTTTCAGTGGTGTCTGACTTTTTGTGACCCCATTTGGGATTTTCTTGGCAAAGGTACAGGAGAGGTTTGCCATTTTCTTCTCCAGCTCATTTACACCTGAGGAAACTGAGGCAAACAGGGTTAAGTGACTTGACCAGGGTCACACAGACAGGATGTGTCAGAGATGGGACTAGAGTCTAGGTCTGTTTGACTCCAAGGGCATGTCTCTATTGTGCCATGTTGCGAGTGCGTGTGTGCATGCATGCGTGCGTGCGTGTGTGTGCGTGTATGTGTGTGTGTGTGTGTGTGTGTGTGTGTGTGTAGGAGAAAGATACTAGTATTCGGTTACCTATGATATAGGGCAATATAGAAGAGAGCCAGTTAAGTGCTAGCAAAATTTGAGAAGTGATCACTCTCAGCTTAAGGGAATCAGGCAAGATTTAATGGAGAAGGTTAAATATGAATTTTGGGCTGGAGGGTTTTTTTTTCACATATTGGTTTTTTTAAAGTGATGCATGTGTATGAATAGGTATATAATATTTAACATTACAGAGTCAGAAAGAAAAATAATACTTGGAAGTGAACATAGTAGAGGAAGAATTATTTTTTAAAAAAATTTTATTTATGGAAGAGCAGACATAAATTGAGTATGCAATTATAAAACCAGAAAAAGAACAAAATAAGATTATCCAATTAAATACTAAATTTACAATCCTAAAAATTAAAGGTGAGATTAATAAAATTGAGTGTAAAAACCTATTGAATTAATAAAGAAAACTAGGAGTTGATTTTATGAAAAAACAATGATATAGATAAACCATTGGTTAATTTGATTAAAAAAGGGAGGAATTTTACTTGCAAAGATGGGTAGCCAATTAAAGAGACGTGTCTGTGTAGATAATTATATTAGAATAAGCAAGAGAATGGATAAGGAGTAGTTCAGTTTGTCTGGAACCTAGAGTAGGAAGGGCAGTGGTCTTAGAAAGGCTAAAAGTTTCTCTGATGAAGATCTCACAGCTGAGATATATAAGGAACTGATTCAAATGTATAAAGTTAAGAGCTATTCCCTAATAGAAGATAGTCAAAGCAAAGGGATGTGAACAGGCAATTTTCAAAAGAAGCAATCTAAATCATCAACAGCTGTATGGGAAAAAAATCCTCTACATCATTAATAATTAGCAAAATGCAATTTAAAGCGACTTTGAGTTTCCACCTCACATTTATCAGATGTCATCAAAAATGACAAAAGAAGATAATTGGAGAGGGGAAATGGGAAAACAGAAACATTAGCACACTGTTGGTGGAGCTGTGACTTGAGAGTATTCAGGATAGGGATAATAAATAATGTCTGATAATGCAGAATGGTCTATAAGAATAAGGGCTTTTAAAAAAAATTGTTGAATTTGGTGAAAATTAGGTGTTGGCCTTAATACCCTTGGCCTGAGAGCTTCAGTAGTACTGTGAGGGAAGTCACAGAGGCTGTGATGATGCCTTGAGGAGATGGGGTCAGTGAGTGAATGCTGACTTTTAATTTAACTTATAGGGGAAGAGAAAAGAAATGAAGTGATAACTTGAAGGGACACATACCAAGAGGCAAAACTCAAATTCAGACTCAGGCCTCATGATTACAAGTCCATTTTCTCTTTCCATTTTCCATCATTGGTTCTACTTTGTTTTCAGCTCCACAGAACCTCTTGTGCCTGTGCTGGGTGTCCCCTCATGGCCCCTCCTCTCCCCTTTCAGCTTCCTTCTAGGTGCTCTCTTCCCCCAATAGTTTGTAAACTCTTTGAGGGCAGGGACTATCTTTGTTTTCCTTATCTGTATCCTTAGATTTTAGCCTAGTGTCCCCCAGCTGTTCTTCTTCAATGATGTCTGACTCTGTGATCCCTTAGACCACAGTGCACCAGACCTTTCTATGCCCCGCTGTCTCTCGAAGTCTGTCCAAATTCGTGTTCGTTGTTTCCATGATACTAAATAAATGTTTATTGAATTGAACTGAATTAAATCAATTCAGCATGCCAATTCTATCACTCCTCTTATTAAATTAGACTGACTCCCACTGTATATATTGTTGGTTGATTTTAAAAAGGGACATTTGATGTGGTAGAATAAATTCATCCTTTCCTAACGAGAGGTCTCTTGTTTATATGTTAAAGTCCTATATGACTCATGATAAAAGACAACAGAGCTAACTTTGTTTGGGAAGACCTTGACATTATTCATATTAAAAGACATAAAACAGGGAGACAAATACTTCCAAATGTATTGCCACTCTCATGGAGGATGTCCAGAATAGGGTCTAAATGGAAGAGGAATTGCTGAATAGAGAACAAGATCTCTAAGATGGCAGTGCCAGTGTTTACCCATTCTGTCTGCCCAAATAGGGCAAAAAGAATGATTGTTTTCACCAATCATGGTTCCATGCTGTATTTTAAAAATCCTTACTTTGTGTCTGACCTTGAGCTCCAGGGGAAAAGGATGGAAGTGAAAAAGAGACAAGTGTCCCCATTGGAGTAAGGTGGCAATGTTGAATACACACAAAAGGTTGCCAAGGCAGAGATCAAAGAATTGCTACTTTTGGCTGCCAGGGCCTTTCAAATGGCACAGCTGACCTTTACCACCTGGGTTTCTTTTAAAGGCCTGGAATATCTCTATCTTAGAGTCACCCACTTAGTGTCAGGACAAACATCCCAGTTCAGTTTTTGCAATCAGTACACAGCATTTCTTCTAATTTCCTATTCATTTCTTTAAGCCTCAGAGGTGTGGCTCAGGTCTCTTCCATTCAGGAAATCTCCCTGCAAATGTCCAGCTGCAGGGATCTAAATAAACACAGCTCACACATGCCCTTTGTGGGCTGAAAGGGACTGAGGTGAGAGTCACTGCCTCAGTAGCAGCTTACAAAAGGACAGAATCAAATGAGGCTACAAATTAGGCCTCCTGAAAATAGTTGGTTTAAAACCTCAGACAGTCCACTGACTTCCTGCTTCGCTTTCTTCTTTTTCCTCTAAGGATGTAAGATCCTTGGCAATCTATTTTTAAAGTCTTCTGGGACACAGAGGGGATTACGGAGGAAAGTTACTTCCTTGAAATTTATTAGAGTTTAAATGGCAAGATGTTGATTCTCCTTCATTCTTGTGGATTAGTAATACCAGAAAATTAACAGTTTTTATATTAACATCAAATATATGTGTCCCAGGTTTAATATTTTGTAAAATCCTAATTAATTCTGGTTCCTAAAGACTTGAGATGTACAGTTTCTTCAGGGCCCAGGAATAGAAAATCCAGCAGCACACTTGGCAATTTTATTCATCTTTTATTGCCATTCAGTTATGTCCAACTTTCTTTGAACCTATTTGGGACTTTCTTGGCAAAGATTATTGAAGTGGTTTGCCATTTCCTTCCCCGGCTTATTTTATAGATGATAAACTGAGGCAAATAGGGTTAAGTGACTTGCCCAGGGTCCTAGAGTTAATAAATTTCTGAGGCTGGATTTGAACTCATGAAGATGAGCCTTCCTGATTCCAAGCTTAATGCTCTATCCACTGGGCCATTATCCATTTTAGCACTTGTTTATTCCTCTATGAAAGATAACACTATAAAGAGAAGACAGATTTTGTGTTTTTGTTTTAAATCCAGCTGATACTTTCTGGCTTCTCTCAGATTTAGATGTTCAGATGCCCTGTTACAGGGCACAGAGAGTCAAAAAAGATGACTTGGCTCTCCCACTGGGATGGGGCATTGGGAATGGCTTTCTTATTTGAAGGACTATTGTGCTAAGTTCAAGCAACTTGTCCGGATTCATTTCCATCCATTCATCTGGACACAGGCTGTGGTGCCTCCAGGCTTTCTCAACCCCTATGGAGAGTAGAACAGTATCCCAGCAACTCTAGTTATGCCAGAATGATGTGGTTATCTCTCAGTGCCACCCTTATCTCCCTTACAAAATGAAGTTGAACATTTGGCTCAGGATTACACAGGAGCAGGATTACAATTCAGCTTCTGGTCTTCTTATTTAGCTCATAAAGACAAATTATTTCCCTCACTGTGCCAACACAACTGCATCTGTGTCACCATCATCATTGTAGCTGACATTTATATAGCTCAAATTTGCCAAGTATTTTATATGCATGGTGTCTTTTGGTTCTTAAAACAACCCTGTGAGGTAGGTAGTATAAGTGGTTTTATCCCCATTTTTCAGATTGGAAGCCTGGGACTCTGGTCTTTTTGTATAATGGTATAGCCTACATAGGAAATAATAGATATTCCGTTTTTCAGAACTGGAATTAGAACCAGAATTGTGCCCCAGACACCAACATAGTACAGAGTGGGAGAGAACGCCCCATGTGGGAACCATAATTCTTTACCCCAGGAGATGTGCTCTCTTTCTAGTAAATCCCTATTTCTGGGTGGCCACTCTCTTGCTAAATCCATAGGCTGCTAAACTCCCTGGGGTTCCTTGGCTTATGCCTTCTTTGCACCATGCTAGGGTGGAATTCACTTTATGTTCTATGCTCCTGAAGTGCCTGGCATGGGTGCCATTTTGGACAACTAAGACAAGCTTAGGGGATCATCAAGAAAGGAGGTGCTAGTACTGCCACATCAACTTGAGCTCCACAGTAAATGCAACCCTAGACTTCCCTCAATCACTGTCTATCCTCTGACCTTCCTTTCTAGTACATCCTCTACAATCATCCTCTCTTGTGGTGTAGGATAGAGATCACAGGCTTTAGAGGACCTGAATTCAAATCTTGGCTCTGCTCTTGACTACTTGTATGTCCTTGGACGGATTTCACCCCCTCCCTGGGCTTCAGTTTTCTTAATGTCCACCATCTTTTGAAAACCCCAGGCTCCCAGTTTCTCAGCCTCCTCAACTCCCATTACCAGTGCCACCAAGTGATCCCACCCAAGCATAGGAGTTGTGATACCTCAAACATTCCATCCCAGTTCAACTGAATTTGGGACAGGTGCCAGGATTCCTAGTTACTGCTCCTGAAACATTTTGAAACATTTTTAAAAAGAAAAAGATCAGTTTAGTGTGCTCTGGAGTAGGAAAGTGCTATGGTATTTTGTTGGGGAGTCATTTCAGTAATGTCTGACTCTTCATGACCCCTTTTGGAGTTTTCTCGGCAAAAATATTGTAGTGGTTGCCATTTCCTCCTCCAGCTTATTTTACAGATGAGAAAACTGAGGCAAACAGGGTTAATGACTCACACAGGGTCACACAGCTAGTATCTGAGACTGTATTGGAACTTAGGAGGATGAATCTTCCTGACTCCAGGCCCAACATGCTATCTCTTGTGCCACCTGGCTGTCCATATGCTATAGTATATCAAGATCTAAATAGGAACCAAAAAAATGGAAGTGATTCTTTACAAAAGTTCAACCATCATACTATTTAAAAGATTGAGCTGCCATCATGCTGTTAATGTAATATAATCTCATTTAAAAAATGATTCATGGGTGTATATCCTTTCAGGAGCAAGGCTATTGCACAAAGCTGCACAGCGGAAGATATAAGCATTTATTTAGAGCCCACTATGTGTTAGGCAATGTACCAAGCATTCTTTTTTTTAACAAATATGATCCTCACAGCAACCCTGTGAAGTGGATGCTATCATTATTTTTATTTTACAGATAAGGAAAATGAGGCAACAGATTAAACAACTATTCAATTCAATAAACATTTATTAAATGCTTACTATGTCTTAGGCACTATGCTAAGTTCTGGGGATACAAAAAGAGGTTAAAGATAATACCTGCCCTCAGGTCTTGCCCAGGGTCATGTAACTAGTGTCTGAGGTCAGATATGAATTCATCTTCCTGACTCCAGACCCAGTGCTATAAGCCACCCATCTGCCTGGTTTGTGAGGTAGTGGGAAGACGACTCTGTTTGGATTCAGAGGTGGATTTGAATTCAGGCTCTGCAACTTATCACATGGGTGACCTTGAGCAAGTTCATTTAATGTCTTTGGACCTCAGTTTTCTCATCTGTAAAGTGAGGGGGTTAGACCCTGAGGATCCCCCCAGCCCAGACTTAGATCCTATGAAACCATAACACCATGAAAATGTTGTGTACCTCAGTGGCCCATTTTGTCAAGGATAGCTACATTATCCCAACAGACCATGTTTTTTAATTGATATCCAAAGAAAAACAAATATCGTTAGAAGGTAAAGTGATAGTAAAAAGTTGAGCAGGAGAATAGGCCCTAGTCTTTGTTGAAATGCAAAGGAGTATATTTAAGACAAGAGAATTGATTTATAAACTGAAAGGTTGCACAGATACCTTGTTTTAGATTGGTCTACAATCTTAACTCTATAATGATACTGCTGAGTTATTGGAAGACTCAAAGGAAGGACTGCCAACATGAGCTAGATGCTCTGGAGAGTTATAGAAAGAAAAGGATAAGAATCACACCAGAAGAGAAGGTGTGGGAGGTCTGTATTCTGTACTGGTGAAAGAATCACCCAAATGGATGAGACTATAGAATGGGATGCCGTCTCTTGAATCTTGGCCTTATGGACCTCACAATAAACCCCAGTATTTGTTAGCTTCTAGGACACATCTAAGATAGAGATATAGTAGAAATCTACATGATGTCTTGAGGACAAATACCCAGGTAGACAGCTATCATGAAGTCAGAAATTCTTGATTAGAGAGTCATATACTTGTGCTCTGGCAAGAAGCTCCTATTAAAATGCAATTAGCCCCTGGGAGGCATAATTCACTAAACTGTTATTTTTTTAACCTCTTAGCACAAAATAGTTTATCACAATTGAATTTTTTATTTTTGTCTCTTATTTTTTCTTACTGCAGGGAAAAACATGTTGCCCTTTTTATTTCTTAAAATGCATCAATGCTTTTGAGATTTAAGGAAATATGAGGGTAAAAAGAATGTTCTGGATGATGGGTATAAGTGGCCTTCATAAAGAACCATGAAGATTAATAAATTGGAGAGAGAGAAATGTCAACACTCCCCCTTGAATAATAGGAAGTCAAGGGCCCAGGCAGGCCTGGTAGGTCAAGACCTTCATTAGTTTTCCATACTCAGGGGTATAAATGGCTGTGGAGTTTTATATATATTTTTGGGCCTAATGGTTGGCCAACGAAGTATTTCTATTCTGTTTCTTTCCTTTTAATAAACCTTTATTTTGAACTGAATGCCTGAAAATGGGGGATTGATTTCAACTTGCTTCGTAGCGGGATGGGATAATGATACATGCATTATCTCACATTTCCTAGGTAGAGGCCATAAGAGTTACAAGATCTCACTGAGTATAGTTAGGTCCTTCATGTCATAAGAGAGTCTTTGACATGGAAATTACAAATGCTTCAGAGCAAGAGTTCTTAACCTTTTATTGTATCATGGATTCCTTTGTCATTTCTGGTGAAACCTTTGGATCCCTTTTCAGAACCATGCTTTCAAATGCATAAAAAATACACAGAGTTGCAAAAGAAACTAATTATATTGAAATATAGTTATCAAATTTTAAAAAATGATTTCATCAATCCAAGATTAAGAAACTCTAATTTAGAGTCTCAAGTTTAGACCCCATGTCATTTAAAGAAGTAACATGATTTACTTCAACTCTACCCTTGGTCTTTTTGCTGAAATTTCTTTCTTCTATAGTAAAGATTAATTGTGACCTTGAACTGATGGTATTTTCTGGACAGGGTGGGGAGTAGAAAAAGAGAAGAAAACTGAGAAGAAAAAAATTGAGAGAAGAAAAAAATTGAGAGAAGAAAAAAATGGAGGTTTCATGACTTGGAGGGTGTTGGCTTTTATGAAGATGTTTACTTGGTCAGGTGGTGCCAGGGAAGCAGGTTGGGGACACATATTTGTGAACTACTCAATTTCATTGCAACTTTTTCCTTAGAATAAGAGTAATTTTTTAAATTGTAGGATTTTACCATAATTCATTAGCTCACAACAGTGGTATTTTCCCTCAAATTTGTGCTATTTTAGGTTTGATTATTCACAGACTCACAGACTCTTAGAGACACAAGGGACCTCAGCAGACATCTTAACTCAACCTATCCTTAATAGGAAACCCCTCTATAATATCCCCTGCAAGAGGTGATCTAGAATCTACTAGAATGATTAAAAAGTTATCCTGTTTAATGGGCATGGCAGCACATACCAACTACTAGGGAGGCTGAGGCTGGCAGATGTCTTGAGATAAGGATTTCTGATATCTATGGGGTGTCTAAATTAAGTTTGACATTATTAGGAATGACTTAGGAAAGGCAGGGATAGAGTACTCCAGATTGCTTAAGGAAAAGAAAACCAGACCAGATCAGAATGCAATAGTTTAAATTTCCATACCTATCAGTAGTGGGATCAATCCCACAAGTAACCTTCATATTTCCAGCCTGGGCAAAATGAGGAGACCAAGACAGAAGGAAAGGAAGGAAGAAGGAAGGAAGGAAGGAAGACTCATCCTTTCCTTGTGTCTTTTCCAAGTCAAGGGTACTCAGCACATCATGTTCTAATGTGTATCATATTACCAACAGTTATAGTAATTAAAAAAAAAAACTTTTCCCTTAACAATGGACGAAAGGAAGACTATCTTAGAAACACTGCCTGCCTCCTAAATAATAGAATTATCATTACATTAGAACAAAAATTTGATGCGATTGAATGGCATGAAGATGGGCATTGAAACTCTAAAAAGAGGATATGTTGAGATTCCTGAATCTGTTATGGAATACCATAATGCATGCAGGAGAAATAAAAGAAAAAAGGCACAGTTTCATCCTCTTTTTGACTTTTGCAATGACAAGAAATAGAAATGTTCCAGTGATAGAGATGGAACATCTTTTAGCTATACGTGTATAGATAAATAGATAAAAACACATTACCCTTAGCAAAACAATCATTCAGACAAAAGCTTTCAGCTTCTTTAAGGCAGTGACAGAAAGTGGAAATGAAGAGGATTGTGAAGAAACTTTTACTGCAAGTGTTGGTTAGTTCAATCACTTTAAAACTGGAGTTTAATTACATTATGCTAAAATTACTGGAGAGGTGCCCAATGCTAATGAGGTTGAAACAGCTAAATATTTTGATGTTTTGAAAAAAAAAACATTGAAGAAAGTGGATAGATGGATCAAATTTTTTTAATGTGGATAAAACAGTTTATTCTGAAAAAGGATGACTTCTAGAACTTGTATTTCTAAGAAAGATACAACTCAACCTTGACCTAAAGTGTCTGAGGATTACCTAACACATTTTGGGGGAGGCAATGCAGAAGGGCATTTTACATTAAATTAAGTGATTATTTGTCGATCTTGAAATACTGGTGCCCTAAGAGGCTATGGTCATCTATTGCTTCTGGTTCTTTGTCAGTCAGACAAGAAAGCATGAACAAGTAAAGCTGTTTTCAAAGACTTGTTTTCAAGTTATCTTAGCCCAACTGTCAAACGATATGGCAAGAACAAGAATAAGGTATTCAAAGCATTATTGATTTTAGATGATGTCCCAGATCATCCACCTATATACTTGGTTCATTATGGGAGAAGGTGAGTATGTAAATTTACTAAGATGTGCATAAAGATTTTGGTACCTACCAGCATAGGATGAAGACTTCAATAAAGAGAAAACAGTTCAGTCTATGCTGCTAAAATATTTTAAAGGATATAACAGCATTTTAGTGATGTTGTCTGTGTAATATAATCTTTATACATGATATTTAGTAATTTTTAAAATTTTGCTTTCTGAATCAGAAATATTTTTTCTCATCTTTTACTGTTATGTTAATAAATAGATGAAAACATTTTTTAAAATTTCATTGCATATTTCAATTGGGCTGGGAATAGTTACCACGTTTTGCATATCATTATAATTTCAGATAGTACAAATTCACATAGTGTGATCACTTCCCACGATTCATCTCATTGCTCTCATTGTGACCCGACTCTATCCAAATGACTAGACATGTACTGTTGGTGCAAGAGGACAGAATTAGTAGCACTAGGTAGAAGGTGCAAATTAGAAGATTTTGGCTTGATTTGAAGAGAAATTTCCTCAATTAGCTGTCCAAAAATGGAATGGCCTAAGTCAACTTGTGCCTCTCTAGAGGTATTCAAGAAAAGGCAGAATTTCTCCTTTGGTATCTTATAAAGACAGAGTAGACTCTTGTTTAGGAATGAATTGTACTAGCTGGCCATGAAGATCACTTCTGACTCAGAGATTCTTAGATCTTTAGGGTTCTGGGTCTACCTTCTGAGTCCAAGCAGAACAGTTTTTAAAATACAGAACCCTTTTTATGCATCGCAGTCTTTAAAATACTTGAGGATAGCCTTGAGTCCCCTCTAAATCTTTTCTTCTCAACACTCAAGACCCCAGTCCCTTCAACCAACCCCTGAATGACTTAGCTTTGGCTGTCTTCACCATTCTAATTACCCTCTTTACCCTTCAATTAAATTCTAAACTGTAACATTTAAAAATGAACACAGTCCTCTAGATGTGCTCTGATCAGGTCAGAGCACCACAGTGCCTTCACCTCACTTATTTTTTAACACTATGTTCCTGTTAATGGGACTTACATTTGTTTGCATTGAAATGAATCATGGAATATTAGAGAGTTGGAAGTTCAAATTCTGTGTCAGATATATACAATCTGAGTGACCATAGTAAGTCATTTAAGCTCCAAGGGCCGTGGGCAACTTTCTAACTAGCAAAGAAGGTGCTGATAAATATTGGTATAGGGTAATTCCCTATCTGGGAGTTTCCTGAATGAATGAAATGGCAGGGTCTAGTCTATATTCCTGAATTTGAATGTTTTCTTGGCTATTGCATCATATTGTTGACTCACATTCAACTTATGTTTCACTAAAAGACTCAACTTGGCTTGTTTATTTTTTTTTTCTACTTTAAAATTTTATTTTCAGTTCCAGATTCTCTCAATTTCTCCTCTCCCCTACCTATTGAGGAGGCAAGAAATATGATACCAATTATATATATGCAATCCTACAAACTATTGTTTAGCCATTTCTCAATGGATTAATACTCTTTTAGCTTTCATCTCTTTGTCACTATAAAAAGACCTATATGTTTAGATAAATAAGTACTTCTCCTTTCTCTTTGATCTCTTAGGCCAACTAGTGCTATAGCTAAGCCAAATGAGATGCATGGTTTCGTGACTTTGGGATTATAGTTTAAAATTGCTTCTCAGAATTTCTAGACCAATTTATGGCCTCCTGGCTTGTTTATTTTAATCAGTCATAATGCTATTTGGCATGTTAAAGACCAAGGAAAGTTAACAAGCAAATAGTCTATTTTGAATTTTTTTCTAGTGGCAATACTTTTAAACCCACTCATCTGTGTCAAAAATCCATGATCACAAAGGGTCAGGGAGAAGGGAGGGAGAGAGAAAAAAAGAGAAAACACAAATTTGTCCCTATCACTGGAAAAAATACTTTATATGGCCAACTAAAAGTGCATTCAACAGCATTACATTCATCTTTGGATTATTAGTTCATTATTTTCCATTAAGGATGTAGTGCTGAAAACCTGAATCTTGTTTTTGATGATAAACCTAAATAGAGCACAGATGACATTTGATATGCTTTTGAAAAAACTCTAGAAAGCTTGAATGGTTCTTCTTGGCACAGCTGCCTTCTCTAATACAACAGTATGCATTGGGGGATCATGGTTTGGAATATGAAATGAACCTTTCTTCTGTGTTTCACCAATTAGGGTCAGGACAGGAATCAGAGGCTTAGACCTGGACCTACAGAGTCTTTCTTTTGTTTTTTTCTAGCGGAAGGCAGGAGAGAGAGAGAGCAGACTGGGGTAGGAGGAGAGATCCCATTTTTCAAGATCAGAAAATTACTAGTTAAAATTAAATGGCCTTTTGACACTCCCTACAATGAACCATTGTGGGAGAAAATCATTTGTTTTCCTTTCAATTTTGTCATTATAAATGAATACTTCCCTAAGAAAATTTTATGTGGAGACCTACAGGATGCATTATTCCATTCATTTCATGTGACAGAAAGGAAAATAACTCAACAGAAAACAAGCGATTGTGGCTGAATCACATTTTTAAGAAAGCATTTATAACCCTGAAAATGTGTTTGCAGTGCCACCATAGCTGTTATTGAGGTGGCTGCTATCACCCACAAACATTCATTAAGCCCTATGTGCCAGAGATTGTGCTAGATTAGGAATTCTTAATCTAGGGTCCATGAATAGATTTCAGGGGTTCTGTCAACTTGGATGGGAAAAACTACATCTTCATGGTCACTAATCTCTAACAAAATTTAATATTTTCTTCAGTTGTGGATGTAGGCAATAAAACATTCTGAGAAGGTCTGTAGTTTTTAATCAGATGGCCAATAAGGTCCATGACACAAAAAATATTTGCAGACCCTTTGCTAGATGATATAGGACTTTAGAGTAGAGATGTTGAATTGGAAGGGATTGACTCTAATAGGGCATTTGTTTCAACCCCTTTCCCCCTTATAAAAAACACCCCAAACACCAACGATTACACAACTTTCATGGGTAGTACAAGCTGATAGTCTGTGCAGAGAGATGGCCCTTACCTTGAAGGACCTTTAATATCTACAGAGAGGAGTAACAAAAGAAGGAGTAACAAAAATCAATAATATGAACATGAGGATAAGCTGAGTGTATGGACATTCATTCCTTGTTACTCATTCAGGTAACATTAAGTATCCACTCTAGAAGATGTGGAGCTGCGTCAAATCCTACCTCTGGGGTTTATTATTTATAGGACCTTGGACAAGGAACAACCTCTCCATCTCAGTTTTCTCATCTGCAAATGAGGACTTTATAGATTGCTTTCAGTTCTAGATTGGTAATCCTATTAAAGATCTGTAATTCCACAAAGTCTGTAATCCTAGGCACTTTCTAGGTGCAGGATATGATGCCAGACTGAATTCTAACATGAGACATAACGTAGTCATTTAGGAGATGGCAAAGTGATAAGCAGGCAGCTAGGTGATGTAGTGCATAGGGTACTAGACTGGAAATCAGAAAGACGCCTCTCCATGAGTTCAGATCTAGCTTCAGACACTTACTGTGTGACTCCTGGCTAGTCGTTTAACCATCTTACCTTGCTTCCTCCTCTATAAAATGAGTTGGAGAAGGAAATGGCAAACCACTCCAGTAGCTTTGCCAAAAAACCCCAGATGGTCATGGAGAATCAGACATGACAAATGCCTGAACAACCACAAAATTTTAAGCCAAAATATATACGGTTAGAATTCTAAAGGAGAGATCACTTCCGATGGGATGGTGGGAGTTGGAGGAAGAAGAAGAATGCAGGGTGGGGGGTGGGGGATAAGAGCTGTATCTTAAAAGAAGAGAAGGATTTCTGTAGGTAGAAGTATGGTAGTAATGTGTTCCAGAGAAGGAGTATAGCCTGCCCTGGTTTTGGGAGGGAAGGGAAGACGTGAGCAGCTGAGGCAAGAGCTTACTAGTCTCATTTCACTGTAATTCAGAATGTAGTATCCTCTGTCATGGGGTATGCCCTGGACCTGGATCGTTCTATGGTCCTCAGAATCATATATTACTAGGGTTGGAAAGGACTTCAGATGTTCCCAAGTAGCTTATCAGACATATATAAAAAAAGATAATTAATAATGACAGGCCATAAATAAGTTTCAATTGAGTGGTAGAGAGAGTAAGTTTTAAAGATGGAATGGGATCCCCTTGGTCTGGAATTTATATTGGCCTTTGGAGATCAGAAAGTCATTCAGTCAACTAAGTACTGGGGGTACAAAGAAAGGCAAAGAACAGTCTTTGTTTCCAAGGAGCCCAAAGTCTAATGGGGGAGAGAACATCAATTAACCATGAACACACAAGCTAAATCATGGAAAAATTGGATATAGTCAAGAGAAGAAAGGTACTGAATTAAGAGGGATTGGGAAAGTCTCCTTATGAAAGGGGAATTTGGCAGGGAGTTAAAGAAAGCAGAGAAGCCAGGAGACACTTCAGGTGTAAGAAACAGTGAAAATGCCTAGAGCTGAGGGATAGAATGTCTTATTTGAGGAACAATCAGGAGGGTTGGTATCACCAAATGAAAGCGTACAGGCATAACTCATTGTGTTTTGCTTTACTGCTCTTTGCAGAGATTTTTTTTTTTTGTACAAATTGAAGGTTTGTGGGAACCCTGAATCAAGCGAGTGTACTGGTGCCATTTTTCTAACAGCATATGTTCACATTGTGTGCCACATTTTGGTAATTCTCACAATATTTCAAACTTTTTCATTATTATTATTTCTGACATGGTGATCTTTGATGCTTCCTACTATAATTGTTTTGTGGTGCCACAAATGATGCCCATATAAAACAGTGAACTTAATTGACAAATATTGTGTTCCAAAGGTTCTGCTTGTGGGACCTTGTGTCTCTCCCTTTCCTCAAGCCTCCCTATTCTGTGAGACATGACAATATTGAAATTAGGCCAATTAATAATTCTATAATGGCCTATAAAGGGTTCAATGGAAGGAAGAGTCAATGTCTCTGGCAAACTTTATTGTTGTCTTTTTAAAAAGAAATTGCTGCAGCCATCCCAACCTTCAGCAGCCACTACCCTGATCAGTCAGCAACCATCAACATTGAGGCAAGACCCTTCACCCACAAAAAGATTATGACTCTCTGAAGGTTTAGATGGTTGTTAGAATTTTTTTTAGCAATAAAATATTTTTAAATTATGATATATACATTGTATTTTTTAGACACAATACTATTGTGCTCTTAATGGATTACAGTAGAGTGTAAACATGCCTTTTTATGCATTAGGAAACCAAAAATTTGTGACTCATTTTATTGCAAAATTCACTTTATTGCATGGTCTGGTCTGGAATTGAACTCACATATGTCCAAGGTCTGCTTGTATACATGGTAGAGTGGGCTTTTTGGAATTTTTAAAGGTAGAAAGGAGCATGGAGAACATTGTAGATTAAGTGGTCATGGAGGCAGAAAAATAAAGGGCAGACACATCTAGAGGTCAGTGACTGCAGTGGTTTGGACAGAGTGAGTGATTAGAATAGGACAGGTCATTTGTGGTTTGATCCTCATATTTTCCCAGAGTGCTTTGTCTAGATCTCTCCTTTCCCCCATTACACTTGTCTTCTAACAAGTATCCATTTCCATGTTATGTTTCCTCTAATTGACTTTAAGATGCTCAGGAAGAGGCAATGCGGCTCTTTTCATTTTGGGATTCTCAGTCCTAGGACAACATCTTATCTGTAATAGGTGCTTACTGAAATCAGTCTTGTCAAATCTCTTCCGAAGATTGTATGGGAAAATTCCGTACCTTCTGTGGCAGTCCCCTTTTGCGTTTGGAAGGGGCGAGGATGGCAACTGGAAATTTCTGTTTCGGGCAATAGACTTAGAGCAGCAAGTGACCTCTGAGGTCATCTAGTCCAATACCCCTCTCCCCACACCTTATTTTACAGAGGAGGGGGCTGAGGCCCTGTGAAGCTTCTTATCAGGGTCATATGGATAAGTAGCAGAGCAAGGATTGGAACCCAAGTCCTCTGACCACACTTTTACTCTTCACACCATCCTGCCTCTCAGAAGTTTGTCCATATAACAGCTAGCACTTTAAGGTTTCAAAGTGCTTCACATATGATGTTTCATTTGACCTTCCCAACAACCCTATTATTATCTCCATTTTACAGAAAAGGAATCTAAGTCTCAGGGAGACTAAGTGGTTTGCCCAAAGTCAGAAAGCTAGTAAGGATGAGGCAGCATTGGAACTCAGGTCTTTCTGATTCTGTAGCCAGCCCTCTCTCCATTGCAGTACCTAGTTATTGATATTAAGACCTTATCTGCTTTTCTACAAACTCTACACATTGTTTTTAATTCTACCCTCTAGGGTCAATCAAAACAAGTCCTAGGATCATAGATGTAAAGTTGGAAGGGGCCTTGGAGGCCATGTAGTCCCATCCCCTAATTTGACAGATAAGAGAACTTATCCCATGGAGGTTAAATGATTTGCCCAAAGTCACACAAAAAGTAAACATCAGAGAGTCCAGGTCATCTGACTCAACATGAGTAGACTATTCTCTGTACCAAGCCTAATTCTTCTCCCACATAACAACCCTACATCTATGTGAAGACAGCTCTTGGGTCCCCCTAAATCCTCTCTTCTCCATAGAGAAATGCTAAATAGCGCCATTTCTTTCACTTGATTTTCATACGGTATTATTTGGAATGTTATCACCCACCTGGCTATACTTCACTAAATGTGCTCCAGTGTGTTCATTTCCTTACTAAACTATGGTACCTAAAATTTATCAAAATATTCCAGTTATAGGCACAAGAGAACAGAATTATCCCCTTCCACATCCTAGGCTAGTGGTTACAAAACTTTTTCATGCATGTGAACCCCTTTATAATATAAAAAAATTTCCCAAACTCTCCCCTGCCCCCACCAGTTATAGTTTCGCCAATAATATATGTTGGTAGAGAAGATATATAATTATTTTAAAAGTGTCTATGAGTCCAGCCACACTTTAAATGGATTCATATTTTTTTAATTATAACATTTACATGCATCTATAAAATAATAATATATTTCTATATGTGAGCCATTTATTTAGTCCACAGAAATTTGCCTGCTTACTACTTTGAATCATTTAATGAGATGGCTGGTGCTACCCTATGGCTTTCAGACACTGGAAAATTGGACGAGTATGAATTCTTAGATCTTTATAATCATTGTACCCTCTTCTAGGCTCCCTGAGCCCACAGGTTGGGAACCACTGGTCAGGAGGTTATTTCTTTTTCATTGAAACCTAGGTACATGACACAGTGGATGGAGTGCTTGGCCTGGAGTTAGAAAGACTCATCTTCCTAAGTTCAAATCTGGTCTCAGACACTTACCAGTTGTGTGACTCTGGGCAAGTCACTTAATCCTGTTTGCCTCATTTTCCTCTTCTGTAAAATGAGCTGGAGAGGGAAATGGCAAACCACCTCAATGTCTTTGCCAAGAACAGGGGTCATGAAGAACTGGGCACAACTGGAATGACTGAAATGATATAACAAAATGGCAGAAGCACTAGGGATTATAGTTTTAATTTTTAACCAAAGCTGCATCAAATGTTCTCAGTTATAAGAATGCTGAAAAATTGACTAACACGTCTGGAATTTGGTTTGGATGATTTAATGTTTTGTTTTGATAATTTGAAATGTGGGACGTGATCTTGGACATGAAGAAGTAAACTTCAAATAGATGGAGAAACAGGCAGGAGCTATTCCAGAGAAAGTGATGAACCTATGCAAAGTTGGGTAAATTGATGGGGATTGATATCACCTTTTAGGAGATGGACCTGAAGAAGAGGTAAATTTCAAAAATATGGTAGCCATTCCAGAGGAAGTGATGAGTCTAAGCAAAGGGGAAAAATGGTGGAAATTGTTATCACCTTTTTAGGAAATATTAAGAAAGCATGTTCTGACTGGAGTGAGAATTCACAATGGAAAATAATGAGAGATGATGTTGAAGAGGTAGGATGAAACAAGCTTATGGGAGGCCTTGAATGCCAGAACATAGAGTTTAAAATTTATTCCATAAAGAGACACTAAAAGTTTTTGAGCAAGGAAATGACATGTGAAAATCTTTTGTAAAGAGTAATATGGCAGCAGAGTGCTAGATGGACTGGAGGGGGAGACATTAAAAAGAAGGAAATAATTTCAATAATTGAGGTTAGAAATCCTTGTAATAATAATTCAATTTATATATTTAATGTTTAAAAGCATTTTCCTTAGAACCACCATGCAAAGTGGGTAGTATAAATATCATTAATTGCATTTTATAGATTATGAAGGTTTAGAGAGGTTATAACCTTTCTTTTTATATTATATTTATATATTAAATTATCACATATAACATGTAATATATAATATGTATAAATATGATATATTGGTATATCATATTTATATATTATTTTATATTGTAAAATTTCACTTTATAGATTATGAAGGCTTAGAGAAGTTATGACTTTTTCAAGATCCCAAAGCCGGTGAGAAGTAGGAATTGGACTAGAATCCAGGTCTTTTAACTCCTAACCTAGAGCTTAATTGACTAGACCCTGTTGACTCACTCATGCCAACACTGTTTCCATTTGTACCAGCTCATTTATCACATGAATTTAAGAGATTTAGATTCAGTTCTTAATTTTAATATGTAATTAATTCAAGTTCCTAATTTCAGTTTAATTTCTACCACTGTGTTCCCTTGGGTAAATCACAGCCTCTCTAAGCCCGATTCCAAATTTATAAAATGGAGGTAATTTTACTTTCCATACCTATCACAGCATCTTTTGGGTTATTAAGAGATATAATTCAAGAATGTTAAAGCAATTTGGAACCTATAAAGTGCCACCAGGAATTATCAGACTTCATGAGCCCTCCAAACAGTTGCTCCATCTTCTAAAAACATGTGTGGGATCTTTGAGAAATGGGCCACTGCTCCCTCTCCAGTTGCTGTATTCCCTTCCCCTCCCATCAGATTTGCCTCAAGAAAAAAAAAGAAACTTTGGTTGTTGCTGTACTTCTAGAGCTGTTCCTGCCCAAAGGTAATCACAGCAAATGCATCTATAATAAGATTCATGGATAAATTAATAAATAAAGCTATTTGTGTTCATTTGTATTCTTTATTATCTTCTAGATATTTTTCCATCCTTCCTCCTCTAGCCTGATATGTTGAAGGATGTGGTAAATGTTCTTAATTATTTGAGTCAAAATGATGAAAGAGTTTCATATCGCAGATGGATCTGTGGCTTTGGAAGAAGCAGGTCTTGTCTGAAGACAAAATTGATGGTGAGGAAAAGAGAACAAATATTTGAAAGGGACTTCTGTGGAAGTTATAGTTTGAATACACATATCAAGATACAGGGCAGAGAAGTTGAATTGAGACAGGTTCTAGGAATTTAGGTAAATTGTTGACTTCTCTACCGCTTTTCTGCGGCCTTCACCATCTGTGTTCCCTCCCTTATCCCTGGACTTAACCGGATTTCAGACGTGCAGACATACAGTAAATTCTTACGTTGCTGTGGAAAGAATGCTGAACTCTTCTGCTGAACTTGGAGTCATGAAGCTTCGCTCTTACTCTGACACTATTTTAGCAAATCATTTAACATCCTTGAACCTCAGTTTCCTCATCTGTAAAATGAGGAGATTGAACCATTGAGGTCCTCTCCAGCTCTTGATCTATGAACCTATATCCTCAAAGCATAGATCATATTAGAGCTAGAGGGACCAAGCAGATCTAAGCTCATTTTACAGATGAGGAAACTGAGGCCAAGAGAGATAAGTGGCTAGGTCAAGGTCAAGGAGATAATACATGACACAGGAAATATTGGAACCACTGACCTGTGACTCCAAAGATATTGTACTTTCTAGTGTATTGTGCTACCTCTGACATGACATAATGAAATGGTATTTCTTCATCTTAAAAGGAAAAGGAAGCAAATATTCTTTAAATATATACTATGTGTCTAGTAATATGCTAGGATATGGAGCATTGTAGGGGGGAAAAGAGGATGACATTTATTGTGTGCCAGCTATGTGTTTGGTATTATGCTCAGTGATAAAGAAGATAGGTTATTAGTCCTCAGGGGGTTTAAATCAGAGTTATACAAAAGAAAGCTAGCTCACATGAATGGTAAAATAAATGTTAAAGTATGAGGAACTGGTTTCTAAGGATAACAGGAATCCTTAGAAAGGAGAGATCATTGGGCTGGAAGTTGTCAAAGAAGGTTTCATGGAAGAACCTGGACCTGAACTGACCTTTGAAGGATAAGTTATACAGGGTACATTCAAGATCATGGAAGTTGGAGTTGGAAGGAAGCTTAGAAATTGTCCAATTCACACCTCATTTTATTATTTTTATGCTATTTTCCAATTGTATGTAAAGAGAATTTTCAATATTTATTTTTTTGTAAGATTTTGAGTTCTAAAAATTTTTTTTCTCTCCCTCCCCTCCCCAAGATGGCAGGCAATCTGATATAGATTATCCATGTGCAATCATGTAAAACTTATTTCCACATGAATAATGTTGTGAAAGAAGAAACAGAATAAAAGGAAAAAATATGAAAAAACTGAAACTAATATGCTTTAGTCTGCATTCAGACTCCACCAGTTCTCTCTCTAAATGTTCATAGCATTTTCCATCATTAACTTTTTGGAATTGTCTTGGATCACTGTATTGCTGAGAAGACCTAAGTCAATCACAGTTGATCATCGTACAATGCTACTGTTACTGTATGCAGTGTTTTCCTGGTTCTGCTCATTTCACTCAGCATCAGTTCTTGTAACTTTTTCCAGCAAACCCCTCATTTTATGGAAGGAAATTGAAACCCAGAAATGGGAATAGCCTGTGTAGCAAAGGAAGGGTCAAATTCAGGTCCTATCACACCAAATCCAGTGAACATACCATTACAATTTAGGGGTTCTCTTCCTGGGGGCCAGGAACTTATTTTTAAAATATTTTGATCACTTGTTATTAAGTAATTTTTTCAGTTGTGTCTGACTCTTTCACGACCCCATTTGGGGTTTTCTTGGCAAAAATACTAAAGTGGTTTGCCATTTCTTTCTCTAGCTCATTTTATAGATGAGGAAACTGAAACAAATAGGGTTAAGTGACTGGGCCAAGGTTACATAGCCGAAATCAGACTTGAACTCAGGAAGATGAACCTTCCTGACTCCAGACCATGCCCTCTATCCATTGTGCCACCTAGTTGCCCAACTTTTGATCACCATATTTCCATATAATTGGTTTTCTTTGTAACACAATGCATTTTTATTGGATCATTTAACAATATTATTTTAAGAAGAGGTTCAAATTCTTTACCAAATTGAGAAAGAGCCATAACACAAAACATTAGGGAGTCCTGTGCTCAACCATACTGGTGTTATGTGAGTAGCTTTGCCTGATTGGCACCCACAAAGCATGAGCTAATTCTGGGATCACTATACAACCTAAAAACTGCCCATCAAAGTCAAAGGCAACTTACTCACATGATATTGAGTACTGTGGATAGTTAGCAATAAATCCTATTCATCACTAGTTACTGTTTTTAGAATAGATGCCCCGCCTTTCCCCGTGCCCCTAAAGTCTTTGTTAGGGGAGGATGTTTTTGAATGGAGACTGTTGAATCAAGAAGGTCAACAAAATTGCTTCCTATGCCCAAAGCACTGTTAAGCATACTTAGTGATAGGAAAATGAATAAAATGACATGCCTTTAGGAAACTTTTTTAAAATTTTACTTTTCAGTTCCAAATTCTCTCCCTCTCTTCTATCTCCCCTACCCATTTAGAAGGCTAGAAATACCATACCAGTAGTACATACATATCAAGTCATGCAAAATATATTTCCACATTAGCCATGTTGTAGGAAAAGAAAACAAGAAAAAAAGTGAAAGAAAATAAGTTTCAATCTGCACTCAAAAGTTCTTTAGTTTTCTTTCTGGAGATAGATAACATTTTTCATTATGAGTCTTTTGGAATTGTGAATTACTGAATTGATCAGAGAGTAGCTAAGTCTTTCACAGTTAATTGTCATTACAATATTGCTGTTACTGTGTACAATGTTCTACTAGTTCTGCACATTGATGGATATCCACTCAGTTTCCAAATATTTACAACCACAAAAAAGAACTGTTGTATTTTTGTATATATGGGTTCTTTGGTTTTCCTTTGATTTCTTTGGGATACATACCTAGAAGTGGTATTACTGGGCCAAAGGGTATAGACAATTTTATAGTCCTTTGGGCAAAATTCCAAATTATTCTCCAAAATGGATGCACAAGGTCACAACTCCACCAATCATGCATTGGTGTACTCCAAATCTCCTCTGGAAGTTGTCATTTTCCTTTTCTGCTATCATAGCCAATCTTCTGGATGTGAGGTGGTAATTTAGAGTCTTTTAATTTGCATTTCTCTAATTATTAGTGATTCAGTACATTTTATGTGACTATCATTAACTTTTATTTCTTGCCTTTGATTATCAATAACTTTTGATTGCCTGTTCATAACCTTTGCACATTTATCAGTTGGGGAATGGTTCTTCTTCTTGTAAATTTGGCTCAGTTTAGAACATGTTTGAGAAGAGAGACCTTTATCAAAGAAACTTACTATAAAAATTTTCATTTTCTTGTTTTCTTTCTAATTTTGTCTATATTGGTTTTGCTTTGGCAAAACTTTTAATTACACGTAATCAAAATTATAAATTTTATTTTCTATAATCCTATTTCCCTTATCTATAAATCTGGCAAGCAATTTTTCCCATGCTCCCTCATTTGCTTATATCACCATTTATTTCTAACTCATATACCCATTTTGAACTTGGTATACAATGTAAAATGTTGGTCTATGCCTAGTTTCTGCCTGTTTTTCCCAGTAGTTTTTATTGAAAAGTGAGTTTTTGGCTTCATAGCTTGGATCTTTGGATTTATTTCTGTATGCTGTGTGCCTAATATATTCCACCAGTCAGCCATTCTTCATCTTTACCAGTACCATATTGTTCTGATGATTACTGCTTTGTGTAGTCCACTTTCCTTCACTCTTTTTCGGTGATTCTCTTGGTATTCTAGACCTTTTTGTTCCTCCAGATGAATTTTCTTATTATTTTTATAGCTCTATTAAATAATTCTTTGGTAGTTTTTATTGGTATGGTACTGAATAAATAAATTAATTTAGGTAAACTAATTGTCATTTTTATTATATTGGCTCAACCCAGCCATGAGCATGTAATATTTCTCCAGTTATTTAAGTGTCTTTATTTGTGTGAAAAGTCTTCAGTGATTGTGTTCATAGAGTTCCTTTGTGTTCTTGGCTTGTAGACTCTCAATTACTTTATATAATCTGAATTTATTTTAAGTAAAATTTCTTTTTCTATCTCTTCCTACTGAAATTTGCTGGTAATATATGGAAATACTGATGAATTGTCTGGGCTTATCGTATATCTTCAACTATGCTAAAGTTGTTGTCTTGACTAGTTTTTTAGTTGACTCTCTAGGATTGTCTAAGTATTCCATCATATCATCTACTAAAAGTGATAGCTTTGCTTCTTCATTTCCTATACTTATTCCTCCAATTTATTTTTCTTTTTCTTATTGCTGTAGCTAGCATCTCTAGTACAATACTGAATAGTAATGGTAAAAATAGATATCCTTGCTTCACCCCAATCTTTTTGAAAAGGTTACCATTTTGTCCTCATTACAGATAATGTCTGCTTTTGGTTTTATATATACATGTTACCTATCATTTTATGTACAGCTCCATTTATTTCTATGCTTTATAGTATTTTAACAGTAAAGGATATTGTATTTATTACTGTATCTATTGATGTAATTATATGATTTTTGTTGGTTTTGTCTTGGATATTGTCAGATATAGTTTTTTAAATATTGAATCCACCCTTATATTTCTGGTGTATATTCTACCTGGTCATATGGTTTGATCTTTGTGATATATTGCTATCATCTCTTTGCTAAGTTTTGAGGAAAACTTTTATATCAATATTCATCAGGGTCCCTCAGGGAGTTTACAATTTAAGGCAGAAGAATTGGGGCAGTCTCAGTAGCAGAGAGAGCTTCCCAAATAACTTGTTTCTCTGACTGTGTTCTCTGGGCTTGAAAGATCTTTCATGTCTAATTGATCAAGACTGAGAACTCCCCTTTAGACCATAATGGGACTCTACTACTTAGGGTATGCTTTGATCCACTAGAAGTAAAAAAAAAATTACATATATATGTTTTTTCAAATACCCAGAAGTTGTAAAATCTCAATATCTGAAAATAGATTTCTGTCTTTATGGGAAAAATTAGGGTAGATTTCTCATTAACTATATAATATATAGACTATATGTCATATCCAGGGGGTGTCAACCTAATTCTGATAGGAAAAACCTAATTTCCTCTTCATTAGAGCCTTCTTTATTGCTTAGAGTACTTCCATCATTTAGAGAAAAAGTGGTAGTACTTGAGAGCTAGCATTTTGATAGAGCCAAAATATAGAAAGTCTTGAATACTTATGTTATAATGCAAAAAGTAATTTTGAACAACCGAGTCAAGCTGCTTCTGCTCTGTCCCTGCTATCTCTGCCTGACACCCCAATCTTGTTCTTTTTTGGGAAATTTCTATGCCTCATGTTTTCAATCCGCATTCTAATGTTTATATAGGCAGAGTATCACCAGGTATTTCCCTACCTGTGACATTAGAATTGAGAAAATCCATTATAACTGAGAAAAGCTCTGTATCTTCCCTTTAAAACCTTCATGATTGGAATGAAAGTGATGAATGGTAAAGGTTTACTACCCATCAACTAGGAGGTATGAAGAGAATTTGGTGGAATCTGGTTATGCCTTGTTGAAAAATTATTGTCTCACAGAATAATCATCAACCCCTCTTCTTTCTCCTGCTATGGCCTAAAGATCACTGCATTTGAGGCAACCCCTCACCATTCTCCCAGTGGCTTGCATTGGGTTTTATCATTCTCCCATGTCAACTAGGGGCAGCTATGTGGCACAACAGATAGAGCACTGGGCTTGGAATCAGGAAGACTCATCTTCCCGTGTTACTAGCCATGTGACTCAGGGCAAGTCACTTAACCCTGTTTGCCTCATTTTCCTCATCTGTGGTTGTTCTTTTTCTTTGTTCTCAAAGATGACCATGGAGCTAGGAAGGTGATGTCATGACTTGCAAGTGAATTGGATTTAAGTGAAGATGACTGTGCAAAGTCACCAGCCTCACTTTCTCCCCCAGAGCCATCTGGGTCCAGTGGCAAGATATAAATCAGAATGACTAGAGATGGTCCAGATGCAGTGGGAGACCTTGGTCTTTTTAAACTAAGGTCATTTTCAGGTCTCAGTTTGACTGAACCCTCATCTGTAAAATGAGCTGGAGAAAGCAATGGCAAAGCACTCTAATATCTTTGCCAAGAAAATCCTAAAAGGAATCATGGAGATTCAGACATGACTGAAAAACAACTGAACAGTAACAGGCATTTCTCTTGTCATGTCCTAAAGACCACAGCATTTGAGGTAAACCCCTTACTACTCTATCAGGGGCTTGCCCGGGGTTTTATCATTGTCCCATGCCAACTAAGACTCAGTGGTGTCCTATGACCTGAATTCTTTCTCCTTACACCTCGGTGTCTTGTGTTAGGCCCTGCATGAGGTGAAATGATCTGTCATAAAGACCTCTTACTTTAAGCATTACTGACCTGTCCAAGATTTTGATTAAAAAAAAGTCCCCAAAGCAAATAAAATAGGACACTCAACACTGCAGAGACAATGTATGGATCTGGAGTCAGAAGGCCTAGGTTTAAATAACCACTCTGTCACTAACTACTTGTGTGAGTTTGGGCAAGTTCATTTCACCTTTGATTCTCAAGTTCATTATCAGTAAAATAAAGGTGGCTCAGACTAGGTGACCTCTAAGATTCCTTCCTACATAAAAACACAGATTTATAGTGAAGCCATCTAGGCCAATCCCTTTATTTTACACATGATGAAACTGAGGGTTTGACGTTGGGATTATCGGCTCCAAGACGCACAGGCAATAATCATCAGAGGCAGGATATGAATGCAATTCCTCAGACATGAATCAGTGCCCTCCCCTCTGTGCCATGCTGACTCCTCTTGATGCAGAAAGCAAGAGGGAAAAATAACGCATGAGAAGGGAGGATGGTATCGTGTGTGTGTTATCAACTGTAAAAGTTTGTGATACCAACATGATTGATTCTCAACAAAAAGTAAATGATAAAGAAAGTATTAGACCCATTCTATCCTTTATAATACTCACAATAATAACTCAGTTTAGAATGACTTCCTGTTGTACTGTTGTTTTCAGTCATGTCTGACTCTTTGTGACCCCATTTGGCATTTTCTTGACAAAGATACTGGAGCAGTTCACAATTTCCTTCTCCAGCTCATTCTGTGGATAAGGAACTGAGGCAAAAAGGAATTAAGTGACTTCCCAGGATCACACAGCTAGTAGATATCTGAGGTCGTATTTGAACTCAGGTCTTACTGACACCAAGTTCAACTCTATCTACTTTGCCAAGTTAATTACTGACTGTTTTACCATGGAGGCCATGAAAAGCACTTAGGAAATTGTGAACACACAGCTATGAACTGGATAAGTAAAATATATTTGGGATTTTGCTCTCTCTGCTGCTTTAGTGAGTTCCTTTACACGGCAGTAGGTAATACCTGGCATTTGGAAATGGAGTGCTCAGTTCAAGTCATATGCAGATAGGGTATTTTTGAACCCTTCTCAGTGACTGGCCCCCCAGTACTGCGGATTTCAATTAGAAGGATTCAAGCCATTTCAGTACATATCACACATTTGCATAAAGAAGAGTGTTGGTAGAACATTCTCTTCTTTTGCATTCCTGCATTGAGATGAAGTGCCAGGAAATTTGAATACTGTGAGCATGAGAAGCAGAGAGGAAATTTTCCTTCACAACTCCTGCAGATGAGGAAAGAGGCAACCAAAGGAGTGATTGATGCCAGCAATTCTGCAAGGGTATTTAAGGCATCTGATCAGTAGGAAAACAGCAGGTGTACAAATGATGGTGAGTGCAGAGTTTAGCTGTGATCTGATAGAGAGAAAGCTTGATATAGAGGTCACAGTAGTGATACAATATTGGTGATAGTGGAGGTTGTGATAAGTAAGTATTTGACCATTTTGAAAAACATTTTGCTACCATATTGACTGAAATAATGTATCGTCTTTGATCCAATGATATAAATACACTCCATGAGACTAAGGGAAAAGTCATATCATATACATACATATATGTAATGGGGGACTACAAAATGAGGGTCCAGTATTTAAAACATTCACAAATTTCCTCTTTCCGGTGGATTATGTATAAAATATAGAATATTCCCATGTGCATTGTTGGTGGGTGACCTTTTAGCCATCCATGAGTGACCGAGGGGTTGAAGAATCTGACTGCTGAAGAGTCAGAAATGAGGGTGCATATAAAAGCTTTCAGTAGAGGTTACCTCACACTTTCTTCTCTGGCAGCCTTTAATGAAGGGGATTGCTATGACCCACTGGGTGGGTGTCCTATCATCTTCCTGGCTACCATGTGTTCCTGAGTGCATGGTGCCTGTATCTTTTGTGTTTATTCTTTCCTGATCTCAGGTAAACAAGTATCCTGAGTTTAGAAACGTTGCAATCGCTGTAAGAGATCCCTTCAGCAACCAGAATTGGTAGTGGAGAGTCCAGTGAGGAACTAGACCTAAGAATGACCTGCTTAACCTAGACCAAGAAGGTGAAAGATTGCATCAAGCAAGAAGTTAGCTCAGTTGAGCAAAGGAACAATTTATCCATTAACATTACCACTCCCTGGAGTAAACTTAGTGGGGACTTCTTAAAAGGAGGAAAGGACACCAAAGGACTAGGAATTATTGGGAAGCACCTCTTCCCCTAAGTGTTTCATATACCTGTGCCTAATTATCTTCATACTTTTAACTTGAGCCCACTCTCCCTGGGGATCTTGGGTATACAAGGGGAGAGTGTATCCCATCTGCCAAGTTTGGGAGATATTTGTGTAACTTCAGTCTTTATTATACCTTTTAAATAAACAACCTTTTGTAAAAGCTAATTGGTATCAACTAGTTAATCAACATTGGAGAGGAAAGCACATCAAGCTAGAGCTTACAAGCCATTGTACTAGAAGTCACAACACTCTAGGTGGGGAATAGTGTTAAGTTGTTCCCTGGAGAGCCATTATACTAGTTCAATGTGAGTAAAGTAAGCCCAGAGGGGGGTGATACATAAACATATGTGCGTATGTGTGTGTGTACATACATACATACATACATATATATATATATAGTTATGATACATGAGTACAGGTAGGGTAAGGACTACACTTCTGATTTCATTGGCATGGGGAACTTTCTCTACCAATACCTTGGCACTTTTTCTGCAACTTATTCTTAGTTATTCAGGGCAGACAGAAGTTAAATGACTTGTCCAAGATAATAAAGTAAATATGTTTCACAGATAGGGCTTGAGCCAAGGTTCCCTTGTTTCCAAGATCAGCTCTGTACTCTCTCTGTCATACTCCATCTCCTAAGACATCTTACCGCCCTGATTAAACTGTAATTTCCTGAATATTTTCATGACTTAAGAGATGATGAATATGAATTCACAGATACTTGGGAAGACTCTTATTAACCTATTCAAAGTGAAGTGAGCTGAACTGGAGAAAAATTTACATGATGACAATAATTTAAATAAAAACAACATTAAGAGACTATGAAAGTGCTCAAATTAAGTGATTAAATATGATCTGATATTGAAAGGTTGCATCTCTTGAATTTAGCAGAATAATGGGGGATAATAGATATGGAATAAGGCATAAATTTTGAGATATGGTCAGTATATTGATTTGTTTTACTTAAGTATTTGTTACATAAATATACATTTGTTGTTTGGCTTTGTTAGGATGTTAGGAGTAGGAGTTATTGGGAAGAGATAATGAATATGTGTGTATATATATTAACACATATATGTATACATAAATGTATACATACATATATTGGAGAAGAAGAGGAGAAAAAGCATTTTAAAACAAAGTTAGAGACAAGTTGCAGAGAGATCCACAGAAATTTGGAAGGAGAGCCTGCTATGCCAGTGGTATCTGTCCTTGAGGTTTGATCCTGTGTGTTATGATCAAGGTGTGGGTGCTAAAGGAGTGGTGGTGTTCATGAGTTGGTATCAGTCTGATTTATATTGCAGCTGAGCCTCCTCATACCAGTATGAGAACAAAGGGATCATAGATGACATTTATAGAATACTTTAAGATTTCCAAAATACTTTACAGACATTATACATGATCCTAGGACCAATCTTGTGGGATAGGTGCTATTTAACAAAACTTGGGCTTAGAGAGGTCAAGGATCTTCCCATAGGTGATATTTTAGCTAATAGGTATATGAGGCTGTATTTTAACCCAACTTGATCACTACATCCACCTGTTGTCTCTCAATGAATAATGAAGCTATGTTGTCAGATCCAGTCCAGAACTGTCTAGCTGAGTGATACCAACTGACCTCATCTCCATTCTATAACTACAATTTGGACCTGGAATCAGGACCTAGGGTCCTCCCTTAGACTTAACACATGATACTTAGCAAGTACCCTAAACAATTTTTGGAGGGAGAGTCTAGAACTTTGATACAATCATTGTGAAGAATTCCTGGCAATGGAAACTCCTACTACCAATGCATATGGATAACTCACCTGTAGCCTTAACTTAGTTGCAGGGGTGTGGGTGGGGGTGTAACTCAGATGTTAGGTGACTTGCCCAAAGTCACACAGCCAATATGTGTCAGAGGCAGGACAGAACTCAGATTTTCCTGACTTGCAGCCAGTCTGCTGTCCACTCTGCCGTGATGCCTTACATATAATAGATACCTAATACATGGCGGCACAGTGGATAGAGTACTTGACTTGGAATCAGTAAGACTCATCTTCATGAGCTCAAATCCCACCTCAGATACTTCCTAGTTGTGCGACCCTGGGTAAATCACTTAATCACTATTTGCCTCAGTTCCTCATCTGCAAAATGAGTTGGAGAATGAAATGGCAAACCACTCCAGTTTCTTTGCCAAGAATATCCCAAAATGGGGTTATGAAGAGTGAGAAATGACTGAAGTGACTGAACAACTAAATATATTTATTCATTCTTTGATTCTAGGGTTGGTCAAGAAAGAAGGCTGAAGTCAGATGGAAAATTGCCCATAGCTGTGTCAAGTATCACAGGATTGCAGAGTTGTTGTTATCTTAGAGGCCATCAAGTTCAACCCATATCTGAAGAAGAATCCTCTGTAAAACATTCCCCCACTGGTCATCTAGATCTTGTTTGAAGACCTCTGGTGAGGGGAACCCATTATCCATTTCCCCATATCTCTTTTGGATAGCTTGAGTTAAAAACTCTAACAGAAATTGTTTTTCTTCATTAAGGCTAAATTTACCTCTCAGCAATTTCCAATTGCTCCTATTTATACCTTCTGTGATCAATAAGAATAAGCCAAACTCTTGTTTCATATAATATCCCTTGAATGCTTGAATATGACTCTAATGTCTCTCCCCACAAGTTTCTCCTAATTCAGACAAACCCTTTCCATTTCCTGTAGCTGATTTTTCTATGGCATTGTCGCAAGGCCCTTTATCTTTCAGGTCATTTTCCCATGGATTCTCTGACATGATGTCTTCTTGAGGAAGCCATGTTGGTTCTTTGTGATCACCACTTCTTTTACAGTATGGTCACCGTCCTTTAGTAACATCTTCTTGAATTTTACCAGGAACCAAAATCAAACTTCCTGCTTTTGTAGCTTACAAATTGTACTTGCTTCCCTTGCTCGCCTTATTTTGGATGTTGGGATAACAATTCCATCTCTAGTCCCATGATCCTCCTATTCAAAATCTTTGACAGAGCATTGACAGTGCTTTAGCAATCACATTATTCAGTTTTTTAAAATAATTTGGAATGTAGTTCATCCGACCCTGTTAAATTTTGAGCTATCAAGGGCAATACTTTCTTGATAGTGTTCTATTTTCCTTGGCTTTCAACTCTCTCTTAGTCTTTTGATCTGCTCTTCCAGTCCAGAGAATTTCCCTTGATAGAAAGACAAGTAAAATAGAGTTAAGCAGTTCTTTGTTCCTACCATCTTATTTCCTCAAGTAACAGTCTTGTCCTTTCTTCTATCCACCCCTTTTCCCCAACATAGCTTTAAAAATACTTTATGTTGTACTCAATGTTCCTTGTCAACATCAGCTCATTCAGAGCTTTTGACTACTTGATAATATTTTAGTAGGGCTGTTCCTTGCCTTTGTGTCAATCCTTAGTTATCTTCTATCTTCTGTACATCTCATTGTCCGATGAGTTTCCTATTTATCTAAGTCATTCTCTGTAGAAAATGATTCCCTTTTCCTCACTGTAATTATTTCACTGTGTCTTCAGAATACAGTTGAAAATTTCCTGTCCTTCCTGGGCTGACTTTTCCTATGAAATTGTATTCCACATAATCTGATGTCTCAATCTTTTGTAATCTTCTCTCAATAATTGTGGTTTTCACATCAGACTTTGTTGGCATTCAACTCTGTCTTGGTCTCAAATTCTATCATCGATTGCTCATTTCCCTTTAAGATTCCCATCAATTTTTACAACAACGAAGAGTTTATCCTTGGGAGGTCAGAATCAGATTCACAACAAAAGTTCTCTTCATCCGTTCTTCCATTATTCTGAGGAGGGAATTGTCTTTATAACAAACTAAGAAAACATTGAAATATTGCATTTTTCTGAGACAAGGCAGTGTGAACAGCTGTGCAACAGTAGATTCCAGATAATTAAAATCCTCATCACTACAATAGAATGGATTTCTGCCAGGTATATGCGTTGTTTCATGAACTCACTCATTTTATCTTTTTCTCCAGCTTATTTTTTATGTGCTGAAGGCAAGATTTCTTCTGTTTTTGTCTCCTTTGAGTGTCATTCAAATGCTCCCCACTCCACCAAAATGAGAGGGTTCTCTCCCTCTGATTACCATAAGTAGGGTAATAGTGAACAGGTCAAACACTTCTGCACTTGATCCATGCAAATGCCTAACACTAAGAGAAAATAGCTGTGTCAATGTACGCAAAGCCGGGAATTGGCAACAGCTGAAAGCCAAGCCTAATCAAAGTGAGGGAGATGAAACAGCGAAAGGATGTTGTGGTGGTCCACCTCCCCATGGTCACAAGAGGAGTCATACAAAATGATCTGTAAAAAATACATGAATAATCTGTCATGAATAAAAAGCACAAATCAACATTTTGCTCTATATAATTCTAAGGTAAGATGTAATGGATAGTGTATCATTAAATATGATATGCTCAAATGTTTAAGTGTTCTTATAATTGTTTTTAAGTATGCATTGTTTTCTAAAAGTCTACCATTTGCTTCATTAAGTTGATTGACTCAAACTGACTCTTTTTAGTTTGGGTGAGATCCATATTTAGTTGTATTCTTTGTACATTTCATGACTTTTTAAAATGTCTTTCAAAATGTTAATCAGATACAGAGGTTCACTTTGATAAAGGAAGTGGTTGAATTATATATGAATTCTTTCTTGCTCAAGAGGCAACATGATGTAGTAAAAAGAATACTGGATTTAAGGTCAAAAGACTTGGGTTTGAATCTTAGCCCTGTCATTTACTGCATTGTGTGATCTTAGGCAAGTCATTAACTTCTCTGGGACTTAATTGCCTCATCTGTAAAATGGTGGAGATGGACGAGCATGATGCTGTGGAAAGGTGTGCTGAATTTGAGGTCAGAGGACCTGGGTCTGAATTCTAATTTGTTGTTTAATGATAATAAAAATAGCTAGCATTTGTATGATACTTTAGGGTTTGCAAAATACTTTTTAATTATTATGTCATTTTATCCTCAAAAAACAACCCTAGGAGGCACGTGCTAATAAATCCTCATTTTACAGATAAAGAAATTAAAGTAGATCAAGGTTAAATGACTTGCCCAAAGTAACATATCTAGTGAGTGTTTGAGGTTGGATTTGAATTCAGTTTTTCTTGACTCCAAGTCTAACTCTCTGTCCACTGTGTCACCTAACTGCCTTTGTCTACTACATGTATGATTTTGAGAAAAGTACCTTGGTCATCAGTTTCCTCAGCTGTAAAATGAAGAATTTGAATAAAGTGACCACTAAGGTGCTTTCTAATTCTATAATATTAATAAAATTCTATAATATAATTCTATAATCCTACCAATGTGTGAAAGAGACCAAGTCAAATTGGAATGTCTTCTCTTTGCAATCAACTCTATTTTGGATACCTTGGTTCATGTTTCTTTACTGAGATGACATCTGCCAGTTCTGTGCTCCCCAACTGCTGACTGTTACAGATTTCTCTTGCCTCTGGTCCAAGTCTCTTTGCCATCTAATAAGAAGAGATTCCTTGTCCTTCCTTGATTTCCCCTTTGTTTCTTGTCAGATTAGCTCTTGATCATCCTCCTTGCTCCCTTCTTTTGGAGAAGGAATGGGAAAATGGAGTATAGCATAGACCTAAGGAAAGAAATCTGGGTCCAAAACTACAAAGCTTCTAACAGAACCTTTGTATGTATTGAGTTAGCTTGATAACGTTTCTTTGTGTTTTAAAATTAATTTTTATCAGGTAATCAAAGTGACTGCTATAATTTATGCTCTTTTTATGACTTCATCTAGTGCTACTGATAATGAGGAATGCTCCTTCAATTAATAGCAGTTCAGTTTAATTGGTTTTTGCCATAATTTCAATGGTAATTTGTTTTTGTTTTTTTTTTTTTTAAAACTTTGCTAAGTTAACTCAATTAGTTAGGATATGGTGTGTTGAGGGAGATCATGGGTTTGACCTCCATATGGCCCAATTTATTTTACATGAAGAATCTCTGTTCCATGGCCACAGAATGCCCCCTACCAAGTTTATGCTTTTATTTAGAATGGGAACTAGATGGTTAATGTAAATGAATCAAAAGGAAAATAATGAAAAGAGCATATCTTCCTATGTTAGATGTGTACTATCTTTACATTTATTTATAAATGCTTATTAAACACTGTGTCTCACTATATGAGGTATTTTAGGTTGCTAATGGGAATAAAAGACTTAAATAGGACATATTTCCAGCACTTAAGGAGTTTATGGTCTAGAATAAGACAGGAGCACAGCTGAAAATTATGTGTATTGAGTGCAAAAAAACATTCTCTGTGAAGTTCAAGGGAGAAGATTGCAGTAAAATGGGAGGGTTTAGGGAGGGCTTCATGGATGAAGGGGTATTGAAACAGGTTTTTGAGGGATGGGTAGGAAGAAATTTAGCAGGTAAAAAGGGAGGGAGAAGACCTTTCATTCATAGGGAATGTTAGAAGACTCAGAACTAAAAAGTGAAGTGGGTATTTAGAAGGAACAGGACTATTCATTTTAGCTAAAACACAGAAGGCATGGAGAGAAGGAAAGCCTAAGAAGATGACACCTTTCTAACCTCTTTGCCTTGACTGCTAAACAAAATAATTTGAACCTATTTGGCAAGCAATAGGAAGCCATTAAAAAGTTTTCGAGCAGAGGAAAAGCAAGATTATTCTGCCAAAGTATAAAGGATGGATTGTGAGGGGATAGAAAGCAGTGGGAGTAAGACCTGTTAGGAATCTATTGTAATGGTCCAGACAGGTGGTAATGAAAGCCTGTATTAAGGTGAAGACAATTTGAATAAAGGAGAGAACAAATGTCTGAAGGGCAACACATTATTGTTTTTGTAAGTATGGTTGGCTACTCTTCCTAGGAATTATTATTGGTTCTGGCTCTCCAGTTGGTTACAATCAAAGCACCACTTACCTCTGATGACTCTGATGTTGATTATTTGATTGAAGTTGATAATGCTCCTTATTTTCATACAGCACTATATAGATAGGATCTTCGGGAATGCATTGCCTTTATAAATTTTTTTTTCAAAAGAGCATATTATTCAGTGACATCAATCTTGAATCACGAATGGTTATTTGTTTAGGAATGGAAAGAAAGCTATCTGAAAGAAAGCTTGAGATGTGATGTACTCTGAAAGAATAAAAATGAAATAAGCTGAAGGAACAGATCAAAGAGGCAATCAAGACAGAAGAATAAACAACAAAAGCAGAGAGAAAAAAAAATCCTGGACATCTTTGAACTGAGTAGGAACAGTGGTACTATGTAGTGGGATGAGCCCAAGATCTTAAGTTATGAAACTTAGGTGGTAATTTTACAGCAAAAACTGGCTGTGCAGCTTTGAGCAAGTTATTTTGTATTTCTAGACCTTGATTTTCTATTTGTAAATTGATGGTGGAGTGGAATGAGTGGACTGAGTAATTTTTAAAGGTAACTTTCAGTTCTGGATTTTTGAGATTTAAAAGAAGTTTGAAACAAATGGGAAATTTATGTAAATACTTGAGAAGAAAAATAAGTAAAAAAAGATAATTATCCCAATAGCAATTATATGGTTGTCTTAGAGGATAAAGGCAGTGGCTATGCTGGATAGCAGGATAGATAGTCAAGTTCCTCGGCCAGTAAGAAGGTCTTAAGAAGGTATCGATATATAGGATACACTTGGCATTCTGGGAAACTGAAAATCCCTAGGGCAATAAACAGTAGAGAAAAGAAAGGGAATCTGTTAGATTATCTTTTCAACTCTGTTCCTTGAAACAATCCTTTGGAAAGTTGGAAAACTGGACTTTGCTCTGTTGTTACTTTTCTCTAAAATGTACAGTCTAGCTGCTCTAAATATAGTGATAAGATAGAAATCCAATGATTTTTCCCATTAATGTGTTTTTCTTTGTGTGAAATTTGTTCACGTTCATCCTTTGAGTCAAGGTAGCTCTCTGCATTTAACTTGCCTTTCGTAGCCAAATACCTCTGGCAATCTCCATATTGTGGTTGTCATCCAATTGTGACATCCCAAGAGAAACATTAGAATCTTGAAGGTTGCCACCATTGGCCATCACCTATTTCTTCCTTAGGTAGAAAATGCTGAACACTGACTTGACATAACTCTCAGCTATCATTGTTTTTATGACTGTATTCACATATCTTCTTCATTCACTGATAGAAAGTTGATCCAAAAGTCATTTTAGGGCAGATGTGTCAATAGTTCTGGCACCATGAAAAACAGATTCTGAAAATAAATTACTAATGAATAATACTGTGTTTACAAAGCTAAAATACCTTTTATGTGGTCAAAACGTGAGTACAATGATAAATCTAGGATGATTTATTTGGTTTTCACTGATTACACAGAGTGGGAAAATGTCCATTATGTAAAGAAGGAAATGAATTTTTTTTTCTTAAAGAGCAAAATGAATGTTGATTTTGCAAGATTTATGATAAACAAATTAATCAGAGAAGTACTGTTAAGAAGAAGAGAATCTATGAAAATAGATCTTTGTTCAGACATGCCAGAGGGTGTTCTAATGGGTAACTTCAGCCGCTAATACCTACAATCCCAAACTCCAGAAATAAGAAAAGAAAGGGAGGGATAGCCTCCTAGGGTAGTCTAAACTCCATTACTGAAAAAGAAATTGCATTGTCTTGTCAAACAAAGGTTACAGTGACCATTTGGGAGCAGTAAGGAAGTAGCCAACACCCAAAGAGGTCTTTGGACTGCTGAAGAAATTTGCCACAGCTGTTTATCTCACCAGCAGACCAGCTGCTGTCACTCAAGGGTATCTCAGGACGGATCCAAAGAGCACTTCCTGAATGACTGGGGCTAACTGCCAGACTGCTGGTGGTGACTGTCCAGGGCCACCAATTTCCTCTGATATCTTTGCAGGATTTGCATATTTATGGGGGGGAGGGTGGTTCAGGAAAGGTTTAAAAGATGGCTAGTCATTTTGTCATTTTTACTTGTCTTTGTGGTATACTCCTAAGGTTTGGGAGGGGAGGGATTAGGAATGGAGATGGTAGTAGCTATTGCCTAAAAGTGATTCAGAAGGAAATATTTTATCAGTCTATATTTGACAGCTACAAACCATGTATTTGGTAAATAAAACATAAAACAGCATCAGTAGTAGTGACATCTGGTGGCTAACGGATAATGTCAGAGCTTTCCTAATTCCCTAGAGATAAGTGTATGTATGCATATTCTGTAATGCAAAATATTTTCTTTCCAGAAAATAGGAAAAAATAGGACAGCTAATAAGTTTGTAGAAAGCTAGGTTCTCATGTCAAACACAAAGGTTTGTTAATGTACCATTTCATTTATCCAAGATTCTTAGAGAATAAAATTTGCAATAAGGGATTCTTTCCCCAGGTAACTAAAACTGTCTCCTTCCTTAAGCATGAAAACTTTTATTTGAACCCTTTTAGAAGGAAATCTTTTTAACATACTTCTCTGCTCTGCTGTATTATACTGAACATCATTGAACCTATTCTCCTTGACTCTGTATAGTCATCATATTTAGAGTTAGAAAGATCTTCAATCTAGCCTACCCCTAACATTTTACAGATAAGGACATTGAGGCCTGGAGAAATCAGGTGATTTGTCCAAGGTGTCATAGTAAATTCTTTAAATAGAATGAGGTATAACCAAAGACTCTCCCTGGGTAGTCAAGGCTCCTCACCAACATGTATGCTCTGAAAGTGATTAGAGCAAATGAGGGGATCACTGTCAGAGCTGGGACTCAACACCAGGTTTAACTCTAAACCCACGAGTCTTTTCACTATATCACACTTGAATTGTTTAGTTGCTTCAATTACATTTGGAGTTTCCTTGGCAAAGATACTGGAGTGGTCTGCCATTTTCTTCTCTAGTACATTTTACAGCTTATTTTTTCAGATGAGAAACTGAGGCAAACAGAATTAAGTGACTTGCCCAGGGGTCACACAGTCAGCAAGTTTCTGAGGCCAGATTTGAATTCAAGGTGGTGAATCTTCCTGACCTCAGGCCAAGCACTCTTTCCACTGTGCCGCCTTGCTGCCACAGCTAGTCCACAATGCTTCACTCTAAATCTCCTGCCTGGATGTTGCTTACCATCACTACCGCAGCTCTATAGACCACTGCCACAACTACTTCCACCTTGCTCCACTGCCAACTAGCCCATACCCCAGTGTCCACAGATTTCTCTGTCTTCTTAAGCTGCCTTGGGCTAGAAAAATAACTCTATGACTTTTTGTTGCCTTTCCTGCTCAAAATTCATTTTATGTTTTCTGTGGCCATTTTGTAAAATGTGGTTTTTGGCAGAGGTTTGGTAGTTGTGACCTTTCATTCTGTCATCTCTGACTCTAGTCCAGATTGTTATGGACATCTCCCAGAAACGTGAACAACAGAACACCAGAAATAATACAAGAAAACTTCTGAGAGTTTCTGAACACAGAAAACAGTGAAAGAATCCATAGATTGCCTCTAGGAAAAAAAAAAAAGGTCCATGTTGCAAACTCCCAGAACATAGTAATTAAATTTAACAGTTCCAGTGATAAAAAATTCTGCGAGTGTCCAGGAGAAAGATCTTCAAACGCAAAAAAGGGACTTCTAGTAACACCATGCTTTTCTGCCCCCACCAGAAGCCACAGGAAGAAATGAGGTAATGTGTCCCAAAGTGCACAGGAGCTTAAGACAAGAGCCCAGGTTAACAGATCCTGCAAATCAGAGCCCAACAAATAATAGAAAAAGATAAACATTGAATGAAAAGAAGAGGGATTTGAAGCATTTCTAAAAGAAAACCAAGCCTGGGGAAACCATTTACTATTGAAACAACTGAGACAAAAGAAATAGAAAAAGGTAAGCAAGCATAGCTAGGAGAACAGGGCAATAACAAAAACACAACAGAGAGACCATTAAGAAATTTCTTTCTCTTAATACACTCTAAAGGTGAAAGCATAAATCAGAGAGGAGATCTCAGAGAAACAATGCAGATTAAGCCTTGGAGCACCTGCCTTCAGGTGAGTCTGATTTTTGTTGAGACTAAATTGAAGAGTGGGAGGATGTCACAAAGGTGTAAGGGGAGGAGAAAATAGAGGGGAACATGTGACGTACCCTCATCAAGGCAAAGGATAGCAAAGGAGGGAAAATAATTCCTATAGTCTTTCTGGAAGGAAGGGATCCTATTGAAGAATAGGTGAGGAACCAAAGGGAGGGAATGAAAGAGGGAGAAAGAAAGGGAGGAAATCTTGTTTCATGGTAGGAGGGGACATCACTGAAGATTGCTCGCATGGAATAGAAAGATAAGTCTATATGAAGATCGGGACTGTATAATGGGTATTACCTGCAGGAATCTGGCGTTTGGAAAGACAATTCTTTCTGAATCAGGAGATGAGGAATCAGGGTTTTGGGGGGCAACTGAAACCCAGAAGAGTAGGCATGGACCTAAAGAGGAGATTCATGGCAAATGAGGAAAAACGATCGTGAATAAGACAGAAAGGTAGTAATGAGCTGCACAATCAGGGACATAGAAAAATTCTTAATGGAAGGCAACACTTCCATCCTCTCCTCTTGATACTGGTATTCTTAAGAGACAGCAAAAGGGAAGCAGATCTGCAAGGCAAGGCACTAACATAGTAACTGTTTGGAAGAGAGAACCTAAATTAGGAACCTTAGAAGCTTTAATTCTGTAAGGAACACAGAGAATAAAGATACAGTAAATAAGTATAAGGGACATGAATGAAAGCATACAAATCTAGAAGAGACAGAATGGGAATACAAATAATGAAGAAAAATGAGGAAAGAAACCCTTTATAGAGAAAGGCACAGAGAATGAAATTTAGAAACAAAACAGTAAGGAGAGGGGAAGAGAGATTTTACCTAGACTAAGTCAGGGGGAAAAGAGAATAAAATAAAAAAAAAAACACTGCAAAATTAAGCAAAATTCCAAATTTAGGGAAAAGAGTAACAAAAGTGGGGGGTGGGGAATTGAGAGTGGCTGGTTCGCTGGTGGAAATAGTTGCCTTCAAGTAGATTAATCTAAAATAACTGAAGGAACAAAAATACCTCTACAGATCCTGTTTAAGGATATATTAAGGGTATCCATATTAAGGATATTAAGGATATATGGAGAGAAGTACAAAATCTAGCTCCTAAAACTCTAAATGTGATTGGATTAAACAATCTAATAAAACAAAAAAAAATGACAAATTAGATAAGTCAGTCAACTAGCTTTTATTAAGCATTTGTGTGCCAGGCACTGTGCTAGACACTGGATATACAATTGATTGGTTGGCTGTTGTCCATCATTTTCAAAGAGGACCAAAATGACATCACCATGATAAAGTGAAGTTTCAGTGTGTCCAATTGTGGCTGATCAGATGAAAACGAGCTCAGAATGCTCTACCACAGGTTGGGCACAGATAGTCGGTGTGAATATTTGGGGTGGATACTCCAGATTTGTGCATCCTACATTTACTTTGTGCTGTCTCATTTCTGCTTTGCTTATAGAACACAGCAACCTTTCTTATGTGGGCACACCATGCTGAACAGTACTGTGCCAGTGTCTCCCATGTTGCACAGTCAAATCCAAAGTTCTTGAGAGAGACTTTGAGAATGTCTTTGCATTGTTTCTTCTGGCCACCATGTGATCACCTGCCCCATGTGAGTTCTCCATAAAATAATCTTTTTGGCAAGCATACATTTTGCATTCTAACAATGTGGCCAGCCCATTGGAGTTGTGCTCTCTGACGCATAGTTTGAATGCTTGGCAGTTCAGCTTGAGCAAGGACTTCAGCATCTGATATCTTATCCTGCCAGGTGATCCTTAGAATCTTACTAAGAGTTCAAATGGAAGCGATTCAGTTTCCTGGCATGGCATTGATGGACTGTCCATGTTTCACAAACATATAGCAATGAAGTCAGAATAACAACTCTGTAGACATTCAATTTGGTAGTCAAATACCTCTTCTCTCCCAAACTTTTCTTCGGAGCCTCCCAAACATTGATCTAGCTCTGGCAATGTGTGCATCAACCTCGTTGTCAATGTGTACATCCCCAGAAAGTACACTACCAAGGTAAGTGAACTTATCCACAGCATTCAAAACTTCTCCATTTAGTGTAACTGATGGTTCCACATATGGATGATGTGGTGGTGGCTGATGGAGCACTTGTGTTTTCTTGGTGTTAATTATCAGACCAAAATTAGCATAGGCAGCAGAGAATTGATCTAACCTTTGTTGCATCTCAGCTTCAGAGCCTGTCTTGAGTGCACAATCATCTGCAAACAGAAAATCATGAACCAACACGCCCTCCACTTTGGTCTTGGCTTGTAGCTTTTTCAAATTGAAGAACTTACCATCAGTATGGTAGTTGACCTTGATGCATTTGCCAACATGGCTGAAAATATCATGCTAAAAAGCATGGGAGCAAGCACACAGCCCTGTTTCACTCCACTGGTGACTGGGAAGACACGAGAGCATTGTCCACTATCCAGAACCCGGGCAAACATGCCATCATGAAATTGACATACAATACTGATGAAATTCTCTGGGCAACTAAATTTTGACATAATTTTCCAAAAGCCCTCCTGACTAACAGTGTCAAAGGACTTGGTCAGATCTACAAACATTGTATACAGACCTCTGTTCTGCTCCTGGCATTTCTCCTGGAGTTAGTGGGCAGCAAACACCATATCAACTGTTCCTCATCCCTTGGTGAAACCACATTGACTATCAGGTATATGACCATCTTCCAGGTGAAGGATCAGCCTATTAAGGAGGACTCTAGCAAGAACTTTGCCAGCAATGACTAAGAGAGAGAGCCCCCTGTGATTATTGCAGGACAATCTATTCCCTTTACCATTATAGAGATGGACAATGGGAGGCATCCTTGAACTCCTGGGGGATAACCTCCTCTTGCCATATAACCTGGAATATTTCACTCAGTTTTTGTATGAGCAACGGTTCCCCTACCTTGTAAATCTCAACTGGAATAGAATCAGCACCAGGTGCTTTGCCCCATGAAAGGAGCCTAATGGTCCTCAAAACTCCTTTAGTTGGAAATACAATTGTAAGTAGAAAGAAAGTCAACATTTGACCTCAAAGAGTTTAAGTCCTAATGGAGAAAGTAACACACCCACACACCCACCCCTGGGGCAGGGAGAGACAAAGGCACAACACATAAAAGGAAGCTGCAAAGAAGTCCTGGGGATCCTCCTTAAAATGGAGGTTCTGGGAGGAACCATCCAATCAGAGAGAGAGGCCTGTAGGCAATTTCCAGTGCCTGATAGTCTTTGGAATGAAGAACTGGGGTATGCTAGAGAAATTCTGGAGTGCTGCCTGACTACATGAGACATGGCTAGATAAGAAAACAAAACCATACCATCTGTTGTTTACAAAGAAACACACCTAAAAATCAAAGACAGAATAAAAATGAGAGGCCAGACAAAACTGACTAGGCACCATATGAATCTTAAAAAGCAACAGTTGCGATCACGCTATCAGACAAAGCAAAAACAAAAATTCGCAACATAAAAAGAAACAGGAAAAATACATAATATTGAAAGGGACCATAGATAACAAACTAATATTAATTTCAAGCTTATACAATTCAAGGACATGTATAATGTGACTTTTACCTATCTTTTCAGACCTATCGTCTCTTCTTTCCTTTAATAAGCTCTGCTTTAATGAAACTGGACCACTCAGGCCAATTTGTGTGCTTATCACAGAGAGATAAACTTTTCTACATCATCTGGATGATGATAGGCCTTATTTAATTTAATCCAAAAATGTACTATGCTAGGCAATGAGTACACAAATATGGGGAAAAAAGGGAAAAGATACAATTCCTAGATGATGCTAAGGTTTTGAGTTAGTGTGGAAAGAATAGAGGTGCCATTAACCAATAAAGGAAGTTAGGATGAAGGGCAGATTTGGGGAGAAAAAAGCTTTTTAGCCATGTTGCATCTGATTTAGGTCTAGGGCACTGGAGGAATGATAAATTTTGGGAGTCATTCATATCCAATTTTTGGAAGTAGATCACCAAAAGAGAGTGTAGAAATAGAAGGATCAGAGATTTAACATTGGAACAGATCTTAAAGGCTGCCCAGTTCTATAATTCTAGATCTAAAGCTAAAAGGACCTGCAGAGGCCAGGTACTCCGATCTCCTCATTTCATTAATGAGGACGGAGAGACCCAGAGTAAATGTGAATTGCCCACAGTCACATAGACAAGAGACCTCAAAAAAAGATTTGAATCCAGGTCCTCTGACCTGTCAGTGCTCTTTCCACTGTACTAGTCCAATTCCCTCATTTTACAAATGAGGACATGAAGGTCAGAGAGATTTAGCACTTTGTTCAAGGTCTCCTAGAGGGTAAGTAGTAGAGTTCAGTTCTGAACCCAAGTCTTCATTCTTCAAATTCAGCATGCTTTCCACTATAGGGCCATAGAGACAGGACTGGGAGCAAGGATGAGTTATCACATAGGACAGAAGATACAAGTGGATGCAGCCAGAAATTCTCTTTACAAATGTACATTTTCAAAGATTTCCAGTGGACCATAACACAGATTTTAGTTTTCAAATCTTGATGAAATCTTTCTCTTAATTTTGTTTGAAGGACATTGACATTTAGTGCTTGGGAAGAGATAGAAAAACCAATGAAAGGGAAAAGGGAGAGGGGAGGACAATCATTCAAAAGACTTTTCTATATATCTTCAGTTCCTCTCGGTGTCTGTTCCCTTCCACTCTCATCACTGAATTTTTTTGTATTTCCCATATGTACTTATCTGTGAATATGCTATATTTTCCAGTGGAAAGAAAATTCCTTAAAATTGGGGATAATCTTAGGTTTACATTGTATTCCTATGCAAGTGCCTAGCACATAATAGGTATTAAATAAATGCTCAGTGATTGATGTATAAGGTGAATAATGAAAGGATAATCAAGGAAAGAGCTTTAAGAAGAAGTGAATTGTAAGTGTCAAATGTTGAGGCAGTCAAGGAGAATGAGGGTTAAGGAAAGATCCTTGTATTTGGTAATCAGTACAAGGTCATCAGTGAACTTGGAGAAGTTTGGTGGTGTAGTGGGATTGGAAAGCACATTGAAAGAGGATGAGGTAGTGAAGCCAATGACTGTGGACTTGCATTTTTTTCTATAAAATTCAGTTTAGGTGAAGGGTTAAATCAGTCAGTAGTTTGAGATGGGATAGTAGAGGACAGGATCTTCCCTTCCCCTCCCCTGCCCTCCCCTCCCCTTCCCTCCCCTGCCCTTCCCTCCCCTCCCCTGCCCTTCCCTCCCCTCCCCTCTCCTCCCCTCCCCTTCCCTCCCCTCCCCTCTACTCCCCTCTACTCCCCTCTCCTCCCCTCCCCTGCCCTTCCCTCCCCTTCCCTCCCCTGCCCTTCCCTCCCCTTCCCCTTTCCTTTCTTCCTTCCCCCCTATTTCTTCTCTCTTTCTCCTTTGCTTCCTTTTTTCCTCAGATTTTCTCATTTTATAGTAGGGTTGGGTAGGGATCCTGTTTGTAGACCCAGGAACGAGTGGCAAGACATCCAGTAGCATTCTCTGGTTACATCAACTGAACTATTCAGAAATTCCATCTTACCCTCCATTATATGGGCAGAAAAGAGAGAATATAATTAGGACTGGAAAATCAAGAATGCTGGGAGGAAGCTAGATTGACTGAAACAGAGGGGAGAAATGAAAGACAGTAGCAAGAACTCAGAGATGGGCCATGGAATCTAGACTGGGCAGTTTGTATTTGCTGCAAGGAGAGAATTAGACAGGTTTGGAAAAGGTTATTTTTGTACTTTTAAAGGATCACATATTTAAAGAAGGAAGGGATAACAAGTGGCCATCTAGTCTACCCTCCAATTTTACAGATGAAGGAACTGAGGCACGAGGTAAAAGGACTTGCTAAGATCAGGTAAGTGTTAAGTAGCAGACATAGGGTTTGGACCCATATCCTCTTGACTCCAAAAATGATGCTCATTCTACTCTGTTATGTAGCTTTCCACTGAGATACCTGTTATAGGTAACAAATATGATTTATAGTGTTGGACTGGGGGAAAGTGGGTTTAAATTACACGGGGTGAAATTAAAACTGAATAAAGAAGAAATTTACTAGTGAAAATGTTGGGAGAGGGACCAGGCCTGAGACAGACCATTGGAGAACTGGCAGATTTGACAACAGGCAAAGAGGGGCTAGGAATGAATAAGGCACAGTGCCTGGAGAATTAGTTTAGGAAATAAAGGTCTACAAAAAAGGTCAGGTTGGGTTTTATTGTTTTATACTGGCTGAAAATCATTGTGTCTAACAGATTAGCTAGAGGCAAAGTCAAAGGATCAGAGTGGAGTAAGAAATAACCTCCAAAGATCATCTAGTCAACCTCTTCCTCCCTCTTCAGGCAAGTAGAGTGAGACAGATCTTGTAGTCATTTGTGTTTAGAGAGCAGGTTATGTCACAAGAGCAAATGAAATTAGCTAGAAATGGGTAGATGGGAAAGAGAGCCATAAAATGGATTAGAGAAGATAAAGGAAATAATTAAATGAAAAGAAGCAAAAGCAATAGAATCAAGGACAACAGATACAGATACTTATTCAGGAAATTTAAGCTATCTAGCTCTCCACATCATTTTTCCTTTTCTTTCAATGTTCAATTTATCAGACCAGTTATCTTTCCCCACCCCCACCATCTACTTATTCCAGAGTGCTGAAATATCCAAATAGTTTTTCATCCTAGTCTAGGTCCCCCCAAAATGCTGTCTCTTCCTTCCATCCCAGTACAAATCCACTGTGGTTGAGTACTGGGTGCAGGTGACATGGATTTACAGGGAAGCATCAATGCAGGGCTTTTTGGCCACTGATTCATTTTGGGCTGTTTTGTGGAATTCTACTGGGATCTCCAAACAGAGTATATATGCATCTACAGAGGGCTTCAGTGTAAAATCAATTTAGTTGTATAACGCTACAGCTGAGGTTTTTTTTCTTCTTCTTTGTCTCCCCTTCTCCTTTGAGACTGGTTACTTTGATTTTTGCTGAGTTTCCCTTCCCTTCTCAACTTAGCAACAGGACTAGGATTACCAAAATTGCAGAAACTTCTCTTTAATAGGCTCACTGTCTTCTGGCTTGGCCTGGGTTGGGGAAAAGATCCTCTCCTATGATCTGTAGGTTAGATTCCTGTCAGTCTTGATTCAGTTGCTTAAAGTCTTGTACTAAAATGATGTTAAATGGTCACATACTTGGGGCAGTGATGGGGGAGAGGAGGTTGAATCTCTTTCACTCAGCTCCACAGTCTCCCCTACTCCTAACTTACCCCCCAGTTAAAAAGAGAATCAAGAAGAAAATGGTATGCCAGCTAAATGGAGGCCAAATGCCAACTGGCAGTGTACCATGGAAAGGGAACAGGGAGCAGAGAGGCAGGGAGGAAAGATGTTTCAGATGGATCGCTGGTAGTCATATCAACTCCCATCTTCCGGGTTGGCTCGCTCTGTTCTCTGCAGTCTAGTGTCACTGACCCATCTAATAGAGTCTGATAACCACTTTGCTTTTGTTTCCTATAAGAACATGTATGCCAATAACTGATTGCTGCTTCCTGTATTCTCTCCCAGCCAGCTCTGAGAAAGGAGACAGGAGTCAGGAAACTGGGTTTCTAAATTCTCATTCTGCCATTAAGTAATTATGTGACCCAGGATATGCTGTTCTGCCTTGATGGACCTATTTACCATCAGTAAAATGAAGGAGGGCATCTTAACCTTTTTGTGTTATGGAAACTTTGGCAATCTGGTCGAAGTCTTTGGACCTTTTCTCAGAATGACATTTTAGATAATTGGAGGGTATGCTGAATTTTAGTTAGAACTTAGTAAAAATTAAAGATGTATTTTTTTCCCATCCTCTTTCACAGACCCACAGAAATCTAATCATGGATTCCAGGTTAAGAATCTTTTTCAAGAATCTGCATTTCAATTAAATTCTATGATTCTAAATGGCACACATTTGTCTTTCCAAATTTTATGTATGTGTATGTATGTATGTGTGTGCATACATATATATATATAATATGTGTACATGTTAAACATATATCACTTTAAAAATCTCAGTTTCCTCATTTGTAAAATTGGGATAATACATATATTACAAATGTGAAGGCTGTTAGAAACAAAGTACTTTATAAAACTTAAAACTATATATATTTATATATATTATATACATAATATATACATGTTACATATATTACATAAAATGTGGATATGTTCTATGTAATTTAGGTAATAAATATCTTATACCTAGTATATACTTTAAGTGATATATGTATAGTTATATATTACATGCATGATGTAATATATAGTTATATGGATATGTACTATACGATATATGTAATATGTACATATGACACTATTCACATATAGTTTTATGAAGCCATATATAGCTTTATAAAAGTTAAAACTATATAAATGTGCTTTATAAAAGTATATAATTTAACTTTGTTTGACTTGTTTTCCTCATCTATAAAATGAGCTAGAAAAGGAAAAGGCAAACAACTCCAATATCTTGCCAAGAAGACCTCAAAGGTCATTAAGAATAGGACATGAGTGAAATTTATTAAACAACAGAATATATGAATAAAGTTTTGTGAAGCACTTGGCTCCTAACAGTCTTCACATCCACAATGCATGCATTATGTGTACTTTACAAATGAGGAAACTGAGGCTTATGAAAGTTATGATCATTCCTTCATGGATGTAGGTAGTTACATTGCGATCCAGAGATGATTTCCAGGTAATGCATTTTTTTCTTAGAAGGAAAAAATTCGGATCCATTGGAGTATCATGCAATAGCCATTATTTGTGAATGAAGCCATGAGCTTTGATTCTTCCAAATTTGATACTCCTTATTCACTGAAAGAATGTGGGCTCTTGCAATCCAAGGAAATGGGTTCAAATTCCACCACTGATGCTTATTGCCTATGTGATCATGGGCCAGTCACTTAACCTCCTCAAGCATCAGTCTCCTTACCTGTAAAAGAAGGGTTAGATTAGATGTCCTGAGGTCTCCTCTGGCTCTAGATTTATGATCTAATCATCTATTTTCTGTATTCATTTTGCCACTTGTTACCATGATGCATTCAAGATAGAAATGGGTAAGATAACTGAAGACAGTATTCTGACACAAGACAGTGTTTTCTGCTTGAAACTAAATGGCTCATGAATTAAAGGTAGATGAGCAGGAATAAGCAGGATCTATTCATGGACACTGAGAAGACCATTTGTCTGAGAAAGCATGCCCTTGATAGGAAGTAACAGCATATATAACTGCATAAGTAACTGTGTGGTCAAGCCAATTTTTCCAAGGTTTTTTAATGGAAAGTGAGAATTTTGGATTTGATAAAACATTTAGGGAGTCATTTAGGTTATCAGGAGGGAAAATAACATGAAGAAAATTTTAGGAAAATTTATCTGGAAGTTACAAATAAAATAGGTTGTACAGCAGAGAGATTGAAGGGGGGAAAGACTATTGTGTATTTTCTAGTAAGCCAAGTGTGAAAGCTTACAGTAGGTTTACAAAAAATCAACCTCACAATTACAAGATGAGAGTCAGATAACAGTCTGAGAAACATCTGGGAATTTTAGAGGATTTCAAGTGAGAATGTCAAAACAGGTCATGCAATCTTGGGCTACTTTAATAGGAATAGCTTCTGGGTAGATAATTATCCTTTTGTATTTGGACCATATCTGAGGTAATGATGTTTAATTTTGGATGCCATGATTTAATAAGGGTGATAATAAGCTGGAAAGAATAATGAGGAGAGTAACCAGAGTTGTGAAATACAGTATTTAATTCAGAATCTAATTCATTCCCAGATTCTATTCCTCATGTGATTTGTTAATATTGCAAAGTGAATTTTCCTACAGGAAATAATGTTAAGTCAGATGATCAGTGTCACATACCCAAAAATATTCATATAAAAATAATTATTTATAATTTTAAGTAAGTTATTTTTTGTCCCTAATATGCCTGAAATACAATAGCAATGATTAGTACACGATATAAACTGAAAATAAAATCAATTAATCTGCACTTTACCTTTGAGAAGAGTCATAGTTAGTGTAAGGGAGATGAGAAAGGAGGAGGAAGAAGGGTTATTGCTTGGAAGGAGAATCTCCTTCTATGAGAACGTTGGGATTTCAACATAGGGAGTGTTCTCTCTTATACTACTTTTACTCAAAATAAGACTAACACTATTGTATTCACTCATTTTTCATTTTTTAGAATAATTTTCATGTTTTGACTCACTGATTTTTTTCTTTATGTTTGCTTCTGACAAGGAATCTATCTAACGACATTTGTTTTTGATTTTTTTTTCAGAATGTCATGGAAATGTGACATTGCATTATTGTTAAAAATATTCGTGCTCTCATTGCTACAGCCTTATTTGAGTGACGTTTTTCAAAAAAATTTTGATGTTCATATAGCAAATTTTTGCTTGTGCTGCAACACAAATTTTGTGAAAAATTTTTCCCTGTCTAGCAAAGCATACATAAACCAAGTTACTTGTAAACCAGGGTTCCACTGCACCTTGAATTCAAATCATATGGTGATTAATGGAAGGAACTTGGAATTTTTTCACTGAAAGAGGAGACTTATGGAGGACATGAAGGTTATTTTTAAGCATTTGAAGGACTGTTACATGGAAGAGGGAATACATTTGTTCTGTTTGGTCTAAGAGGACAGAAATAGGAATAATGGGGGAAAATTGGAAAGTTGTAAATTTGGGCTTGGAAAGCCCTCCCAATCAGAGCTCCAAAAGTGGAATGGGTTTCCTTGAGAATGTTGAGTTGCTCTCACTAGAGGTCTTCAAGCAGATTCTGGATGACTGTTTGCCTGGCATATTGTAGTGGAAAATCCTTTAGAGTATAGATGACTGATTTCTCTTATAACTTTAAATTCTATATTTCTAAGGCAATGAGACAATTTAGGGTGGTTATAGTGTAGGACAAATGAAAAAGAGGTGAATCTCAGAGATATTTTAAAAGAATTGATAGGTTTTGGCAACTCTCTGGGTATGTGGAATGAAGAAAGAGATAACTCAGCTTGCAATTTTGAGTGATTGGGATAAAAATGGCACCATTAGTAAAAATGGAGAACTTGGAAGGAGGTACTGCTTTGGAGAGAAATATTCAGTTTCAGAGGTGTCATTAAAATGGCCAGCAGGGCATTATTCAAGTAGAAATGTCTAGTAGGCAGTTAGGAATATGCATTGGGTGCTGGATGAGAGGCAATGGCTATAACTGGGGTGGGGGTGGGGTCATCAGCAAAGCAACCTCAATTGAAGTCATGAGAAATCCTAAATTCTTGAGGGGGAAGAGTATAGAGAAGGATAAAAATGTTTGGGATTGATAATTAGGACTGTACAAAAATAGAGTGTCTTTTTCTGGGAAATAGTGAATTCTTTATCATTGAAGGTGCTCAAGTAGTGGCTGAATGACCTCTTAGATGCTGTAGGAGATGGACTGGATGATTCCTACAATCCTCGATAATCCTGTTGTTCTATAACTTTGTTTCCAGTGCCATGCTGTAATCCAGTGGTTTCCAAAGTAGGAGTTATGACATGACTCCAAGGGGTATGTGATTAACCAGTGAAGGGGTGGGAAGATGAATTGAATCCCACCTCCCAGGAATAGTCAATCATAGGGATTATGTCCAAAATAACCATGCCTTTCCTTTACTCATTGGCCTTCAATGTTCCCTCCTTCCCTGACATCACCACCTTCTAATTCTGTGAATGCTTCCAATATCCCCCTTCTTTCCTCATGGTAGACCCCTGAGGGCACCCATAGTAAGTAGCACTTGAACAGGCTACATTGAAAAATCTCCCCTTACTCCCACCCAAGCATAGTTACTTCCTGCTTGACAATTTACCTCTTTATTTATTTTTGGGTAGAATAAAATGAGTCAAACAGCAGTATCTCTGTGTCATGTTTATATAGCCCCCTGGATGCAATGGGAGTTTTTGGCCTTTAAATATGCATGTGTATACACACATATGTGTGTGCATATATCTCTATATACATATATGTGTGTATATTTATAAATGAATATATGTGGGGATAAAGGTTCAAAAAGTTTTTTTTTTGCTTTTTTTTGATTTGTTTTACTGATTGGGGTACGTGATCAAAATATTTGGAGGACATTGCTTTAAATAAGAGATTCAGCCAAAACACTCACACACACTCACAACACAATAAAAGCTAATGGATGAGTACAAGAATGTTCAGTCTTTGTCAGATCATTGGCAACCAATGGTAAACAAATGCCTAATCTGACACCTGAAAAACTGAACTTGGTTCCTTTCTGTCTGCTTATCTGATTGACTGAGCAGAAGGATCTGAAGAGTCGCTTGACTGGTCCTTTTTCTGGTCTTCCAGGGTATTTCCTTCTGAGATTGCCATCCATCTACCTTGTATATATCTCATATGTACCTATTTTCATATTTGTCTCCCCTATTAGAATGTGAGTTCCTTGTGTTTCTGATGCTCGACATAGTACCTGGCTCTTAGTAAGAGTTTAAAAAATGCTTATTCACTGGTTGACTGACCCATTGTGCTCACAGCTAAGACAATAGTCAATTGCATTAATCTCATACTTTTAGCAGGACTATAAATTTGGGACCTATAAGCTAACTAGAGGCATACCTTGGGGATCTTGTGGGTTTGGTTCCAGATCAATGCAATAAAGTGAATATGTATTTGCAAAAAAGTGAGTCACATGAACTTTTTGGTTTTCCAGCACATAAGAAAGTTATGTGTATACTGTTTTCTTTTAAGTGTTCAGTAGTATTATGCACAAAAACTTTGTACATACCTTAATGTAAAAATACCTTATTGCTAAAAAAAAAAAAATGCTAACCATTAGCTGAGCCTTCAGTGAGTCATAATCTTTTAGCTGGTGGAAGGTCTCACTGCAATGTTAATGGAGGCTGACCGACCAGACTGGTGGTTGCTAAAGGCTGGGATGACTGTGGCAATTTCTTAAAATAAGATAACAATGAAGTTTGCCACATCAATTGATTCGTTCTTTCACTTGAACATTTAGAAGCCATTGTAGAGTTATTAATTGGCTTAATTTCAATACTGTTGTGTCTCAGGGAGTTGGGAGGCAGGAGGAGAAGGAGAGAGATGGGGACAGCAGGTCAGTGGAGCAGTCAAAACATACACAATATTTATCGGTTAAATTTAATTTTATAGGCCTGGTTTGTGGTGCCTCAAAACAATTACAATAGTAACATTCAAAGATCACTAATCATAGATGACATAACAGTTAATAATTATAATGAAAAAGTTTGAAATATTGTGAGAATTACCAAATGTGACACAGAGACATGATGTGAACATGTTATTGAAAACATGGTGCCTATAGATTTGTGCAATGCAGGATTTCAATTTGAAACAAAACACAATATCTGCAAAGCACAGTAAAGCAAAATAAGATAAAATAATGTATATCTATAATCTAGGGGAGCATATCTGTATGCCATTAATTTTCTTCAAAGACAGTCCATTTGGTAAACAAATTCATACTTTGTAGCCATGCTGTAGGATACTTGAGGAGGTCTCAAATAGTATGATTGGTTATGAATCTCAATTCCCCAAGAATGCTATGATTTTAGGTGATCTCCCTTTCAGTGTTTGCATTTTTTATATTCTCTCAATTGCCTTTGCTCATGCTACTTTCTCCACCTACAATATAGTGAAGAATCTTAATGCTACTTGTACTTCAAAACACAATACCTCACTTAGTCTACGAAATATTCCCTCTCTAGTCAGCCCATGTTGATTCCTTCCCACCAATTCTCTGAATTTTGGTGCCATTTATGTATGACTCAGTTTGACATTCTGTTATTGCTGGACCATAGTATAGTAGAAACAACATTGCACTTTCACTGACCTCAGTTCTGTTTCTTATTAGCTCTGTAACTTAGGACAATGGCTCAGTTTATCTTTCTGAACCTTAATTTTCTCATCTAAAGAATAAGGATCATAATGCATGTGCCCATAGGGCTGTTGTGAGAAGAGCATATTGTAAATTATGTTCTTTGTTACACATGAGACATTTGATTGTAATCTCCTTGAGGGTAAGGTTGTACTTTATTTCTTCAGTCTCCTTCACATTGTATAGCATAGAATGCATAGTAATGTGCTCAATAGACTTTTAGAACTTGAGAGTCATGTAGGTTGGAAGAAACGTTTGAGGTCTTCTCTCTGATGCAGTACCCTCCTTTTACAAATTAGGAAACTGAGGTCTAGGGAGGGAGCGGTTTAAGTAGGACTGATTGAATTTCAATTCATTGCTATTTCCCCTATTCCATATTTTTTTCTCATTCACTCCAAGAAACAGTAAATAGTTTTTTATTTCAAGGCTGCTACCTTGAATGTCATTCCCCCTCACACACAGATTTATTAATTTATTTGTTTTCATTTTTCAACAATCACTTCCACAAGTTCCAAATTTTCTCCCCCTCCGAACAAAACATAACAAAAGAGAAAAATAGTCTGCTTCCTTCTGCGTTCCAACTCCATAGTTTTTCTCAGGATGTGAGTGGCATTTGAATGTCATTTTTGAAGCTAACTAGTACTTTTTGTTTCCTGCATCTGCCCAGATCTTCTTTATAGTAATAACAATAGCCTGTTTATAGCATTGTAGACGTCACTGAGGGGTAGTGGGATGTACTGAATAGAAGGCTGGCCTTGGAGTCAGAAAGACCTGAGGTCAAGTTCCACTTCTGGTACCTACTTGACTGATGATCCTGACCAAGTCTTTCAATCTCTCAACAGGGCCAGGCAACTCAATACAAGATACACAACATTTCTGAACTGCATTGAAAGAAGGAATTTCCTTACTGGTGGTTCTCTGTGTGAATGAGATAATTCAATTCAGTGCAATTCAATGAACATTTATTAAAAGACTACTAAGACCCAGACACTGAACTAAGAGCTTGGGATACAAAAAAGGCAAAAGGCAGCCTCTGCCCTCAAGGAACTACCATACCAACATGCAAACAAATACATAAAAAGCAATCTACGTACAGGATAAATAAGAAATAATTAACAGAGGAGAGGCACTGGAATTATGAGGGGTTGGGGAAGGCTTCCTATGAGAGATGGGAATTTAGCTGGGACTTAAAGGAAACCAGGTAGATCAGTAGTCAGAATAGAGGAAAGAGAGTGTTCCAGGCAAGGGGAACAGCCAGAGAGAATTCCTGGAGATGAGAGACGATGGAGTACCTTGTTCAAGGAACAGCCAGAAGGCAAATATCACTGGATCAAAGACTGTGTGTTGGAGAGTAAGGTTTAAGAAAACTAGAATGGCAGGAGGGGGCTGGTTTAGAAAGGGCTTTGAATACCAGACAAAGTACTTTGTGTTTACTCCTGGAGGTAATAGGTTTGCCTATGGTGTAGGTGTTTATTGAATAGAGGGGTGACATGATCAGACTTTCATTTTAGGAAAATGACTTTAGTGACTGAATGGAGGCTGGATTGGAATGGGGAGAGACTTGAGGCAGGCAGACCCACCAACAGGCTGTTGCTATGATCCAGGCATGAGGGGATGAAGGCTTGCACCAGAGTGGTGGCCTTGTCAGTGGAGATAATGGGACATATTCGAGAGCTGTTGCAAAGATAAAATTGGCAGGCCTTGGCAACAGCTTGGATATGGCTGGTGAGAAATACTAAAGAATCTAGGATGACTCCTAGGTTGCGAGCCTAAGGAGTAGGAGGATGGTGGTTCCCTCTTAGATCCAAATATAGTTTATTATTTTAATAAGCATAATTAAACTGTAGAACAGATGAATAGTGGATAGTGAGGTCAGAAAGATCTGAGTTCAAATATGGCCTCAGACACCTTCTTAACTGTATGACTTGTACAAGTCACTTAATCTTTTGCTGGCTCAATTTTATCTTCTGTAAAATGGCGATAATAATAGCCCCTACCTCCTACAGTAGTTATGAGGATTGAAGGAAATAATCTTTATAAATTGCTTTTCAAACCTTTAAGCACTATGGAAACCCTTTACTATTTTAATTGCCATCATCACCAACATCTTTATACCTGTTTATGGCTTAATTTTAGTTAGTTTTACTTTTTTCTACTAATATCCTACTCTGTCACCTTACGAGGTAGGAAGGTAACTTGGAATTCTCTAACATTATGACAGTAGAATGTGACTTCTGGGAGGTCCATCAAGCTCAAGGGAAAGTCCTCGAGAATAAGTCCAGTAATAAATTGTGCGCATGTTGTCCAAAGGCCAGTTTAACCTAGTTCAGAGAAGTTTATTCCCTGGTTGGCCAAAAAGTGAAAAACATTTTTGTCAAAAAAACTAAAAAATAATCTGCTAAATCATAGTTGGGTTGTGTTTTGTATCCCTGGAAGTAATACCCACAGCCACAAAATTACAGATTACTCCAGTAGTGAAGGTAATTTTACTTTAATTACTGCTATCTGCAGTCTGTGATTCTCCCTCGCACTAGCTTCTAGATGATTTACAGAGATCGTTATCCTAGTCTCAGTGAAACATTTATCCAAGTCAGCAGACCCGTTGCTAACTTATACATTTGCTACCAGATGTTTTGTGAAAGCATGTAACAATGAAGCTAGTCTGAAAGGCAATCCTTGAAAATGAAAACATTATGCAGCTACAGGGTTTAGAGAAAAGAACGTAGCACTAGAAGTGGGCAGATTTGGGTTTCATTCATGGGTCTGTTACTGTCTAGCTGTGTAATCTTGGGCAAATCATTTACTTTCTTTGACCCTCAGTTTCCTAGTCTGTAAGATGAGGCTAGTTGGATCAGTGATCTTTGACGTTTCCTGTGGCTTCAAAAGCCTATGAAATGATAAAATGCAAAACATAGTTGGAAACTTTAATGTATCTTAAATATATGAAAACTTCACTGTTTACAAACCATAGCAATATCTTGTTCTCAAAATAGATTACTTTTTAGAGAAATGTACAGAATTTTGTTTCATGTTATGTAGTCTGTGTTTCCTAGAGCCCAAAAGTGGCTTGAAATTACCTATAGTCAATTTATTCTTTTCTGTCTGAGAATATTTTATGTGGACTTCTGTTTCTCTCTGTCTCTGTCACTCTTCTGTCACTGTCTTTCTATCTCTCCAGCTTTGTCTTTGTTTCTCTCCCTCTCCCTCCATCCCTTCCTCCTTTTTTTTTTTTTGTAATGAGCCTTGTTGTCCAAATCATGGTTAGAAGCAGTTAGTTGGCACTGTGGATGGAGCACTGGGCCTGGAATTAGGAAGATCTGAGTTCAAATCTGTCCTCAGATATGAGTTCTGTGACCCTAAGAAGTCACTTTGCCACTCTCAGTACCCTTATCTGTAAAGTCGGAATAGTAATACCACCTCTCTCCTAGAGTGATTGTGAGGATGAAATGAAATATTTGTAAAGTGCTTTGGACAGTATTTGGCACATAGTAGGTACTTAATGAATCTTTCCTCTCCTCCCCTAAAATTTCCTCCACTCCTCAATATTCAGAAACCATTCCTGCTAAGGGAACCAATAATACAGAATACCTCATTACTCCAATCTCTTTTTCTCTGTTCAAGGGAGTCCTCTGACTAAAACATTTCCTATGTATGGACTTTGTGACTATTCTGATGGGGGCAAGTGGAAGCTTACATTCAGGTCACTTATGGAAAAAGGAAGATTATTAGGCAAATTAATAATGTAAGATTTAAGACTTGATGTGGAAATCTTTACTATATCTGAGAATGATTTTTTAAGTATTTTAGTAATATCAAATATAGAAGCTAAGGCTGTTATAAATCATTTATTCTCCATCCATTAATGCACATCTCCTAAGAAAGACTACTGTGTAATGCTTTGTTAGCCTAATTTCTTTCATTTATTCAATAGACATTTAACAAGTGGACAAAGCTGTGGATTAGGTACCGCGGTACTTGATGGTTTGAGTGGCCATATGTACTTGAAATGGAAAATAATACATTTCCATTTTTAAAATTCTAAACAGCAACCTCCATGAACACCAGTCAAATACTCAAGAAGATATAAAAACCACTGTACATAAAGAAACTATCACCTACAATGAAATATGAAATAAAACAAGCTGTGTATTATATGCCTAGGGGGTTGACAGCTAGAGGACAGAGTGGATAGATGCAAGCAGTTGGAATCAGGAAAAACTGACTTCAAATCCCACCTTAGAAGCTGAATAGCTGTGTAGTTCTGGGCAAGTGACTTAATAGCTCTCAACCTCAGTTTCCACATCTGTAAAATGGGAATAATACTAGCACTTACCTGACAGGAGTGTCATGAGGGTCAAATGTGAATACATACATAAAGCAGTTTGGAAGCCTTAAAATGCTGATTACCCACTAACATCATGAACAAGACAGAAAGGCATACTTCAACAAATCATCTTAATTTTTGCTATTATCCTGATGATTCTTTTTAAATATAGCTTTAGTCAGTGTGTATATGCTTTTGTTCTAATTCTGCTCCTTCTACTTTGCATGGAGTCCTGTAGGTCTTTGCATTATTCATATATGACATTTTTATGATCCGATAAATTTCCATTGCATTCACATACTACAATTTTATCCATTTTCCAGAAATTTGCCTCTCTTAAAAAATAATCTAGAAGCCCCACTGTTCTACCCAAAATCATTCATCCTCTCATCCAATGCAGATTCATAAATTTATCAAGTTCCTTCAATATAACCAGGATACTGCCAATTAATGAAGTCTTTTAAGATAAAATAAATTAGGGAAAAAAAAAACCTTTGGTCTTTTTTTCCCCTAAAAATATAGAAATTCTGTTCATCCTGGAAAAATACTTCTATAAATTTATAATAAAGAAAATGAAGCAAAAAAATAAAGAATAACACAGCTACTCCTAAAAATGATGTCCCCTTTCTTAAGGACAATGGATACTTTTCTAAATGTGGCAAATGGAAGGAAAGTCAAGAAACTTCCATCTGTTTCAACTCCTATTAAATTCACTTCGAAAACAAAAGTTTTAAACATGCACCCAACCCCAGTGGCAAAGAAGCTTGTGGTTAAAGAACTGGGAGTTCTGTAGCTATGCCAACAGCAAATTACTGAGAGAGGGCAACCCAGCTTTCTTTCTTTCTTCATGTTAATAACATATTGTGAAATTGACCATGTTTACTGGGGGAAAAAATAATACTTCAAAGAAGAAGGGTCAGCTTGACAGGTTTGATTGTGCTAACACCTTAAAAATAGAAATCACAATTAGAAACTTCATTAACAAGGCCCATCTTTAGTTTTTGTCTGGGCCGGGGGTGTTCCAAATCCAAGAGGGCTGTTGCTTTTGTGGGAAAAAAATTGAAGGACTAGAAATATCAATGATTTTATAGGAGGTTTCAAATTCAACAAATATGTGATCAGGCACTTTCCATATTCAAGTCACTGTGTTTGGTTTAGAAGATCCAAAGGCAAAAATGTCATGGTTCCTGCTCTCAAGGACCTTGCAATCTACTGGAAGAAACAAGTCTTCCAGATGGCAAAGACAACTTAAAACAAGGTACGCCTAGGCTCTATGTTTGCCAGTGAAAATCATTTAATAGAACTTGATGAGGCATTTTCTTTGAACCAATCTCTTCTGCTCTGTTCAAGAGAGACCTCTGATTAAAACATTTCTGGACAGCAAAAATGACTGGTTAGGTAGGGATATGAGATATTCCTCAGATTCTGCTGAGCTGATTATTGTAGGGGTGATATAATAGCCTGGAAGACATCCTAAGGACTCTGGTCTCAAACCTGTGAGTCCTCAGCATTAATCCAAGAGAATTCAAAGGTCAAGACAAGAATTTCTAGGATATCGGGTTTTTTTTCCTTTTATCCTACAGGGGTGCTGACTTGGTAAAAGTCAGTCTCCCTAAGACTCCAAGCTGATGAAATAAAAGATAGTCTGGGAAAATTCTTGCTGACTTAAGATCATAGAGTTTTTAAAATTTTGAGTTCCAAATTCATTCCGTCCATACCTCCATTAAGAAGGCAAGCAATTTGATATAGGTTTATACATATACAGTAATGCAAAACATATTTCCATATTAATCTTGTGGAAAAAACCAGATCCTCCCCCCAATAAACACCAAATCTGTATTGAGACTTCATCAGTTCTTTCTTTGGAGATGGATAGCATTTTTTATCATAAGTCCTTGGGAATTATCTTGGACCATTGCATTGCTGAGAAGAGCTAAATCATTCACAGTTGATCATCCTACAATATTGCTGTTACAGTGTACGGTACTGTGTACTGTGTTCTCCTGGTTCTGCTTATTTCCCTTTGCATTAATTCATTTAAGTCTTTCCAGGTGTAGAAACACCTGTGCATCTTGCCTGTCATTTATTGTAAGCACAATAGTATTCCAGCACAATCAGATACCATAATATATGCCCAATAGATGAGCATCCCCTCAATTTCTAATTATTTGCCACCTTAAAAAGAGCTACTATAAATATTTTTGTGCGTACAACTCCTTTCCTATTTCTTTGTTCTCTTTGGTATATAGATTTAGTAGCGGTATTATAGGGTTAAAGGGTATGCAGTTTTATATCTCTTTGGGCATTGCCCTCCAAAATGGTTGAATTAGTTCACAATTCTACCAACAGCGCATTAGTATCTTAACAATCTATTTCATTTTACAAATGAAGAGACTGAGGCCCAGGGTGGTTAAGTGACTTTTCCAAGGATATGAAAGTAGTAAAGAGTCAGAGGTGAGCTTTGAACTCAGGACCTTTGACTCTAGATCCAGCCCTCATCCATTACTTCTCATTTCTGTATTACAGGAAACCAAAGGAAGAGATATGGTATATCTCAAAAAGTCCTGGGTTTGAACATCAACTTTATTGCTAACTACCTGTATAAAATTGAGCAAAGGATTTCACTTATCTAGGTGAATATGTGAAATGAGGGGATTGGATGAGATGGTTACTAAGGATCTTCCTGGTTTTAGATGCTGACTACTGTTATAATATTGTGCAAATCAAAAGGTAAAATATTTTTTGTGGCCAGGTAGAGAATATTATCTTTGTTGAATATGATAGGGAAGAGGCTAGGTGGAAAGGAGTGAGGTTAAGCAATTTTCTAGTTATTTTTTTTAATGACTTTCATTCCATTCTCAAGTTTCTAAGAAGGTGGCAAGTAAGGGTAGATAACAGACCTAGAATGCTCTTCCCTCTCTAACCTCCATTTTTTTCTTTCTCTTTTCATTCTCTTTCCCCTCTTCTACATAAATCAAAACATGTTTATTAGCTGAAGAGTACCCACGCTTGATTTTGCTCAGCACAAGTCATGAATGTAACAAGTAGCCATCCATGTTTCAATGTTAATGTGTTGAAGTTCCCTGCTACCTCCCATCCCCCTATATTTAAAATCTCTGGAACTTTCTTCCCATTTTGGTTCAAGGGAGTTTGGGTTAGTGATCTAGGGCACAGTTCAAGCCGCATCATGTCTTCAGTCAGTTATTTACTTCTTGGCAGGGGAAGAATGACCAATGAAGCTGTGGTTAATAAATAATTCAAATTTAGTTTTTTACAGGCTTGCAACGTATGACCTTAGTTACTACAGAGTAGGCTTTTAAAGTTATTTAACAAAAAAATTTAAGATTTACTGACTTGGCAGTAAAAAAAAACCAAAAAACCAAACAACTAGTATTTCAGCATTCAGATCCCACCTCTTACACTTATTGGTTTCATGAACATTGACGGCAAGTCCTTTAACCTCTTTTAACTATAGATTTCCTGTACAAAATGGAGTGGGGACATTTTTGGTACTGACCTCACAGGAGACTCAAATGAGATTGCAGGATATTCCCAAAGTCTCCATGCACATATAAATTAAACGGCCTTTGCAATCTTTATAGCAACATACAGTACTGATGATAATGATGTCTTGAAAGATATTTCCACTTAGCATTTTTCTTTTAGTCTACAAGCTCTTAGGGAAAGGATTGTCTTTTGTTTTTCTGTGTACTCAGAGATCTTAGCTGAATGCCTGGTACATAGTAGATACTTAATAAATTCTTGCTATTGACTTCATGTCATTCTGTATTTTTGCAGTTTTAGATGACAAGTTCAGGGGCCGCTCTAGAGGCTAATGATGTAGAGCCATAAAGATTAAATATCAAATCTTTTGATCAATTATGTTATCAGTCCAAAGTTAAGATCAGATGTCTCAGTGTAAGGAAAGAAAACCAATGTTTGTTGTAATGCTTATTATTTTTAAAAAAAGCAGTTACTGAACTCCACATGTGAAACTTGTTTCCTTTTCATAGATTAATATCTCAAAAATATGAGATTCATGGAAGTTATTAGAATATAAAATTTATTTCTGGGAGCTGCTTCAAGTGACTTTTTCCCTAGTATTGTCAGGAGAAAAATCTTTTCTGCCCTTTTCTGGGGAGACGGGACCTACCAGTGATTTCCTGATTATAGAGAATTCTCTTTATTAATACAGATTGATTCACCCATAATTCATACTTGTAGAGAGTTGTCTACTAAGCAGTTGTGATTTGTTCAGTGTTACACAGCCAATATCTATAAGAGATGAGGCTTCAAGTTAGTCTTTCTGAGTCTTAAGACTAACTCTCGATCACTTTGCCATGGTGCCTCTTCTTTTCTATCTACTGTGACCTTTTCAATTCATGCTATTTTTTCCTACCTATTCAGCCAACCTAGTATATAATTTGAACTCAAAGAATCTAATGAGATGAAAATGGGAGTTTGTAACTGATATATTTCATATATGAAAATAATACTGCTGACCAACTTTTAGTAAAACCTACATTCAGAGCCATTTTCCCAGTTGTGAGATTAGGTAGTACTGAATTGTCATCTATACCTGGTTACCTTTCTGTGAAAAATAAAGGTAAACTGAGGCACAAAGTTCTGAACATTATCAATTTATTAGCAAAGCCATCAATTTTCAATAAATCCAAGGCTCCTCAGTAGCCAAGGATATTTATGGCAAAATATAAAGTATTTTTATAGTCTAAAAAAGAGGAGCTCATTAAAATATAAATTTATTAGATTGATACATATTCATAATATTAATGCATATTCATAAGTTTACAAGAATAAGGAAGTATGACATGTGATTTATAATAAGTCAATGACTAATGGATCATTATTAAGAAACTACTGTTGTTCAGTTGTTTTTTAGGTGGATCTGACTCTTCATGACCCCATTTGGGGTTTTCTTGGCAAAGATACTGATGAGGTTTACCATTTCCTTCTCCAGCTCATTTTACAGATGAGGAAACTGAGGCAAACAGGGTAAAGTGACTTGCTCAGGGTCACCCAGCTAGTAAGTGTCTGAGGCCAGATTTGAACTCAGGGAGAGGAGTCTTCCTGATTCTACCCTTGACATTCTATCCACTGTGCCACCTAGCCTCCTGTAAGAAACTTACAGGAGTGTAAATCATTGCTGCAAGCCTTGAGAAGTGTACAGAACATTCTATGTTCACTTTTTGTAATCTCGTTTCTCAGATTTGTTTATCACTCAGATTATGGGGGAATTTCTCAATTAATCAACACCATACCAGCCTGTGCAGGGTCATGTGTGTACTTCCATTTCCCTAGAACTGAAGTAACTTAACATTTCCTCATATGATTTCAGAGAAAAATTACCAAACGAATTGAGGTTTGAGTAGTAGAGGCTGATTTGGAATTCTCATTACCCTGAGGATCAAATCAAGATGTATTTATTAAAACACTAAATGCTAGACACAGTACTAAACACTGGGAATAAATAAAGCCAGCTCCTGTCTTAAAGGAATTAAATTCTAATAGGGGGAAGTAACACATCAAAAAAGAGCTAAGAGGGTGGGAGTGGTAGAGGTAGAGAGAACATATCAATGTGGGGGGGAGGGATACATGGGGGAAAAAGATGTTCTGAGAGTAGAAAAAGAACAGAATGAAGGCATGAGCATGGCTGGTCTGGACACAAAATAAAAGCTACAGGGGAAATTGACCAGTCAGAGGGAGGGATTGCAAGGATATAGGGACATTCCAGGGTGATAAGGCCCCAGTGGCCAATTAATTTCCTAGATAAGAAGGATGTTGTGATATAGGGGACAGTGATATCCTGAGAGGAAGGAAAACATAGAGGAACAATGGTGTTCATTTAAAAGAAAGCTGGTTGACGTTTGATATATTTTTAACTATAGAATAGTTTTTCTTTGTGGAAATCTGAATGGATACTGCATATTACCTTACATTAACCCATTGAGCTAAGTGGTCCAAACTTTGTATGGTCACAGGATAAGGATATAGAGAATCTTTATTCAATTAGCATTTTATTTAGTGCCTGCTATTCTCCTTATATTTTAGACTGAAGAATAGAAAAGCTATGAAAGGAGCTGAGGATCTAATGCTTACACACATGAAACAGAAGATTAAACAAGATAGAATACCAGTACACACCGAAACATAGTTTGAAGACAGTACGTAGCACATGAAGACAAGTGGGACCAGTGTGGGTGGAAAGTATCAGCAAGCCTTCATGAAGAGAATTTGAAACATCTTAAAAAAACCAACATAATATGGATAGATAGTAAGGATGTGTCCTATAGAAGACCAAAAGTGCTGAGGTGGAAATCTCTGCAGCAGACAGAAAGGAGACTGTCCGGGATGAAGGATGATAGCTGATATATTCCTGTTTGGCATATTATAGCAAATAGCCCCAGACTTAAACTCCAGTCTGAATTCTGGCACCATGGGGAGAATTCAGGTAAATCATTTAACCATGGTCTCGATTTTGCCTTCCATTATTGTTGATGTTCATGCTTCATTCTTGAAAAGGACCGATGACATCATAAATATGATGTTTTGACTCTGTGTTGTCTGCTGGCCTGTGTGTGTCTGCAGCTTCTGCAAAACTCCCAAACAATTCTCATTTAATTTCTTATGCCAACCCACGATATGTTGAAACTTCAATGGGGAAAGTTGTGATGTGGAAATGGATAGCTGTATAGTGTTCAGAACAGGAAAAAAGATGAGCCTACTCTCCTCTGCTCTAGAGGTGCCACCTCTGGGGTGTTCGGTCCACTTACAAGTAGTGCATTTTAGAAGGGATAATGCCAAACTGGGGTGATCGTAGAGCAATCAAAAGTTTGAGGAGACTGGAAACAATGTCTTTTGAAGATGCGTTGAAGAATATAGGAATATGCCCTCTGAAGAGGAGGTTTGGGAGAGGGGTTTGGCAAATAGATAATATAACAATTCTCTTCAAATATTTAACTCTGTTGTGTGGAAGATGGATTATATTTGTTCTACCTTGCTCTGGAAGGCAGAACTGGACAAATGGGGAGAAATTTGGAGGGGACAGTTTGGTTCAATAAAAGACCCCCCAAAAGCCTAACCAATAGAGTTGCCCAATATGGCTAATTTGGGGGAGCAGTGAGTCAGTTCAGGCCATCAGAGAAGGCTGCATGACCATTTATCAGAGAGGTTCAAAGGAGTTTTCATGGTTTTCAGCATGGGGTTTGACCAGAGGACCTTGGAATTCTAATTCTAGTTCTATGAATTCATATGTCAAGTCTGATTTCATGACTGCAGAAGAGTTTAAAACTGGGAAAATAGATGTGTTTATAGAAGTCCTGTAAGCTAACCATGATCTCATATATAAATGTGCTAGGAACTAAGTCTTAGTCTTTCTAGTTCCCCTTCTTTCTTGACTGAAGGCCTCAGAGGTAGGATTTGAACTCAGACCCTCTGACTCCTGAGCTTTCTTTCTGTTATGGAGCACTGCTTCCCTGACTGCTTACTGTAAATTTAAATTTTGAAAGAAAATGCTTTCTTATATAAGGCTTACCAGTGCCTAAAGTATCACCCATTTACTTTCTCCAAACTCAGACAATCAGGTCATGTTCACTTATAATTGGAAATTAGATACTAATGGGGGGTGGGGGGGGGCTAGCCCAAAAGAAGGTTGTGGGGGAAGAAGAAGGGAGGAGAGGACAAACTGATTCGTGCTGAGAGTACTGAGCCTAAGTCAGTACCACAGAGCCAAGTCTGGAGTCCAAGAATAAAGTACCAGGTAACCGTGATGGATCTCTCTACAAGCAATCCGGAACGTTCCCTCCCCACTCCACCTTCCCACCACCACCCCCACAAAAATTCTCAATGCTTTCATCTGAGAATTTAAAGCCTGAAAAGATTTTTGGCTTCTGTGGCTACAAATACATAACAAAGGCAGGAGTATGACTGATTTAATCCCCTGGAGATTGTATTGTTTCTATAACCACTTGGAAGACCTTTTAGAACTGAGCAGAGGGTGGGTGGGAAGGGAGGCTTTCTGGTCGGGAGGCTGGCCTTTAGAGCTAAAGCAGACTATGCATAGCCCGGCCATGGGGGAAGATGGGGGTGGGGAGGGAATGGCCTCCCTGAGGTGAGGTAGAAGTAGTTCTGCAAGGAGAAAATCAAGCCCCTCAAGACCAGGAATGGGATTGCAAAGACTTGTTTGTCCTCCATTTTAAAAGAGGACTACAACATCAGGAAGGGGATGTCATGGCTTGCAAGTGAATTGGATCTAGGTCTGTGCCAAGTCATGACCCTCACTGTCCCCTCCAGAGTTATCTGGGTCCAGAGGCAGGATAGAGATCAGGATGACTGGAGATGGCTCTGGATGCGGCGAGAGACCTTGGCGTTTTCCAGCTAAGCTCTTTCCCGGGTTTCAGTTTTACTGAGGCAGTGCCCATTCAGTGAGACAAGCCTGGAGGTACTCGCTATTTAGGCAGGACTCTACTCAATGCTCTCAAGAGCTTGACATGTAGTCTTGTAGCCAAGACTCTGAGAAGAATGGAGGAGGGGGGAGGAAGGCTTGAAAGGTTATTTTTTCTTTCTAAGGAAGACTTTGGTAAGTCCTTATTTAACTCCTATTATGTGACAGACACTTTAAAAATATTTTCTCATTGAATCTTCACAACCCTGAGAAGTAGGTGTTCTTATTATTATCTCTATTTTACAGCTGAGGAAACTGAGGCAAACTGAAGTGAAGTGACTTGCCCAGGATTATAAAGTTAGAAAATGTCTGAAGCCAGACTGGCATAGCACTCTATCCATGCTACCACCTTAACCTCTATAATTCTATTAATTCTACTGTCCAACTGTGGAAAACCTCAGGACTTTAAGCTAAAAGGGCATGGCAGAGTCCACTCTCCTTAAGAGCCATGGACTCTAACTGAAGCAAGTAAGAAATAGGGAAAATTATGCCACATAAAGCCGAGTGGAGGTTTGTCTGTTTCTAGTAGAAGTAATACAGCTATCATAGTAGGGTGTAGCAGAAGTCATAGGTTCAGCAGAGACAGATGAAAACAGCCTGATGACTCTGGCAGCCCTGCAGTGTTAATGGAATTGGTTACTGTTCCATATGTGTCCCCTGGGCATATGTGTAGGCAGTTAGGTGGTGCAGTGCATAGAGTGCTAGAGTGAGAAAGATCTGAGTTCAAATTTAGCCTCAGATAAATTTTGACTATATGACCTTGGGCAAGTCACTCAACCTCTGCCTCAGCTTTCTCATCTGTAAAAAGGGGATAATAATAGCAACTACCACCCAGGGTTGTTGTAAGATCAAATGAGATAATATTTGTAAAATGCTTAAAAACCATATCGTACGTACTGTATAAATGCTCTCTTTTAATATTTATTATCTGTTCAAGTGTGTTTTCTCTTCCCACGGATGGTGTCTACATGTATGGGAATGTCTGCCCCAGGTTTCTGAGGAAAATAGTTTATTGCTACTTTTCTTACTATGCTATTTCATTAAATGCTTTCATTTGAGCTAATTGTGTCCTCTTTGCTGACTAGTAAAGGTAAGTACTTTATTTGGGACTCATGAACTAAGAGTTAGGTGGCACAGTGGATAGAGTGTTGGACTTGGATTCAGGAAGCTCTGAGTTCAAATATTGCCTCAGATGATTACTAGTTGTGAACCTGGAAAATCGCTTTGCCTCAGTTTAGTCATACGTGAAATGGGGATAATAATAAGTGCTCACTTGTCAGGTTTGTCATCCTAAATGGAAGAACCCTGAAATCCATGCATAAAGCTAAGCTTACATGTAGGCAAAACTGTCCACCTAAAAGGATTATTTTAGGAGAACCAATTGCCTCCTTCTGCAAAAAAACCCCAGAAAAATGCCTCCCCACCCCCAAAACCAAACCTACTTGTTCCAAATTTCTCTAAATAAAGCTATATCTATCAGTGCTCCTTGTGAAGTAGAAAATTAATAAATGTTTGTCATAAATATTAGCTAAATGAATGTTGGTTATAGAATGTTTATGACTTTATCTATAGAACATTCTTTTTAAAATTTAAATTTGCTGCCCAGAGGAAGAGGTAACATACTGACTGTTCATTAAAACCTTAGTAGAATTAGTTTTTCATGTTAGTAAAAAAAGCTACTTTCTACTTGGTGTCAAAATATTTTTATACTGGCTTTGGGGGAAGGGAAAGGAACAGGGAGAAAACCTTATCATTCTTTAAAGGCCTTTAATAGACACTATTAGTTCTGACTATCCTTTGGTTTCACTGAGATGCTGTTTGCTTTTCTTTGCATGTTAGTAGAGGCACTAAAGCAATAAAAAATCAGATTTAATGTTAACTAATGTTGGCCATGGTGTTGCAATGACTCAAGATGATAGACTAGAGAAATATTAATCCGGGTTGGTTATTTAATGTCTGCTGTCATTTTTTTTTAGACAGTTCATATGAGAAATTGAAGGTCTTTGCTTACAGCGATGAAGGTTCTCAACACCATCTTGGTTTATCGCAGGCTTATCCTCATCATCCTCACTTTGCTGCTTTTATTGCCACTGCCTTTAATAATCCAAACCAAAGTAAGTGAATGATGAGAAAATAGTTCTGATTAATTTCTTGGCTAGTTTCAATTACCCCGTATTTTCTTTGCATGATCTACCTGGCTCAAATTTGAACGGACTGAAATTGTAAGTGTTTGAAGTCCAGATTTACTTGGATCATTGGACTTTATCCATTTTTTACTTCTTAGTGATTAATATTACCTCTATGAGAAGACAATTTTGATTCACAGCAGCTTGACTAAATGTTCAATTAACCAAGTGTTTTTCTTCATTAAAATTTTGTGAGAACGTAGGGAAAAAAGTGAGACGATAAGCTAAAAGCTGAGATGAATTGAGAAGGTGACTTCCAGGAAATATCTTTTAGTCAGATTTAACTCCTATTCTTTAAGGAAAATGGCTTGCTTTAGAGTTGATATATAAATTCTAGTCCCAGCTCTGATGCTTAGTTACTATATGACCATGGCCAAGTTACTCAAGTTATCTGAGTCTCTTTTTTTTAATCTGTAAATTGGGTACAGTGGCAGTAAAATGGGGATACTAATAATTACACTGTTTCACAAAGCTGTGATGAGGAAAATGTTTATAAAGCTTCACTGAGAATCATTACTGCTCTGTTCTTTACATGGCAAATGGGTGCAGCAAGTACACTACTTGTCATCCAGTTGGGAGGATTAAGTGAGACACTGAGTGTGAAATTACTTGGAAAAATAGTGTTATTCCTTACTTAAAGGTAAATTAATCAAATTCCACATCCTAGTCAAGTTAGATTTCACTCTAATTCATAGACCGTTCCACTTAAGCATTATTTTCTTTTTAAGTGTAATTATTTGAGAATTAAAAGCATAATCAAATTGACCCAGAGATACATGAAAAGCAACAGACCCAAGGCTATCTTGGTTTGCCCTGACCCAACTTAGTTCTTGTTTTGTTTTGTCAAACAAAGGTAGGGGATTTTGAAATGCATGGAAAAATAAAAATGAAGTTTTGGAAGTGGAATTCTCTTTTAATGAGAAAATGCTAAATAAACATAAACCATTTTACATAAAGAGATATGCTATAAACAAAGTATACAGTATCATAAGTGTGGGCATTTCTTAGTATGGCAAAGTGGAAAAAAGCATGAGTTTTGGAGTTACAGGTTGTTGTTCAGTCGATTTAGTCATGTCTAACTCTGTGACCACATCTGGGGTTTTCTTGGCAAAGATACTGGAGTGGTTTACTATTTCCTTCTCCACTTGATCCATTTTGTCAGACAATCAGAAGTTAAGTGACTTGCCCAGGGTCACACAGCTAGGAAATATGTGAGGCTGGTTTTCAGTTCTTCCTGAGTCCCAGTGCTCTATCCATTGAGCCATTGGCTGTCTCCTGGAATCATAGGACCTGTGTTCAAATTTTGACTCTGTTATTTAATATTTATGTGATGTTAGTTGTCACTTTAATGTGTGTGTGTGTATGTGTGTGTGTGTGTATGTGTGTGTGTGTAGTGGCTTACTTGTAATGTAAGGGGTTTAGACTAGAAGAGCAGTCCTGTGAGTGTATGATCCCACCATCAATGTTAATCATACCTTCTTTGCATTTGAGTGGATAGGGGCATGAGTTGCACTGATCAAAATAATTTAATACTAATTGGCTAAGCTTTGGGGAGATAAACCTCTCTTAACTCAGCTAGATGGCCCATCTTCTTGAGCTGGAAAAGATTTAAAAATCAGAGAAAACTATGAGAACCTACCTGGTGCTACTTGGAAAAGTTACTTACCAAGGGATTGCCCATCATGTAATGAATTTCTTTTGGTTTTAGCAACTCACAAAAATATCCAGTAAGGCATAAAAGAGTTATAGTCCAAATTAGCACTGAAAGAATCATGGATTTTATTTATGTTTATTTTTGACAGTAAGTAAGATATAGTCTTTTATGTTTGGAATATTTTCATTAAAAGAGAATTCTAACCCAAGAAATTTCTGTTGATCATTTGTCAATTGGGGAATGACCCTTATTCTTATAAATCTGAAGAAGTTGCTTATATATTTTGGAATTGAAACTTTAATCAAAGAACCACTGTAAAGATTTTTTTCTTTAGCTAATTATTTCCTTTTAAATCTTAGCTACATTGGTTTTACTTGTAAAAACAAATTTTTTTTAATGATATGTAAATAAAATTGTCCATTTTGTCTTCTATGAACCTCTGTTTCCCTTGTGTGGTCATGAGCTCATCCCTTCGTCATAAATCTGGGAGATAATTTCTTATGTTTCTAATTTTTTTATATTGCCACTTTCTAATGTCCAAGTTATCCATTTGAAGCTTATCTTGATAGAGTATGAGGTGTTAGCCTAAACCTAATTTCTGCCAGCCTGATTTTGACTTTTCCCAGAAGTTTTGTTAAATAGTGAATTCTTAACCCAGTAACTGGGACCTTTGTGTTTATTGAATTTTAGGTACTGATCCAACCTTGTTACCCTTTAACCAGTACCAAATCATCTTTAGGATTACTATTTTATGGAATAGTATACAATCTATACTGTAGTATGAAATCTGAAACTGCTTAGTCTCCACACTTTTTTTTCTCCGTATTTCTTTTGAGATTCTTAAGGGTTTTTGTTTTGTTTTATTTTTTGTTTTTTAGTAAGAAGGTTATGTAAGTTGGGAAAAAGAAAATAAATACTCGTTAATTAAAAAAAGTTTCAAAGAAAAAAGTGAACTATCTCTATACTTCTTCCCTGTTTTCAAGTCTGTTTCAATACCTATTTTGGATTGAAAAAAGTAAACTAGAACTAAAACCAGTCATGACAAAGCAGAACTGTCTCTGGGCCCTACTCAGCCTCTTATAACCTTTGACTTACTGATATGTCTGAAAAATTGATTGTTCTTTTTAGTCTCAAGTGCTTCCGGGAGATATTTGATCCAAACCCTTTGAAAAAGAAGACAAGTAAATAAAGTACTTGTTTTGAAGCAAAATTATTTTCTTAGAAAATATATAATTGGTATATGGAGTACAATTGGCTTTTCTATGGAGTCTTGGCTGTAATGAACATGGCCCTTGTGAAAAGTGAAGGCATGAAATCAGGTGGCATTTGATGAAATGTTTTCCTTTTGCCTTCTCTTTCAATCAAGACATTTGTTAAAACTCAATTAATGGTAATGAAAGGCTTTTTCCTTGTACAATAAAGTAATTTCATTTTTGGCTACTTTTAAAAGCATATTTAATCATTCAATCAGCCACTAATTAAACTCACAGAATATTGTCTTACAATGACTTACAAATAAAGCAGTACATTTTTTTAAAAGTGTGCCTTTTTAGTGTATTTTTTTAAAGAGATCCTTTGTCTCAAAAACGAGAAAGAATGTAACATTGAAAGTATGCCATTCAAGTAGATGCAGATCAAGTTAATATAAATTTCATTGGTCTCAAACTAAACAATCCTCTGGTTCTTTTGATAGCCTAAATTGTATAGAACTGGGAACTGAACCCCAACTGGGCAGAATGAGGATCATTGGCTGGAAGTTGGGAAAGCATGTTTAGGCTTGAGTGAGGAACAAGTTACTAATTAGTAGAACTGTCCCGAAGTGAGATGAATTGCCCTCAAAGGTTTTATCAAAACATTAGATGGGTTCCCTCCATCTGTGGCTTTCCAATAGAGGTTGGACGACCATTGGTGAGTGACATTGTAGAGGGGATTGATTCCTCCACATGTTCAGGTAGAATTAGATGTTTTTCTGACAGTCAATGGAGGTTCAGAGACACAATTTAAGCATCCTTCCTGAGAGAGACAAAGAGGAATGGAGACAGGCAGAAAGAGAGAGAAGAGAGGGGAGAGACAGAGACAGAGACAGAACACTGTAGCCATGAAACTAAACTTAGGTAGACTAAATAATCAGCTGGTATGCTCATCGTTTTGCTTTCATCTGCTGGCTATACTGTTGTAAAAACAGCCTGAAATGGCCCCACACTAACCCTCATAGTCAGGACTTGCCCCAGAAGATGGAGTGCTTGAAGTGGTTATGAGGGATTTGAAGAGGAAAAACTTCACCTACTTCATAGTTTTACTTTTTTTTAATTAACAAGTATTTATTTTCTTTTTCCCAACTTACATAACCTTCTTACTAAAAAACAAAAACAAAACAAAACAAAAACCCTTAAGAATCTCAAAAGAAATATGGAGAAAAAAATCTCTGAATTGTTAAGATATGTTGAGAGTATTTTTATTGAAACCTTATGCTTTTATCTCACTTTTATGATTACATCTCTTTCCCTCCCTCCCCTACAAGCCATTCTTGGTTTAAAAAAAAATTAAAGAATGAATAAAAAAGCAAGTCACTAAAACCAAACAACACATGAATAAGGTCTGACAGTGCATATAACATTCTATATCTGTGGTCTTTCATCTCTGAAGAAAGAGACAGGGGGTTGGCTGTTTAATATTTTAGGATTACTTATCTTTCAGAGAGGAGTATCAGGTTTTCTGGTTGGAAGTATTGGTAATACTTGAAGTCAACCTTCTCATTTTAAAGATATTCAGTAGTTACAGTCATATCCAACTCTTCATGACCCTGTTTGGTCTTTTCTTGGGAAAAATACTAGAGTGGTTTGCCATTTCCTTCTTTAGCTCATTTTACAGATGAAGAAACTGAGGCCAACAGGGTTAAGTAACTTGCCCAGGGTCCCACAGTTAGTAAGTGTCTAAAGTCAAATTTGAACTCAGATCTTCCTGACTCTAACTCTGTAGCTCTATCCACTTCACCACCTAGCTGCTCCCATTTTAAAGAAACTAATTCAGAGAGGTGACATGACCATTCTAAGGTTGTGTAGGTAGTAAGAAGCAGCACAAGAATTCAAATCTGAGTTTTCTACTCTTTCTACTAAATTATGTCACCCTTATTTAGAGGTCAGAAAAAAACCTCAAAGTCTTCATCAAGATTCATCTTTCTTTGGAACAGTTATACAAGCTCTCACTTGTTAATGGTCAACTTCTAATACTTTAATCTTAGTGGAAATAGCTTATGCAGGCTTATCTGTAGGTAAGGTCAAATTTATTGTCATCATGTCCTTAAGTGATCTTGTACCTTTTGTAATGGAAGTGTTATGGAGTCTAGGAAGGTCCATGTAGCTCAGACAAGAGGTTTCTAGTTGTTAAGGGAGATAATCTTGCCCTGTAGAGATGGACCTGAATTTATTAAATAGGAGGGTGATAATATTATGTAACTTGAGTATTGCAAGACCACCTCCTGCCCAAAGTATCTTCTCTACACAGCTACCATGGCATTTCCTTTCCTTCCTGTAGGAACAGTAAATCTTGCCATTTGTTACTCCTTTAGAGATAAAATTTTGAATATTAGAGCACATTCATTACCTAAAAGAGAAGAAAGCCACCTGATGTCTCCTCTGTTCTTCTCCCATTAGTGTGTCAGCATGGATTAGTTTGTTAGGTTAGCAAATCATCATCACTTGGAAGGAAAAGGCCTACTCGGGCAGAGGGGGTGTAATTAGGGACAGATAAGTTTGTAATGGGTGTAGGAAGGGACATATGGTGGATTGGGAGGGAAACACAACAGTAACAAATCTCCTAAGGGAAAATAAGACATTAACTGGGGAGGACTTGCTCCAGAAGATGGAGTGCTTGAAGTGGTTATGAAGGATTTGAAGAGGAAAAACTTCACGTACTTCATAGTTTTACTTACAATTGGCCCCCAGGGCCCATAGATATCATGATTCTTTGGACAGTATCAGAATCTCAAGACTGTTAAAAAGGCAAAGTAGGGTAGTTAGAAATCCTCATCCACTCCTAAGCTGAAAAATGTCATCAGGCTTCTCAAGGGTTCAGAGGCAGGACAGAGAGCCCTTTCTGCTAATTCTTACAAGTCCAGGGGTTTTTAATCTGTGTGTGTGTGTGTATGTGTGCACACGCCTTGTGGATCCCTTTGGCAATCTGTTGAAACCTATGGATCTCTTCTCAGAAGGTTTTTTAAATACTTAAAATACATAGTAACCCAAAAGGAACCAATTATATAGGAAAAAAAGGTGTCAAAAAATTTTAAGTTCCTAGATAATAGGCTAAGAACTCCTTAGCTTCAACTCTTAGTTGACTGGAGAATATGTGTATATATGTTTCTCAAGCAAAATCAAGGAATTTGTAGGAAATATGAATGTTTCCAATTTTTTAACCCAATTCATGATTTTATCCAATGGTCAAATTCTCACCACTGCTGCATACAGTCACTTCGTCTGCAATTTAAAGCCTTAGAGAATTGGTTGGGGTAGAAAAGCTAACTGGTTTGCCCAACATGATACAGTTGATATCTGTCAAAGCCAGGACTTGCAACCAGGTCCTCCTGATCCCAAGCCCAGTTCTCTATCCTCTATATCACAACTCTTTGTATGACTATATTATTTAAAATCTCACTTCAATAAGCAGAGAAAAAAAAGAGAAAGAAAAGAAAAAGACAGAAAAAGACAGTCCCAATCTAAGGGGTTCATAGTAAAATTGAAAAGTGAGGTTAAAATTTTTTTTGAAGTAGATTCATTTACTTCTGTGTCTTTCATTTGGAAAAAATCTCCATTTGTGTGTTTTTTTTTTTATTCGTTTGGGAGGGGGAAAAATGAAGGAAAGAAAATAAATACTTGCTAATCAGGAGAAAGAATGAAATTAAATTCTGAAAAAATAAAAATTTTTAAACTGAGAGGTTGAGATTGCCGTGAAGTATGTTTTCATGAATGTTGGTGCTAGGAAAGATTTTAGAGATTATCTAGTCTAAGTCTCTAATTTTCCAGGTGAGGAAGAAAAGTCAGAGAAGTTAAGTAACAAAAAGTCACACAGCTAGTTAGTCACAAAACAGAAGTGTCTTGATGCCAACCTGAGTACTCTGCTAGGATGTCAGATGACTGGCTAGTGTAATTAGCAAGTTAAGAAGGGGCTGTTGTTTTCCTCTCAACCCTCCCCTACTCATATCAATCAATAAACAAAAAAAAATTATTAAGCCCCTACTAGATGCTGCGTACCGTGCTAAGGATCCAAAAAGAGGCAAAAGACAGTCTCTCTCCTCAAAGAATTTACAGTCTTATAGGGGAGACCACACACAAATCCATATGAAGCAAGTTTATACACAGGGTAAATAGGAAATAATTAACAGGTGTTATCTCCCATTGTTTCCCTTCTTCCCAAATACTCTAAAAGTAGACTTACTAATCTGATTCCTACTGCCTTGAGCTTCTTGGGGTTTTGTGAAGAGAGGAAAGATGGATAACAAACTTAGAATATCAGCTAATTTGTAACATTTGTCAAGCAAATAATGCCATGTCTAGTGCCTGCAGGGTGATAACTTATGGGCAGCTAGGTGGTGCCATGGATTAGAGCACTGGACTCTTCATGAATTCCAATCCTGCCTCAGACACTTACTAGCTGTGTGACCCTGGGCAAGTCACTTAACCCTATTTGCTTCAGCTCCTCATCTATAAAATGTCAAACGTCTCCAGTATCTTTGCCAAGAAAACCCCAAATGGGGTCATGAAGAGTTGGATGTGACTGAAAGCTCTCAACAGCAACAAACATTTATTTAGGTGCAGCTAGGTGGTGCGGTGGATTAAGGACCAAACCTGGAGGCAGGAAAATGCCTCTTTCTGAGTTTAAATCTGGTTTAGGCATTTAATAGCTGTGTCACCTTGGGCAAGTCACTTAACCCTGTTTGCTTCAGTTCCTCATTCATAAAATGAGCTAGAGAAGGAAACGGAAAACCATTCCAGTATCTTTGCCAAGAAAATCCCAGATGGGGTCATGAAGAGTCAGACATGTCTTCAAAACCACTGAACTGAATGTTAAGATACCTTTCCTTCCTTGCACATCAGGATGGAGGATTTTTCAGGCATCAGAAAGTTGTGTTTGTCCTTCATTCTTGAAGAGGACCATGACATCAAGATGATGACATGACTTGCACTTGACTTGAGTGAGGGAGGGCTATGCATCGTCACCAACCTCACTTTCTCCTCCTGAGTCATCAGGGTCCAGTGGCCTGAAAGAAGACATCCATCTGCAAAGGATGAAAGAAGCAGGTATAGTTAGGAGGCAAAGGAGAGAGGGAGGCATCAAGAATCAAAGGGAGTATAGCTAAATCTACTTGATATAATTAACAACTGGGTTTGAAAGTTCAAAAGTCAGTTGTTTGTTGTACAAGATTATAAGCATTTTGTTTGAACATATTTCCCCGCCTTGGTTTGGGAGGTGGCCAATGGTACCTTAATTTGCATAGATGCTACTTAAGATCAAAATAATTACCACCCGTATGACTAGGCGTTACTTTGTTCTTAAAGATGTTGATTCCGGTGTAGACCATTCTAAACCCGCACTACCAACTACCTTTGAATACTCTGGTCCACAGTCATTTCAAGCTAACCCCAATCCTGCTAACCCCTTCTGCTTTCTCCATTCCTTTTCATGCTCATGGATGATCCTGGTGAAAGTCAAGCTCATTATTTGCTGCAGATTTATTACCTAATTTCAACAGTGAAGTGGACCTTCACTGATACAAAAAACTTTTTATTTTCTCATATTGTATCATATTCTCCAGAGTAACCATTTCAAACCTTTTCCTGTCCAAAAGCCCACCCTGCTACCTTCTTCTTGCCTTTCCCTCTCAGCAGACCTCACCTCGTATTTTACTAATAAAACAGAATTCATCAATTACAAGCTTCTTCTCCTTTAATCACCTCAGAAAACATTCTCATTCCTTGTGATCTCCTTTGTTCTGATCTCTCAAAAAGTGGTCCTTGCCAAAGTCAATCTTTCCCATATCTGCTTTTTTTCTTAGCTATTATCTTCAATCTCTCCTTGGTGTTAATATTTTCTTATTTCTTATTCAACTGCTATCACGTCCTAGCAATACTACCTCCAAAATATCTCAAGGATCTATACCTCCCCTTTATTCCCAAGTAGTACGCTACTATAGTCAAATGACACTTTTTATCCCCATCAGACCTTACATAGCACTTTCTATAGCTCTCTGATGTACTTCTATATTATTTTGTAGGATACTTATTTGTGCATATTTATTATCTATTAAGAGGAAAGGACAACAAATGCAATGATTGTATCCTATCTAATTTTTGTATTTCCTTAGCACCTAGCACAATGCTCTGCACACCACAGGTATTCAATCAATGTTTAATTGAATTGAGAATAACTGTGGGATACCACTAAAATAATATCTTTCATTGACTCCTGGTTGTAAACATGCTATGGTTCAGTGTTTGTGCAGACCCTTCCTGCCAAAGTGTGTGGTCACAGCTACCTTTCATCCAAGACATTAATTGAAAATTAATGCCTGTCCACATTGAATCTGGGTATAATTGACCTTGTCTGTGGAGAATCAGTTTTTCAAGTTTATAGGTTTTGAAAGACTTTTGGAAGGAAATACTCTTATCTGGTAAAATTTTGCTCGGGCTCAGCAGTTGAGCAACACTAATCTTGTCCAGTACAGAGAAATACTGTACTGAAATCATCCTCATAAGGATGCTATAAATCCTTCTAAATATTTAGAGAAGATAATCCAATGCCTTCATAGTGGATGCCAGGGCCTCCCTATGTCCATACCCTTTCATCCCATCCTTAGTGGAAACAAATAGCTGTTCATCATTCATGCAAATATTCCTGAAAATAATTCAATTAATGAACACATTCAACTTTCTTTTCTTTAGTACTCACAATTTCTTTAAATCCTGTATTGTAAAAAATAATTTGGTACTAAAAGTGGCCACTATAGTTATGATGGGGCAACCAACCTGGATATTAATCCAGGAACTTGGTTTAACTCCCCAATATGGTGGGTTACCTTTCTGAGGCTGTATAGAATGTTCCAGTTTTCATGACCTTGCGAATATTTGTTTCTCCTCAATAATTGTGTGATTTCTGCACTCTTGCCAATGAGGGAATTTGTTGTGTTCTATTCTGGATGTTTGCTAAAAAGGACCTTGTTTTTCCTTCTTTGTCTTTTCAGTGTGTGTGGGGTGAGGGAGAGTATGGGAGAGTAAATAAATGCTTGTAAATTGAAAAAATTTTTAACTATATCCTGAGACTATAACAACAACCAACATATTAAGCACCCATTGTGTTCATCGCACCAGGTTAGGCGTTGAGGAAATGAAGGGTCCGGGCCGGGAAGAAGCAATGTCTACGGCCTCCGCCCTCACAGAGTTTACAATATCAAGGACAAAGAATATATAACATAGAGCCAGATAAGTATATAATGCAAAGAAAAATATGATGACAACAAAAGAGACATTGAGACAAACTATTCCAAAAAAAATTGGAAAAATGGAGATCAATTTCAGCTCTGAGAGTTCAGGGCAGTTTCCATGATGGAACTGGCATATAAACATGTAATCAAAGTATAGTAGGTAGGTGGATAGAGGGAGGAGAAGTTCATTTCCAATAGTCTATGCCCTGTTATCCTTTTATGATGTAAGAAGAAATTTCATTAATGGAGTTGGAAAGAGTAGCTGGCCGGTTGCTAGCTATTGGGTTAACACATTAATACTCTATTTCCTCTGTTATCTGCTCCTTACTTGATATGAATAAATCAAGCATGCCTATCCACAAGGTTAGGGGACTTCCCACCTCATTTTCTCTCCCTCCCTATACACAAATTCAACAGAAGAGGATTTCAACAGGCATGAGGAGATGCAGAGAGAGTATATCTCAGGTATGGAGGGATAGACTCTATGACAGGAGATAGGCAAGCTGAGGGAAAGAAAAGTAACCTTGAGCAAACTGGAGAAGAGATGAAACTTGAGTTTCTGTCTTGAAGGAAGATAAGGATTAGGAAAATGGGACAGAAGAGGACATGCATTCTAGATATGGGAAGCAAGAAAGACTTATAAGAAAATATACTGTTTACTCTCTAAAAAATAAGGCAAAATTTGTTTTTCTCCAGTCTTGCAATCTCTCCTGAATTCACTAAGATCTTTCAAAGATCTTGTACAGCACTTTTGATCATTCTTTTGCTCCTTTGTAGTGTGACTCATCTGAGTCTGATGACCTGAACTCCTCAGGGGCATCTAGGTGTGTACTCTCTTACTATCTCACTATTTAGATTTCCTATTAGTCATTTTTGTCCTGTTTTTTCCAAGCTAAAGATTATTCTCCTTGCATGTTAAAAAAAAACCAAGCAAACAAACAGTACTTTCCTCAGCATTTGTTTTATTTATTTCCTCATTATTCTGTACTTTTTTCTTATTTCCATTTTTTAAAACTTGGACTTTCTTTGTACTTCTACAAATGAAAGTAAAAAAAATCAGGATAGTTGTAGATTGGAACTACAAGAAAATTAAAAAATATTTTATGTTTCAGTTGTTTTTTCCTCCTAAATATATTCCAGATTTGAACCAGTTTTACCAATTGTCTCAATTCTGAATCCATTTTACAGATGACAAAAATAAACACTCAAAAATCAAAGAGTTTACCCCAAATCAATCGATGTGGTAGATTTAGGATTATAATTGTATATTTTCTTAGATTGATCTGCTTCTAGGAATCCTTCTGAGGATCAGCATGCAAGATCTTCCACAGAGAGATACTATAGATATGACAATTGAAACCAAGAAATTAATATAGTGATGTTCATGTGAAGGGTGTACATATTAACAGCAAGAAGAAATAAAGTGACCAAGGCTGAGAGGCATCCCCAGGTAGGGAAAAGCAGCCCGATGTCTTGGGCCAATCCTAGTTGACATGCAAGCTGTTTTGTGCTGATAATTTTTTCCCCTCACAATAAATTCTCTTGATACAGGGTTTTTGAGGTGAAAGAGACCAGAGAACATAATAGATGGAAACACAGGCATATAATGAGAGGAAATTTAGAGACACTGAACTAACAATGTGAGAAGAATAAAGTCAAGAGTAGGTGTGGAAAGATAAGAAAATGAGACAAAGCAGGAAAATGGTAAATGTTGAGAGAAGCTCAGGGATGGGAGTGTTTTTCGAAATTTGAAGAGGCTTAATTAGGAAAAGAAACGAGCTTAAGGAAGACTAAGTAAAAGGAAATCAGAGGGAAAGCATAAAGGAGAGACTGCTGCAAGAAACAGTGAAGAGAAAGCTTTTAAAGAAAAAATGTCATTTTAAAGAATTGCAGCAATCAAAATGTCTAATAACAAGAATTAAAATGATAACAGCTTGTATCAGGTAATAATAAAAACACTAAGATAAAGGGGAAAATGGCTATACATGGGTGGGGAACCTGCAACCTCAAGACCCCACCTATGGCCCTCTAGGTCCTCAACATCTTTGAAATTTTAGTCAAATGGCTCCCTTGAGGACCTAGAAGGCCATAGGTAGCTTCAAGGTCGTAGGCTCCCCATGCTTATAAAATATAAGAAATGGAAAATCCCCCCATCCCCAATTAGATTGAAGAGTTCATTAAGAAGCCAGATGGTAGCCAACATATAAGGCATGCCATCAATAAAAAGACCACTCATGATTTCAGAGGTGACCCGTCTCCTGATAGGTGACAGAGTTAGGGTAAAGAATGAGATGGAAATATTGTTGTATACAGACAACGGGGTTATTTATTTATTTATTTATTTAACTTAACTAGGCATATTCATTACAAAGGAATTTGTTTTTCTTGTTTTCTCCACTGGAATAGGAGGTGAGTAGGAGAGAACAATTTCCGTTAATTAAGAAAGAAGGATTCTACATTCTATAGCTGTAGAATGTTTGTGCACTCTTAGATGAGCTCATTGGTTTGCTTAACTGTCTTACTTTGTTAAAAGAGACCTCTCAAGGAGTGGGGAGTACTTTGGAAATGTTTGTTAGTAAGTTAAAAGCCAAATATGCCAATAAACTCTAAAAAATAAGGCACAAGGATAGAGAGAGCAAGAGTGAGCGAAGAGGAAGATGGTGGTGGCGGGGAGGGAAAGAAGCATAGTAAAGCACTTATTTTGTCCCAGGCATTATGCTAACTGCTTTTATAAATACCATCTCATCTGATGCTTACAACAACCTTAGGAGTTGGGTGCTTTTATGACCCTCATTTTACAATTGAAGAAACTGAGGCAGGCAGAAATCAAATGATTTGTCCAAGGTTACACATCTAGTTAAGTATCTTAGACTGGATTTTTAACACAGGTCTTCCTGATTCCAGACCCACTGCTTTATCTAATGACCAAAAAAAAAGTCTTCAGGACTTTGCTTAAGTTACAAATTTTATTATGTTTTCTGTAGAATCATAGGATTTAGAGCTTGAAGGGTCTTTGAGGTTAATTCAACACCCTCATTTTGCAGATGTGAAAGATGTGGCCCAGAGAAATGAAATAAATTGCTGTTTATTCATTTATTAAACAAATATTCATTGAGCACCTGCCTAGAATGGGGCTGGGCACTCTGTGGAATCTGAGAAGGAGAGTAAGTCATGGTTTCTTCTGTCCAGGAGTTTATAATTATGATGAAAAATAAGACATGCACACAGAAATTTAAATGGCAATTCAAGGTATGAAAAAATGTCATATGGGTAGGACTTATGCTACACAAGGAGAGAGAGAGCAGGAGTGAGCAAGAGAGACAGAGACACACAGAGAGAGAAGAGACAAACTGACAAAGAGCATTCTTTCTGGCCTGACATATTGGAAGAAAACAGGGCTTTAAAGAACAAGGAGACTTTGTATTTAAGTGAATATGAAATTACTCCATCTAATATTAGCATGCCACAGAAAGGTAAAGAAATGGGGATATAACATTTTTTAATGGCCAATTTGTTTTTTATTTCCATTTAGAAATATAAAATACATAAAATAAAATTGGAGGTTTCTCTAGAGGATGAACCAATCCGTTAATCAGCAAGCATTTATTAAGTGCCTGATGGGTATCAGGCTCTATGCTAGGCTTTGGGGAGGCAAATGCCTCAATGAAATAGACCCTTGTCTTTAGGAGTTTACTGAGGAAATAAAACAGTTACAGACAAGTAACTAAAGAACATGGAGAAATAATAATCATTATATCGCATTTCAATGTTAATTTCATTTGATCCTCACAATAACCCTGTGAAGTTGGTGGTATGATTATTTCCATTTTACAAATAAGAAAACTGAGGCTAAGCGAATTTAAATGACTTGTCTAGGGTCACAGCACTAGTACGTATCTGGGACAGAATTTGAACTCAGGTCTTCCGGACTCCAAATACTGCACTCTAGGTCACCTAACTGGCAGAATTCAGGAAAGCATCTTAAAGGAGGTTGAACTTGAGCCATCTGGAAAAGGAGTTTGAAGTTCCAAGAACTTCATAAAGAGGTGTGTGTGTTCGTCCTTCGTTGCCGAAGAAGACCATGCTATCAGAGAAATGATGACGTGACTCGCACTTGGCTTTGTTTTGAGTGAGGGAGGGCTGTGCAGGTCACCAGCCTCACTTCTCCTCCAGAGCCATCTGAATCCAGTGACCAGATATTCACCAGGATGACTGGAGATGACCCAGGATGAGGCAATTGGGGTTAAGTGACTTGCCCAAGGTCACACAGCTAGTGAGTGTCAAGTGTCTGAGGTGAGATTTGAACTCAGGTCCTCCTGACTCCTGCACTGGTGCTCCATTCACTGCACCTCCTAGCTGCCCCTCATAAAGAGGTAGGACCCTGTTGAAAAGTAAAGAGACAGTAGATGGAATTTAGTGGATGGGTGTTAGCAAGCTATTTTGGCTGGAAAATGGAGTTTGTAGGAGGTAGTGTTATTCAGTCATTTTCAGTCAGCTTTTGGGACCCTGTTTGGTATTTTCTTGGCAGAGATACTGAAGTGGTTTGCCATTTCCTTTTCCAGCTCATTTTACAGATGAGGAAATGGAGGCAAACAGGGTTAAAGTACTTGCCCAGGGTCCCACATCTAGTAAGTGTCTGAGGTCACATTTGAACTCAGGTCTTCCTGACTCCAGCTCTGGTGCTCTATCAGTTGCACCACCCATGTAAGGAGTAATGTGCAATTAGCTAGGAAAGTCTGGCTGGAGCTAGAATGCAAATAAAGAACTTTAAATGCCAGTGGACGTGATATATTCTCCTGGAGGCAATAGAGCTTCTAGAAGAGAGAAAGCATGAGTACTCCTTTGCTTTGGGAAAATCACTTTTGTAGCTGTGCATAGAAAAAGGAATAGGTTCTTGGAACAAGTGAGCAGATCAGCTTGAATGGAGGAAGGGGGTTATATTGCAGAATAGTGGGATATAAATTTACAAAGAAGGGTTGGAGCCAGATTCTGAGGGTCTTGGGTATCAAGCTTAAGAGTCTGCCCTAGATTTTATTCTGAAAGCAATGGAATTCACAGGAGTCCTGCTGCCTGAGCAGGGGAGTGACTGACGAAAGGGTTGGGGTTTTTAATCTCAAGAGGAGGAAGGCCAAGTACATGGCACACTGTGTAAGCCCTTACATGCTTATGGTCTGTTTTGCTGACTAGTGAAAGCCTGCATTGTGATAATGGGGGTGGGGAAAGGGTGGTGGCAATGAGCCTATAAAATTAGAATCCAGTGTCAAACCTACTATAAAGGAAGTAAAGGTTAGAAGGATCTGGTGGCTGAGTATTCACTGGGCAGTGAGAGGGAGAAGTCAAAAATGAATTAAAGTTTTTTGAGCCCTGCTGCCTGATAAAAGACAAGACCACTGAAATAATTTTCCTGCTTTTCTCTATCCCCTTTTTAGTGAGGAGACAAAAGGAAAATTCGCTATTCTTTCTCTTCCTCTGTAGATAGGCTCATTTTTCTCCATATCTTTGTGGATGGAGACATTTTGAGACACTTAAGGCTTTTATATTCATCTGAGTTTGAGTGGTTTTAAACCACTGCAGCAGTAGGAGTACGAATGTATCCTGAGCCATGAGGCTCTTCACGGCTTCTGTCAAATAATGATAGTGTTTTTCTTGTAGCACACAGATCCAGAATGCATTATTTCCCCCCCTTTCTTCATATTCATATTATTTTTATTCATATTCTCTTTTTCAAATGAATTGCAATGAGGGAGGCCTGTGATTGGCCCAGGTTTTCTCAAACCATGCTCAGACGAGATCATGCTTACTTGGGTCTTAATTCATCAGCCGAATTGCTCTCTCTAATATCAGTCACTGTGATATAAAGAGGAGGGGGAGAGAGAAAGCTCTTTTATTTTTTTCAAACTGTAATTTACCTTTCATTTCCATTTGGGACTATCATTTAAAAGAGAGTGAAAGGGATTTTTAAAATATAATCAGTCACATTTCCCATGATAATTTCAGTCATTTAGTGTTCTATTGAAATATCCCCCAGTCTCCAATCTGCCTAGTCATTGAGTTCTTTCCTTACCACTGTGACAAGTTCTTGGTTCTTTAAAGGTGAGAAAGATAAGTCAATTTAGCTGGTGTATTGTTAAAGCTGAGAAGTAGGAAGGGTATGGAACGACAGATCAGATGTCGAGAGTTGAGCTGGGTGGAAAAATTACTACTAAGAGTTTCTAGGATCTTGAGTTCTGGTGTGGACAGGCACAAAATAAGGCCAGAATTTTTTGGCCTTATTTTCTTTTTTATTTTATTTATTTATAAATATGTACTTTATATATATGAGATAAATTTTATTTACTGAGATTAGAATGAAAGAGAAGTAAGGCAGTAGAAGATATAGAAAGGAAAGAATCAAAGAGAGAAGAAAGAAAGAGATAAAGAATTGCAGAAATGGTTTGGGAAAGAAGTGGTTCAGACTGAAGGCAAGAACTTTGGGGAAACAAAAATGTGGCCTAGCCTGGCCACAGACAAATTTCTTAACAGGATCTTGGGAGGGACAATGCAGCTACTTAGTTATTCGATCTAATACATATAATGCCAACAATCTAAGTAGTGTAGTGGATAGAGAGATGACCTTGGAGTCAGAAAGGTCCCAATCCAACTGGCTTCCTCAATTGAATTTAATATTGAATTTTATTTGAAGTAAAAGCAACATAGTATAGTAGATCCAGGGCCAACCTTGAGAACAGGCAGACCAGGATTCCAGTCTTGCCTTTGTCTAATACTGATTATATGCCCTTGAGCAAGTGAAAGCTTGACCTCAGGCATCTTTCTAAGACTAGAAAGTGCCAGTATGCATTGGTCAAAGAACATCCTCTTAGGTGTTCAAAACACTAATAAAATCATAGATCTGGTCAGGAACAAACTAAAAGGCTTGCTTTTATTTTAAAAAATTCTCACAGATGTTGTCAGGATTAATATAAACCCACAAGAGTGAAGTGACTTTTAATCTTGGGAGCAAAGGTTCTCATTCCAATGTTTATTGTTGACCTTACTTTATAATTAACTATGAAAGACTAGCAGAGAAAACAGCAGCAGCACCAAGGCACACTTCAGATTTTCCAAGACAATAGGTCAAAAAGGGGAAGGGTTTGGAAATCAGAGAGAAATAGGGAAAAGGAGATAGTTTGTGGAAGACTGCTTGCTCTCTTTTTCTCTGATGCCTAGAACACTCTGGCGTGGTAAATTGGGGTTCCACCCAATCACAGGGGCTCTATACTGCTTCAGATTCTGAAACTCCTATCTGCCAGAGTCACTATAAGAATGCCCCCGCCCCACCGAGCTTTGTCTACCGCAGACTCCACGGAGCTGCCTTCATTATAAGAGGCAAAAGCCAGGAAGGAAATTCTTACTTGTATTTGGCAGATGGACACATGAAGGTGGGACAGAGATCATTTAAATATACTTCTAGATAAAGATGGTTTGATAGATAAGAGAAGAGAGTTATAAATACCCTCTGCCTGTTGTAATAATTTTGTTAACCTTGCAGTACCACTTAAATGGCATCTAGGTCACACAGTGGATAGAGCTTCAGGCCTGGAGTCAGGAGGATCTGAAATCAAATATGAGCTCAGACATTTACTAGCTGTGTGACCCTGGGCAAGTTACTTCACCCTTTTTTGCCTGAGTTCCTCACCTGTAAAAGGAGCTGGGGAAGGAAATGGCAAACCGTCCTAGTATTTTTGCCAAGAAAATGCCAAATGGTGACACAAAGAATTAGACAGGACTGAAATGATTCAGCAACAGTCATTTAAATATTGCCTGGGAAGGGGCATGTATGTGGAGAAGTAAAGCTAACTGATTTGAATAGGCTCCTTCTAGTGGAGTCCAAGGTCTCTGGCAAATTCTCAATATCCTCCCACTTTTATAGAAAGGAATATGGGTTTAAAATGAATATCAGTATCACTGACAGGGGCAGAGAAAGAAGTCATAAAAGTGTCACATGCTGCCTGAAAGCAGAGTATTTGTATGACCATTACACAATAAATACACAATAAAAGCATCTTGAAGAAACTGAATGAATAAATGGACTTGCTTTTTTTTTTTTTTTTTTTTTTTTTTTTTTTGCTGTCCCAGCCCGGCTGCTCAGAACCTGATATTAAGCTGAACATTTCAGGTTTGTTCCCAGTCCAAGCTGGTTGGCTCATCATTAGATCATTTCACAATCCATCATTTCAATCTTAGAACCTATTAAAAGAAATACTGAAGGTTCAGTAATGCTTGATGAGTGACCTCAGATCAGAGTAGAAGCCATGGATAAGACTGGCACCTTGAATGAATGACTTAATTATTTTATAATCTCACTATTAATGACAATAAACTCTAAGTAAGTCAAAGGCCAAAACAAAGTTTCAAATACTTCTTTGTGGCAGTAAAGGACCAAGTACAAAGTTAATGCCTATTGATATGGGAAGGAATGATGAAGCTGTGGTATCTTTATGTAGGGATGGGGGAGAGAACAAACTTTTATTAAGAACCTACTGTGTGCTAGGTATTGTGCTAAGCACTTTACAGATATTATCTTCTTGGATCTTCACAACACATAGGTGCTAATATTGTCATAATTTTTAGAGTTGGGAAAACTGACAGAGAGCAATTATACACTTTGTCACACAGCCAGTAAGTATCTGAGGCTGCATTTGAACTCATCTCTCTAGGGCCAGCATTTTATCCCCTATGCTGCCTATCTGCCTTATAAAATTAAGCAGTAAGAAACAATGAATATGAGGAATTCAGAAAATATGGAAAGATTTATATAAACTGATGTATAACAAAATGAGAACCAAAAGAACTATGCGCATGATTAGAAAAATTTAAATGAAAGGATTAGAAAATTAAAAAATCAACTAAGTCCTTCCCCAATTGATAAATGGTCAAAGGATATGAACAGCAGTTCTTAGAGGAAGAAATTAAAGCTATCTATAGTCATGTGAAAAAATTCTCTAAATCACTGTTGATTAGAGAGATGCAAATCAAAACAACTCTGAGGTACCACATCACACCTATCAGATAGAGCCTGTATCAGATTGCACACCATCTTGGGGAGGTGGGAGAGAAGGGAGAAGAAAAAACTTAAAACTCAAAATCTTATGTAAGTGAATGTTGAAAACTAAAAATAAATAAGTTAATTAAAAAGAAAAAAAAGCTAAGATTTTAGACAACAGAAAATAAAACCTATCTCCCTTCTTGTGGAAAGGAGAATCATTTGCTCTTATGAGACAATGTTGTATATATTAGATATATTTACATTGTATCATGCATGTGCTGTATTATTTTTGTCATAAGTAGGGTTCATTCTTCAGGGAAGAGGGATTCAAATAATTGAGATATGATGATAGAAATAAAACATTTTTAAAAAGACAAACCTACCCAGACACACTCAGAATAAACACAGGGTTGAGAGTAGGCTGACACGTGAAGAGTCTAACTTTAGCACTGACCATAAATTAGAAAACTGTGGCTAAATTTTCTAGGTTTCAGTAGGATATTCTGCTAAACAGAGTACAGACACAGCATAAACATTGGTATCAATATAAGAAACTGATCATTATTTTTTTTCTTTTATAGAGAAATCATTAGAGATTTTCTCTCCCTTGATTTTTTTAAATGAACTATTTATTTTCATAAATCAGATAGACATAAATGTCTTAGAAATATCTGCATCTTAACTGAGTAATGTAGTTTGTGTGAGTTTCCCCCCCAGTCCCATTCTCACTTTGTGTTTTATTTTGATTTATTCTAGGAAGCAGAATGCGCATATATCCTCTTTGTGGTTGCCGTTTTTTGGATCACAGAAGCTTTACCTCTGTCTATAACAGCTTTGCTGCCCGGCTTATTGTTTCCCTTGTTTGGAATCATGCCTTCTAAGGATGTAAGTTCTTATGTAAATCATCCCTCACCACCCCCAATCATGTTGCTTTTTCATATGTCATACTTTCAGTAATTATAGTATATCAGCTGGAAGGGACCTCAGAGTTTGTTGACTCTATGCATTGTAGCAAATCTGGGTTGTACAGGCTTTCACAGAAGAGTCAGAAGGTGATGCTAAAAGCAGCATGCTTTTACCAGGTCTATATTAGATTACACTTGGTGGTTCATAATTTTCTCCATATGAAAATCCTGAAGATGGTCATAGGTCATGAAGCATAAGCAATATCAAGGTCAATGAAGGGTAAATGGGATTGGGGAAGGAAGAGGGCCTAGGAAGTATTTTGGGATACAAGCAGGGAGATTGCCAGAACCTCTGGCTATGACAGGAGGAGGAAGAGGAACCAGCAATGGTCCTGAGAGAGAGGCTTACCCCGGATTTGGCACAGCAAGGTTGTACAAAGCTCCTCTAGGTTTGGTATATGTGTGCCTGGGTGATTTCCTTCACACTTTTACAGGTCCTCAGGATGAGGGATTTTGGAGTGAAATGTGGGATTTTTTTTAGGTTTGTCTGTTTGAATTCCCAGCTCTAATGTCATAGATAGGTAGACACCAGATAGTAAGGTCTAATCGATTATAGCATGGGACTAGAAGTTTCCAGTCTTTCCTGTTTATATTCCAAAATGTTTCCTACACCCTCCTCCTTCCCCAATCCCATTTACCCTAAATTGACCTTGATGCGGTTATGCTTTATGACCTGTGACCATTTTCAGGGTTTTCATTTGGAGACTTATGAACCACCAGGTGTGATTTTATATAGGCCTGTGATAAAATTTTCCAGCAGATTTGTAAATATGGAGACTATTGGAAAGAGAAGGGTCACCTTGCTTGTTGGGTACCTTCATGACACTTGTAGATCCCCCAGCGGTGGGTGTTGGGATTGGACTACCACTACTCATCTATTCCAACTAGCTCGTTTTATAGGAAATCGAGGTCTAGAAAAGCAAAATGACTTTCTAAGCTAATAAATGCAACTAAAACACAGCTAATAAATGGAAACATCATGGCTGGAGCTGACATTTCCTCACTTTCCATCCACTGCCCTTTCTGTCATCTCCTGCTTCCTCTACTTGCTGTTAGCATTTGTAGGATATAGAATGATGGAGATAAAAAAGAGGCTAGAAAGGAATAAGAAATCAACTCTGGCAAGTCACAACCCTATGCAGCTACTAGCTATGTGACCTCGGGCAAATCACTCCACCTCTCTGAACCACAGTTTCCTCATCCATGAAATGGGGACATTGGTTCTATATGCCCTCCAGGATTGCTGTGAAAAAAGCAACTAATAACCTATAAATTCCTATACATATGTAAGCTATTAGGCAACATGGTGTAGTGGATAGATAGCTAGTCTTAACCAGGAACACTTAGTCCAATCTCTCACATGTATTGACTGGGTAACTCTGGGCAAGTTATTTAACCTTTGAGAGCTCTAAACAACTCTCTAAGACTATAATTTGCAGAGAAGTTTCCAGCTTGCTTTGGTAGAAAGAGTTCTCTGTTGTAATCAAAGATCTCATCCCTATCTACTAGATGTTGTGTTGTTAAGTCATTTTCAATTGCATACAGTTCTTTGTGACCTAACTTGGAGTTTTCTTGGCAAAGATACTAGAGTGGTTTGTCATTGCCTTCTCTAGCCTATTTTACAAATGAGGAAACTGAGGCAAACAGGGCTAAGTGACTTGCCTAGGGTCACATAGTTAGTAAGTGTCTGAGGCTAGATTTGAACTTGGGAAGAAGATTCTTCCTGCCTCTAGGTCTGGTCCTCTGTCCAGTGAGTCACCTCTATTATTAGGTGATAGCATTGTAAAGTTTCACGTGAGTCCTCAAACCACCCTATCTATTCCCCCAGCCCCACATGCTACAGCATCCCTCTAAAACAAAGAGGAGTGGGTTGTGTCTCTGTAGCCATCTTAGTCAGCAAGGGGAAACGTTAATCACACATCATTTGCTGCCTGACTTTAGTTACTTGTCACTTCCTACAGGCCACTAAAAGGTACAGCCCCTTCTTGCACTGTGAATACTCCATTTCTGTTCAGCAGCATTCTGTCTTACACTGTGTTGGAAAAACAATTTTTTTTTCTAAATGAAGAAAAACCTTCCCTGTTTTCTTCCTTAGAAACCTGCCATTTCACAAGATAAAGACAAATTAAGTTTCACATGTATTTCCATTTTCTTCTTGCTGAGAGGAGTTTATTCATGCTGAGAGGTATACAATTTAAGGGTACCCATCTGAAGAAAATGGATTCAGTCTCCCATTAAAAGTATGAAATTCGTATAATATGAAACCAGTATATATCTGTCTCCTTGCAGTCTCTGAGAGTCAACTAAGGCATGACAGCTGTCTAAACAGTGTAGCTACAGCAGGCAAGGGAGAGAGTGCTCAAAGTTCAAGATGACAGTCTGAAATTCATTACTTTTGGAGTTCTGCCTGAACTCTGGGTTGTGATCAAGCAGCCTCTCATCTCTTCTTCAGTATATCTGGACTTTTTTTTATTTTGGAACAAACTCTCTTACATAGAGCTGGATGTGTGTGTTGTGGGATGGATTGGAGAGGGGTACTTGTTTTTTGTGACTTCAATTTTACTTTACGTGAGTATTTTACCTCCCTTCCTTATTCCTTCCTCTATCCCTTGGTCATTTCTATCCTGAAACCTTCCCATTCCCAAGATAAAAGGGAAGGGATGAGAGATTGAGGTAAGTTATATATTTGGGGGTTACATTACTAGTTTTGTTTTTTCCTTTCTTTAATCTATACTTAGACAAGAAATCCTGGATCTAAAATTCAAGAAGTTTCTTTACTGCCTCAAGTTAATGTATATTTCCTAGTAGAGGGAATTTGTGTAAAGCAAGGGTCAACAAATCAGGATTTGAATTCAAGACTCCAGACCTGGCAATCTATCCACTGTAACACCTAGTTGTAAGATGAGGCACCACAAATTTTTCCACATACAATTGTTTGATCTTGTCCTCCAATGTATTATCTGTCTATAGCCTCAGTCCTAGTTGTATATACTGATAATACTAACTCAAGGATTTCTCATTTCACTGACTGTTCTAATCTCTACAATAAGTTTGTCATTTACCTCAGCTGGTTAGTACTGTCTGTGCTCCTAATGAAGTCTATTAGTATTCTTACATAGCTAGTCTTGGTTGAGTTATTGCAGACACTAAGAAGGTTTTATAGTGTTGCCACACAATACACTAAACACAATTCCATCTGTAGGTAGAAGCATCTGTAAAAAACTCTCTTCATGTACAGGAAATTCCCTCTTTTATCTGGATATTTTGCAGAGAACTAGTAAACCCCTTTAGTAAGCATATGTATCCCTGTTTCATTCTGTGCTTGATGTTAGGATTAATGAGAAAGTAATTTCTTTGACTGTATCTGTTGCAGAATCTTGATTGATGTTAACATATGGATGTGACAATATTTGAGGAGAATCTCTAAAACTGAATTTTTCTTTAATCAGTTAAATACTTTTTAAACAGTCAGTGAACAATAAATACTTGAGGACCTCATATCCCCTATACTGTACTTCTTGGACAGTTTTATGTGAGAAGATCTAATCTGCTGTGAGAAATAATCTGTGAATAATTACCTGTTTCCTTCTTATATTTTCATCACAGATATCCTCAATGCATGAATAGACTAATAAAGATTTTATAGCTTCAAGAAAGTTATATTTAGGTAGGTACATTAGTTAGGTATTTTAATTGGTGATGTTTCTCTAGTACAGATTTCTTCTTTATATATTTGGTCAGTTCGATTGGTTTTCCTGACTTCAACTTTGTTATGTGTCATTTACCACTTCCTCAGATAGCATTTTTGATGATGATAGGGTAGAGTCCAAATTCACTGGTTCCACCATTTTCATTCATGAGAACAGATTATCACAGTGGCACCGCTAGCCCTATTCCTTATCCTCCCCAGGTTCATCTACACAAATTCTTGGGATGATCCAACTTATTCACACCTCATGCCAAGATTTCTGTAGAATTGTTTTTTCCTGCGCAGCTTTTTTGCTGTTTTGTTAAACAGGGCTAATGTTAATCTTCTATTCTTCTCTATAATGTTTTGCAAATGAGTCTATATCTAGACTCATGTTCTTGTTTGTTATGTTTTTCCATATGGCAAACAGACCAATTATTTGCTGATTACAGGAGTTTCTTGGGTCTTTTTGCCTCCATAGTTTGGCTGCTCTTTTGTACTATTTTACATTTTCAAACGTAATAGTGATAATAAAGTCAATGGCTTTTCTTTTGTCAATTTCCCATTTTTTGGCATTGCCATTGCCATTAAAAAGGCTTATTTGAAACTAACTACTAAAATTACATACAGAGTTATCATCCTTTCTAAAATGCTATATTGATTTTGATCTTGGTTCTGGATCAATGATTTTATCACACCCAGTTAATTACAAAATGACTCCCCTATTGATAACTAGTACTTTCTTATCTGTTATAATTGAATTAATTTCATCGGTAGGGAGATAGGACAGATATTCAGTGCTGGTCACATCTCTTCTTAAATTATTAACAATGTACAGGTATACACAAGGACTTGGCCTATTTATTTGCTTTAACTGAATCTGTATCTACATTCCCCAATATACTGTTCTTCCTTGTGTCCACTTTTCATTTAAATTCACCAAGTAGCAGTTACATGTTGCCCCGGTTCAGAGGATAAACTGTAATTTTAAAATAATTTTTATTGATATCTTTTCTCTTTGTATCACCTACATTTCTTAATGTATTTCCCCAGAGAGACATCTCATAACAAAGATGAACAAAATAGAACCACCCTCCCCAGCAAAACTAATCAGTGCATCAAAGTGTCTGACATTGTCTGAAGCATTCCACACTGAGAATCTCTCCCCTTTCCCTTTCCTACCCCACAAAAGGGAAATATCTTCTCATATTTCTTTGGGACCAAGCCTGATCATTATAATTTCATGGGCATTCTTTTAATTGTTCTGTTGCTTTTTCCACTTGTCATTTTTGTACAAGGTTGTGTTGCCTTTACATTTGTTCATGTGTCTTTCCATGCTTTTCTGTATTCATCATGTTTGTCATTTTTTTGTAGTACAGCAATATTCCATTATATCTGACTCTGTGTGTGTGTGTGTGTATGCTCCAACTGGTAGCCATTCCCCCTTCAGTAGCCATCTACTTTGTTTTCAGTTCTTTGCTTTTATAGCTACTGTAAACACATATAAAAACACAGCTAATGTAAGCACTTTGGTTTGTGTGGGAGCTTTTCTTTTTATCATTAATCTCCTTGGGGCATCTATCTATCTATCTATCTATCTATCTATCTATCTATCTATCTATCTATCTATCATCTATCTATCTATCTATCTATCCTATCCCCACAAAAGATATTGTACTATCTAAATTGCAATTATCCTGAGAGGCAGCTCTTATGTGTATCATGAATGTGAAGTGTTTAAGTGTTTCATGAGAAGATACTGCTTGATGCCTTTGGCCACTTCCTTATTGTCAGTTTTTTGGGGTGCAGTGGGGGGAGAACATATGATCATTTTATTATTTTTGGGTGGTTTCGATGGTGTCTAAGTCTGCGAACTCAGTTGGCGTTTTCTTGGCAAAGACAATGGAGGGGTTGGCCATTTTCTTCCCCAGCTCATTTTACAGATGAGGAAACTGAGGCAATTGGGGTTAAGTGGCTTGCTCAGGGTCACACAGCTAGTAAGTATCTGAGGACACATTTGAACTTAGGGCCTTTTAATTCCAGGGCCAGCACTCTATCCATCCATGATGCTGTCCACCCATCCTTCAATTTAATTGTGTTTTATGGTTTCTTTAGCAGAGGGGATATTCAAATGGATGTGATTTAGTTCCTCCAGGTACATATTCAGTTGGTTATTGAAGAAAGACTGCACATTTAGGCTACCAAAAATTAATTTTATCTTTATAGGTCATCTAAAAATGTGTGATTCTTAGTACTTTCAGTTCCCTTTTCTGCCACTCTACCAAAGAAGGGGGCCATACACTATTGAGGGGGAGTCTTACACTTTTATCTGTCTCATAGGTCACTGTGGACAAAAGTCCATTTCCTAGTAGTCACCCTTCTGGTCTCTATACAGTTAGTTAGGCAGGTATTCAGATAACACCTTCTTGTTTTTGGAATCATACATGAAGCCTTTGCAATTTGTTTAAACCTACCAGAGTTTATATTCCACTGGCCTAGACTTCGAAGACAGAGTTACTTCCCTATTATAGCTAACTATAACTTTTATAGAGTGATTTTCAAAACATTTTCGTACATAATATCATACATTTGAATGATTAAAATGCATTGACAAAATACTTTTGTGGAGGCAGTCTTAAAAATGAATTTTTGAAATCATTAGACATTTTATTTGGCATGTCAAATTTTCATTTGTCATATATTTTTATCAGTGCAAATGCTAGGGGTTCCTAATCTGGGATTCACAGGTTTCAGGGATTCCATGAACTTGGATGTGAAAAAAAATTGCAACATATATACGTATATATAAAATAAAGGAAAGTTTAAATCATAAGTTTAACTAGCCTGTCAAAGAGATGCACGATGCATTAAAAAAGGTTAAGAGCCCCTGATTTAAGCCATCCTATAAATCTGAAAAAGAACACTATCTTCTTTTACTTCTTCTACTTTTCAGAAAACTATCTTCTTTTACTTTTCCACTAAGAAAATAAATGCATCTGCCTATGGCTAATTTTATTTTACAGACTCAGGTTGCAATGAAAATCGTATGATAAGGGATGAAATGGAAGATGGAAGAAATTAAATTTCTCCATTATCTCTGGCACCTGATTCCTGTTGGGATGTTGGGCCATGGGCCAAGGCTTATTTGCATGGTTTAATTACCTAGAGAAATTAGTAGCAGGCCTTTTAACAGACCTAATATTTGCTTCTTGGCTAGCCATTGTCTTGGTATATAATTATAACTTGCATTTCTAGGTAGCTTTAGACTTCTCAAAAGTGTTTTTTTTTAAAATAATATTATCATTTTGATCCTAATAGTGGTGGGAAAGGTAGTCCAGGCAGGGTCAACTCTTTAAAAAAATTGTGAGATAGGCACAATGTTTGATGTCATCCCATTTTTCTTTAGATACTTCTCCCTCTAGAAGCCTCACACCAATCTAGCCCTTCCCCAGCTTCCTATCTGGTGCTCATTTTATTGAAACTGTTATTCTCAACTGGCTGCCACCCAATTTCAGGTTTATGTGGATTCCTAGATCTCTAGAGATGGAAGAACTCTAACAGATTCCAGTGTTCTTCACATTTTTTTTTATCATGAAATCCTTGGGCAGTGTGGGGAAACCTATGGTCCTCTTCTCAGAATCATGTTTTTAAATAAATAAAATAAAAAACATGGGAAACCAATTATATTGAAATACATTTATAAAATATTGGGAAAATAAGTTCACAGACCCATGGTTAAGAATCTCTGATTCAACCATCTCTTCCCACCTCCCACTCATTTTACTGATAAATAAGCTGAATGTGGTAAGGTATTGGTTGATACCAACTTAAGGTGTGATATATACAAATAATTATTTATAAAAGAACTGTCCTATCTTCAATGGTAGGATGAAAGATAAGGCACAAGGGCCATGGGAGAGTGGATATATGTGTAGGACACTGTCTCCTGCGGAGCATGCTCACAAATCACATCTAATGGTGCTGCCATTCCGTCTGCCTGTGATGTTAGCTCCAATAGAAGGTATCATAATATTACAATTTTAGAGCTTAAAGGGGGTCTGGGAATCTACCTAGTCCAAATCAGTCAATAAACATTTACTGAGTACCTGCCTTGGATTAGATATCATACTAAGGGCTGGGGATACAAAGACAGTCCCTGTTCGCAAGAGATTCACAATTTAATAAAGAAGACAACAGGCAAACAACTACATATAGTACATATATGTACAAAAATGCCTTAGAAATAGGGAAGGCAATAAAATTAAGAATATTTGAGAAAGACTTCTTGTATAAATCTGGATTTTAGCTGTGATGCAAGGGAAACCAAAGGTAGAACTAAGGAGGAAGAGAATTCCCAGTATAGTAGAGAGCCAGTGAAAATGTCCAGAATCTATAGATGGAGTGCCTTGTTCACAGAACAGCAGTAGGATGGTAACACTAGATCACAGATGACAGGAGGAAGAGGTGTAAGATATAAAAAGATTGGAAAAGTTGGTGGAGGACCAGTAAAGAAACTGAGGTTAGCTTCAGACAGCTAGTATCTGAAGTGGAATTTGAACCCATCTTACTAACTCCTAGTCAAACGCTACCCATTTCACAGATTGGGAAACTAAGTCACAGGTGTGACTTGCCAAAAGTCATAGTAGTTGATGACAAAGATAGAAGCCATGTTTCTTAATTTTTAGATTTTCTCTATACCATATTATCTCTTTGAACAAACTCAATATTGCTTTTTAAATGAAAAGATATACCCATTCTACCCCAATCAAACCAAAAGATGTTGTAATTGAAAGTCAAGGTGAAGAGTTGAGTGAGAGCTTTCTCTTATTGTCCACTGTGATGACATTTGACCCTTGTGAGCATGACAATTTATCTAATTAAATAAAATTACTTTGAAAAGCAAAAAGAGAAAACACAGATCTCCAACATTATATAAAACAGGATGCAAAACTCGTTCTTGAACTGAGTTTTTAAGTACAGCCATTGTCAAAGGAAATGATAACACTAATAATAGACTTAATTGTAATTTCAGGTGGCATCTGCTTATTTCAAAGATTTTCACCTACTGCTAATTGGAGTCATCTGTTTGGCAACATCAATAGAAAAATGGAATTTACACAAGAGAATAGCTTTAAGGATGGTGATGATGGTGGGTGTGAACCCTGCATGGTAAGTCCTGCATTTGCTATTCCCAGGTCTAGATTTTGAACAGAACATTTTGTGCAAAATAAATAAACCCATAACTAATGTAGAGCCAGAGAATTGTTTGTGTCACAGTATAATTCCTGACCCTTTTTCTTTCCCTCTGCTGAAATGAAACTGATATGTGATGCATTTGAGCTCCGAAAGAGAACTTTTTTCCTTTCACTGCAGTTCTAATTATAGGGGATTTGGGATAAATGGCCACCTCTGTCTCACCTTTTTTCTCTCACTGAAAGTCTGAGAAAAGTACTGAACCACAGTAGACAAGATTGAGATCCTTCAAGTCTGTTTCCAAGCAGACCTTGTTTTCAGACTGGTTATTCTGTACTCATGGCAGGTATAACCCTGAAGGATGCTGATCATGCTCAGTTAGGTTGTCATGACCAAAAGAAGCAGGAAGAGATCAACTGTGGTTGCCCAAATCTTAGATTAAAATTTCACTTTTTTTTAAGTCAACAGGTGAAAAATGAAATACATGGTCAATCAGTTGCCTCTGCAGACTATGAAAAATACATTATTTCTTCGCTGAATAGGCTAATTTATTTATTTTTCTTTCATTGAATTAACAAATCATAGAAAAACACAGTCCATCCCTTGATAAAGGAATGGTTACAAGGAAAGCAGAGCTTCTCATATCAAAGGCATAGAAGGAATAGCTTTATGCTCTAACACATTCTTTAGCCAGTCCCATTCTTTATTTAAATGTCATAAAATATTAAATTTAATGCAAAAATCCATATCAGGTTAGGCATCCACTGGTATGCTATCAATTATGAAGCAGAATAATTTCCCTAAGAAGAAAATTAAAGAGGATAATTTGTAATTCTTATGTTTTATTCGTATTCTTCAAAGGAAAAATACTATGTGTCAGCTCTGTTCCCTGAAATTTAAAAAATGGTTGTTTTTTTCAAATGAAAATTTTCTCCATCAAAAAGAAACACTCTTGAGGATTTCTCGTGTTGCTATGAAAATGGCAGTGGCCCAAAGGACAGGTGAAACACCACAGAGGAAAAAGGAGTTGTCACCAATGTCCCTTTTCCTTGTTTCACCCTAACTCAGAAATATTTTAATTGATTGCCAGGGGAAGCCCCATTGGTTATGTGGTTGAGAAGTACTTAATTGGAGGTTTTTTCCTACCAAGAGTTTTAACTAGGGCTATTGTTCTTCTTTAATGCCATTTGCTGAAGGGTCCATTAAATACTTGCCAGTATCATGAATAAAGTGCATCTTTTTTGGCTTATATTTTCATTGTAAAGTATCATTTTGTATTAATATTTTTTCATTGCACAAGACTGTTATGCACCAAGTGCGGTGATCAGCACATCGAGATGGCATGGCTACTTCGTGTGCATGTATTTGTAAGCCATTTAGACAATTTCCTAAGATTATGTGAGGCAGGGCTTCCAACTGATTTCTTGAGAGGATGGTTTACTGATGGAGGTTAGATCTTGGCTAGGTATGCGTGTGCAATTTATTATTAAAATCGATACAAAGGATCCTAAAGAAAGATGTGTAACAATGTTTCAAAGGAAGGGGGAAAACCAATAGAATAGGACTTTCTCAACTATCTCCCTTAAGGGAGAATTGGCAGAAAAAGAATAACTAGAATCCACAGACATTTCGAAAATTGCATTTTGATTATAAATTCTCTCCTTTTCCACTGCCAAACTTTGTGCCAGAATGGTTAACAAACAACAATTGATTTATTTTCCCCGATCTTCCCTTACCTTTTCCATTCTTGTTAGTTTTAATAAGCAGAGAAATGCCCAAGAGGTAGGTAGAAAGAATGAGAAGCAATTAGCGTAGAAGATAGAGCAGTAGATCGGAAGAGATGACTTGAGTTCAGATCCCCACTCTGACACGTTCTTTTGTGTAACCACGGACAAGTCTTTTAATCTCTCTGGCACTCTGTTCCTGCACTTGTAAAATGAGAGATCTTGGCTTGATGGTCTTTGAGTTCCCTTTTAGTTTTAATTACTCTAATTAAAGGATATTGAAGATGCCAAGGTCATCCACTGCATCCCAGGCCATCACTAGTCATCTTGACTTTGGTCTTGCCACTGGACTTTGATGACTCTGGAAGAGAGAATGAGGCTCACAACTTTGTACAGCTCTGACTCCCTTAAATCTAATTCATGAATGAATCAAGACATCACCCCATGATGTCACTGGTCCTCTTTGAAAAGGAAAGATGAGAAACAAGAAGCAATGCATTGGTGTGATCAACTTCCTCAATTCAAGAATTGACTTCTTTGTTGTCATGGACGGTAGTAACTAGAGGTAGAGATGGCCCATGTTCAGATAAATGTGTAATTTGATGAGACATTCCCGACTCATAGGGCTTCCTCTAGGACAGATTTCCTTGTGATGGTGTGATATGCATTGTTTTGGTTTCTGTATAACTTTGACTGAATTCTCAGTTCCCCATCTTGGTAGAATGCTAATATTTTGTGATTTTGAAAGGCTACTTTTCAATTCTCATCCAGGATTCCTTATAATGAAATAATATCTGGCTAACCAATGCTGATGGAACAATAACAGACTAAAGGCCCTTTCATTTCAGGCTTACCCTGGGGTTCATGGTCAGCACTGCCTTCTTGTCTATGTGGCTGAGCAACACCTCTACTACTGCCATGGTGATGCCCATTGTGGAGGCTGTGGCTCAGCAGATCATCAGTGCTGAGGCAGAGATCGAGGACACACAGATGACTAATTTCAGTGGACCTACCAACCATGGATTGGAAATTGATGGTATCAAGTTTCAATATGGCCACAGTAAGATCTAATAGCAGAAGGAACCTTAAACTCAGGAACTCTGGGGTGCATTCCCAACTAAGCTGTCATTGGACTTGGTGACTTTAAACTTTCTACATTCACTCTCTCTATCTATGCAAAAGGAATAGCACTGTATGTACAACAGATTCTACTGCCAATAATGCTATTATTTATACCATAGAAATAGCTATAACATACATAGTTGAAAGAATATTCAATCAGGAGGCAGATTTAAATCCTGGCTCTGGCATTTACTACTAGTGGGATTCTGCAGAAGTCATTTAATGTCTCAGTCTTTGTTTCCTCTTCTCTGAAGTGGGTCTATTGTTACTTTCATAAAATTGTGAAGAAAGTACATTTGTAAATTGCTACAAATGAAAGCAAACTCCTCTTATTCGGGATCAGGTCAAGACATTTAGATGTGGGATCCTAGAGTTCATCTCTTTCAACCTCTTGTTTTACAAATGAGGATATTGAATCTTAGAGAAGTTAAGCAACTATTCCATGGTTGCACAGGTAGCAAATGGCAGAGCAGGGATTGGACCTCAGATCTTGTGACTCCAAATTCAGAATTCTTTCCATTGTACCTTACTGCTTCATTCAATATGCATTCATCAATGATTTTTAAATGGCTACTCTGTGCAGAGCACCATGGTAGGCACTGGAGGAGTTACAAAGTTTAAATAAAACATTTTCCCTCCTTGCATGGAATTCATTCTAGAGTAGGTAGTATACAAAGCAAGACAATAAGGAACTACATTATGTGTTATATGTTAAATGCATTCATTAAAGAGTAGTAAGAATAAAATGCTAAATGGAGAGTGAAGGGTAAGGTCATTATCAACTTGGAGTGGAGAAACCAAGAAATGTCACATTAAAAAAGTGGCATAGTTGGGCTTTAAAGGATCAACAGAATTCAGCAAGCAAAAGATAGAGTGGTGGGGGTATTCCAGGCATAGGGAAGGATAATTATTAGTAAAAATTGCTGTAACAGGGGAAAGACAGATCGACTCTTATAACCACCACCCATTCTTCAAACGGGATGCCCTCACTTCCTCTGTAGATCTTTTCCATTATCCTTGCCTCACATGTCTTCCCCTGCCCTGAGTATGCTATCTAGGGTCTTATAAGCTCTTTGCATTCAGTGCCAGCCATTACCATGGTTATTTCTGCCTGATTGGATGTCCTCGCCAAAAAATTACTTACTGCCATTTATATCTGCCTCCTTCCCCAAACCAAGGAAAATATGGAAGGGAATTTATGTTTATAGAAGTTGATTGCTTTATTAAATTGATGGATAAAAATATTTAGTTGCTATATATAATTTATTTTCATTCTTCTACGAATCCCCATTTCTCAAGCCTCTCTACAGTCCCTTCTTCCCTCCCAGATACCTACTTTGTCTATCTTTCACTTAATGTCTTGCAGAATGTGATAACTGCCCTGAAAAAAATGATCTGAAAGAGAAAGTCACTCCATTTCAAAGGTAAAAAATACAAATTCTTTGGTTCAGATTTTCAAATAATATTTTAATAAAATTATGACATATACACATTTATTCTTTCAGATACAGTAATGATGCAAGGAAAAGCTCAGGCAAGACGGAGTCAGAAAAGGTACAGTAACTTTGATTTTTTCCAAATAAGTTTGTGGGAAGTCAATATTTTTCTAACTAGGCAGATAGTTGGGTGTGTATTTCTAAATTCACATAGCAAATTAAGAGTTGTTTTGCTTTTTTAAGTCAAGCTAGTTTCTTGAGGTTCCATGAAGCCCTAAAGGTAGATTTCTTAAAATTTCCCAGCCAGCAACTTATTTCTATCTCAGAAAAAGCTGTTATCAAGTTTTTACGCATCCACCAGCATCATAATGATGGCAATAAGAATCTAAAAAAGGACAATATTAAGTCCATGACCAGCATTTTCTTCTTTTTTTTAACAGAGATTTTGCTTGTTAAGTAGTCTTATTTTAATTAAGTTTTCATTTTCTTCTTTCCTGTTTCGAGTGTGGAGGATGCTGTTAACCTTCATTGTAGGTTATAAGGCCTAATTATGAATCCAATGATGGAAAATGTTTCTATAGTTACTAGAGAGCTGTATTTATGATGCAACAGAGTATATCTAGGTTTTAAAAAGTACCTACTGTCAAATAAAAGATGGAAGAATTGCTAAAAATATCTTTAGATATTGAAGAAAGAAAGAAAACCTAGGAATTTATCACGGCAAATTCAATTCTCAAAATAAATCAATATGCTATATATAATATAAAAATACTCTACTAGGTTTCTCAGGAAACAATATATTCTAAGACCACTGAAAAATAATGTTGCATAGAAATAGAGCTATGGTAACCATGGTATTAGAAGTAGGAGTAGGGAGATATTAGTTTCTTCAAGACTATAATGCCTTACTATATATGTCAATGTGGTGAGGGGAAAAAAATGTTGTTTATAGAAATCTTGAAGAGCAGCTATTTTTTCCTTTGGTTATAAAGAAGAGATAAACTGAAAACTTTTGTACCCAAAATTGTATAGCTGAACTTTTTTGGATCTAAAAGATATCTAAATATGAAAAAAAATTTAACTACATATATATAAAATCATTTAATACTGAAGGATGTTTACCCATTAAAAAATGGATCTGAAATTTCATCCGTATAGGGAGCTCCATGTGAGACACATTCTCCATCAATGTAAATTGGCACCTTCTCTGTAATTTAGCATTTTAAAGAAATGTGTTGGGCACTGAGATACCACTTACCCAATTTCAATCATTTTTATAAACTTTTTTTCAGACATCTAGATGGTCTACAGAAGGTTGAATTAGAAATTCTCATACATTGTGCTTATAGTTTAAATTTGACTCCTAGGGAAGGACCTATGTTTTCGAAAAGGAGAGGATAGAAAGGGAATATGAGTCGGAAGCTTCTGCAATGGGCCAGGTATAAGCTGAGAAAATTCTGAACAAACCTTGGGGCAGTGAGATAGGAAATGATAGAAGGATTTGGGGAAACACTACAAAAGAAGAAGTAACATGACTTAATGAACATGCAGAGCACGAAAGGAGGAGAGTGAGAAGGGCTCTTCAAGGTTTTGAGCTAAGAAACATTAAAATACTTTAGTAGATCATATAATTAGGGAGGAGTTGAAAAATAAGGCATGCTTCATTTTGCATTAATTTGTGTGTATGACTATATATGTATGTGTGTGTAAATACATGTATAAATATACACATATATACATACATATATAAGTATACATACACACACTATATACATATATATACATATATATATACACACACTATACACACACATAGATAGCCATACACATTTGTTCCTGATCTGTGATTTCTTCAATCTTTTTGAAACTCCTGGTATAGAATATTCTTCTATCGATGCAAAGTAGTAAGCCACCTGAAACTTAATCTTCATGACTTTCTTAATGGAACTGAGAGGTTAACTCATCCTCCTTTTATTTTTTTATTACATGATTTTAATGATACTCTACCTAGTGAATATATATATATACACATACACCCACACATATATACATATATATATTTAGTGTACAACACATAAAATTATTTTTCACTTTATGAAAACTCAATTGAACAAGTTATATGTTTTTCATTGACTTTAACAAGGCCAGATACTGCATGAAAGAATAATCTATTAGTGATGTGAGCACATGAACACATGTAAGAATAAAAACATTATTCTTTATGTCAAGATTTTGTAACTCTTTGCTTTCTCTATCATCTAGCTCAGTGCTTGGCACATAGTAATTAATTTCATACATCTTTACTGATTTAATGATTGTCAGTTGTGCATCCTTAGTCTTTAAAAGCTTAATAATATTTTATTTTTTCTCCAGTTACATGTCAAGAAAAATTTTAGTATTTTTACAAGATTTTGAGTTCCAATGATTTTACCCTGCCTCCCTTTACTCCCCTGTTCTGAAAATGAAAGGCAGTTTGATATAGTTTATACATGTACTATCTATCATGTAAAAATATTTCCACATTATTCACTGTTGTGAAAGAAGAAACAGATCAAAAGGGGGGAAAAAACCAAGAGAAAGAATAAAATAAGTGAAAAAATATGCTTCAAGCAGCATTCAGAATCCATCAGTTCTTTATCTGGATGAGTCCGTTTTACTGGTTTTAGATCATTTTATTGCTGAGAAAAGCTGAATCATTCATAGTTGATCATCACAGTGTTACTGATACTGTGTACAGTGTTTTCCTGGTTCCAATCATTTCACTTTTTATCAGCATATACAACTCCTTTCAGGATCTTCTGAAATCTGCCTGTCATCATTTCTCATTGCACAGTAGTATTTCACTACGTTCACGTACCTCAGCTTGTTCAGCCATTCCCCAATTGATGGGCATTCCCTCAATTTCCAATATTTTGCCCCAACAGAAAGGGATACCCTAAATATTTTTGCATACATAGGTCCTTTTCCTCTTTTTTCATAATACCTTTGAGAGCCTATTAGTGGTACTGCTGGATCAAAGGGTACGCATAGTTTGGGTGCTCTTTGAACATAGTTCGAAATTGCTCTCCATAATGGTTGGATCAGTTCATTACTACACTGCCAGTGCACCCACATTTTCCCACATGCTCTCCGACATTTATCATTTTCCTTTTTTGTCATATTAACCAATCTAATAGGAGGTGGCATTTCAGAGTTGTCTTAATTTTCATTTCTCTAATCAAAAGTGATTTAGAGCCCTTCTTCATATGCCTATAGACAGCTTTGATTTCTTCATCTGAAAACCACCTGTTCATATCCTAAGGCCATTTATCGATTGGGGAATAACTAATATTCCGATAAATTTGACTCAGATCTCGATATGTTTGAGAAATAAGACCTTTATCAGACATTAGCTATAAAGTTTGTTTCCCAGCTTTCTGCTTTCCTTCTCATCTTGGTTGCATTGGTTTTGTTTGTACAAAAGGTTTTTTTAATTTAATTTTAATATAATCAAAATTACCTATTTTACATTTTGTAATGCTCTCTAACTCTTATTTGGTCATGAATTCTTCCCCTCCCCCTAGATCTAACAGGTAGACTACTCCTTACTCTTATGGTATCACCCTTTATGTTTGAATCATGCGCTGATTTTCAGCTTATCTTGGCATATGGTATGAAATATTGATCTATATCTAGTTTGTGTCCAATTGTTTTCCAGTATTCCCAGCAGTTTTGTCAAATAGTGAGTTCTTACCTCAAAAACTGTGATCTTTGGGTTGATCAAGATTACTATGGTCATTGACTACTGTGTTTTATGTACCTAATCTATTTCATTGATATGCCACTCTGTTTCTTAACCAGTACCAGATAGTTTTGATGATTTCTGCTTTATAATAGAGCTTGAGATCCGGTATTGCCAGGTCATCTTCCTCATTAAATCCTTTGCTATTTTTGACCTTTTGTTCTGTCAGATGAATTTTGTTGTTACTTTTTCTAGCTTTAGAAAATAATTTTTGGTAGTTTAATTGGTATGATTGAATAAGTAAACTAGTTTAGGCAGATCTATCATTTTTATTATATTGACTTGGCCTACATATTATTAGTTGATATTTTTCCAATTTAAATCTTACTTTGTGTGAAAAGTGTTTTTAACTGTGTTCATATAGTTCCTGGGTTTGTTTTGGTAGGTAGACACCTAAGTATTTTATGTTATCTACAGTTATTTTAAATGGATTTCTCTTTTTATCTCTTACTGCTGGGTTTTATTGGTCATCTAAAGAATATTGATGATTTATGTGGGTTTATCTTATAATCTCCAACTTTGCTGAAGTTGTTATTTCAAGTAATTTTTCAGTTGATGTTCTAGGGTTCTCTAAGAATATGATCATATTATCTACAAAGAGTGATAGTTTTGTTTCCTCATTGCCTATTATAATTCCTTTAATTTCTTTTTCCTCCCTTATTGTTATTACTAACATTTCTAGTATAATATTGAATAATAGTGGTGATAATGGGCATCCTTGCTTTACCCCTTATCTTATTGGGAAGGCTTCTAACTTACCCCATCACAGATAATGCTTGCTGATAATTTTAGAGAGATACTGCTTATCATTTTAAGGAAAATTCCATTTATTCCTATGCTTTCTTGTGTTTTTTTTATAGGAATGGGTACTGTATTTTATCGAAAGCTTTTTCAGTATCTATTGATATAATCATATGATTTCTGTTGCTTTTTTATAAACATGGTCAATTATGTTGATAGTCATCCTAATATTGAACCAATCCTGCATTCCTGGTATGTCTCACCTGGTCATAATATATAATCCTTGTGATGTATTGCTGTAATTCCCTTGCTAGTATTTCGTTCAAATTTTTTGCATCGATATTCATTAGGAGAATTGGTCCATAATTTTCTTTTTCTGTTTTAACTCTTCCTAGTTTCGGTATCAGCACAATATTTGTGTCATAAAAGGAGTTTGGTAGAACTTCTTTTGCTTATTTTTCCAAATAGTTTATATAGTATTGGAATGAATTGTTCTTTAAATGTTTGGTTGTGTTTGTCCTGTGTTGCTGAAGACCATGCTATCAGAGAAATGATGACATGACTTGCACTTGACTTTGTTTTGAGTGAGGGAGGGCTGGGAGGGTCATCAGCCTCACTTCTCCTCCAGAACCATCTGAATCCAGTGACCAGATATTCCTCAGGATGACTGGAGATGACCCAGGATGCACTGGGAGACCTTGGGCCCTTTAGGTCAAGGTCTTTGCAGGTACTCACTTAGGGTGAGGCAATGCCCATTCATTGAATAGGCCTATTTAAGAAGTAGCCAGGGCATGGTCCCTTTAATGAGCTCAGGAAAAAGAGAGTCATCAGGCTGGGAGGGAATCAGCAGGTTACTATTGATAATCACTCTAAAGCAAAGACGATTCAGAGGAGCCCTTAGGCAGGGGCCCATTGGAGTCCCTGCTTCAGAGTGCAGTAGGTTTAAGGTTTTGGGAAAGGACAGAGTTTACTTGTGAACCCATTTGGCCCTGGGGATATTTTCCTAGGGATTTCACTAATGGTTTGTTCAATTTGTTATTCTAAGATGGGGTTATTTAGGTATTCTATTTCCTGATATGTTAATCTAGGTCAGGGATGGGGAATCTATGGCCTTGAGGCCACATGTGGTCCTCTAGGTCCTCAAGTGCAGTCCTTTGACTGAATCTAAATTCCACAGAACAAATCCCCTTAATAAAAGGATTTGTTCTGTAAAGCTTGCACTCAGTCAAAAGGCTATGCTCAAGGACCTAGAAGGACACATGTGGCCTCAAGGCTGCAGGTTCCCTCTCCCAGATAGGTAATTTGTACTTTTGTAAGTGTTCATTAATTTCACTCAGATTGTCAGAGCTATTGGCATATAATGGGACAAAATATTTCCTAATGATTACTTTAATTCATTCATCATTGGTGGTGATTTTGCCCTTTTCATTTTTTTTTTTATTTTGGATACTGGATACTTGGCTTCTTCTTCCTTTTTTAATTTAATTTAACCAAAGGTTTATCTGTTTTTTCAGTTTCCCTCTTCTCCCCCACCCCAAACCTAGATTTATTTGTTAACTCAAAAGGTTTTTTTTCTTTTTTTTCTTCTTTCAGTCTTATTAATCTCATTTAGAGTTTTCAGGATTTCCAATTTGGTGCCTAGTTGGGGATTTTTAATTTGTTCTTTTTTAGTTTTAATTTCATGTCCAATTCATTGATCCTGTTCTTTTTCCATATCGTTGATGTAGAATTTAGAGAAATAAAATTTCCCCAAGTACTTCTTTGACTGCATCCCATAAATTTTAGTGTGTTATATCTCATTTTTGTCATTCTCTTTAACAAAATATCAATTGTTTCTATGATTTGTTCTTTGACCCACTTATTCTTGAGGATTTGATTATTTAGTTTCTAATTAAATTTAGTCTATATTTCCATTACCCTTTGTTGAATATAATTTTTATTGAATTATGATTTGAAAAGAATACACTTAATATTTCTGCCTTTTTATATTTGATTTTGAAGTTTTTATGCCCTATTATATGGTCAGTTTTTGTGTACATACCATATGCTTCTGAGAAAAAGGTATTTCTTTCTGTTCACATTCAGTTTTTTCCAAAGGTCTATCATATCTAAATTTTGTTTACCTCCTTAGTTTCTTGCTTATTTTTTCATTGGATTTATCAAGTTCCAAGAAGAGACCATTGGGCCCCCCACTAGTATAGTTTTGCTGCCTATTTCTTCCTATAATTCACCTAACATCTTCAAGAATTTGAATACTGTACCACTTGGTGCTTATATGTTTGTATAGATATTGCTTCATTATTCATGGTGTCTTTTAGCAAGATGTAGCTCCCTTCCCTATCTGTTTTAATTAGGTCTATTTTTGCTTTTACTTTGTCTGAGACCAGAATTTTTTTTTTTACTTTGGTTGAAGTATAATAGATTCTGCTCCAGTCCCTTAACTTTATTCTGTGTGTCCCTCTCTGCTTCAAGTGTGTTTCTTGTAAACAACATATTGTAGGATTTTTGTTTTTTATCCACTCTGCTATCTACTTCCATTTTATGAGAAAGTTCATCGCATTCATATTCACAGTGGTGAATTACTACCTGTGTATTTCCCTCCATCTCATTCTTCCTTCTGTTTGTCCTCTCTCTCCTTTCATCCCTTCCCTCCTAACCAGTGTTTTGTTTCTGTCTGTCACTTTCCCAGATCTGCCCTCCCTTCTGTCAGTCTCCAACTTCCCCCCTTTACTTGATCTCCTTCCCTCCTATTTCCCTGTTAGGTAAGATAAATTTTTATATTCAACTGGATTGTGTAGGTGATTTCCTCTTTGAGTCAATACTGATGAGAGTAAGATTCAAGAAATACTCATTGCCCACCCTCCCATTTTCCCCTCTATTGTAATAGGTCATTTGTAGTTTTCACAAGAAAGAATTTACTCCATTCTACCTCCTTCTTTTGCATCTAGTGTACTCTTTCTCATCCCTTAATTTTTTATACTATTCCCTCAAATTCTCCTTATACTCCTACCCTCTATGTATATTCCTTTTCTCTGTACTATTAGTGATACAATTTTTAAGAATTACAAGTATCTTCTTCCTGTGTGCAGATGTAAATAGTTTAGCCCTATTGAATAGCTTTTTACTTGTTTATGCTTCTCTTGGGTCTTGATATTGGAGTTCAAATTTTAGGTTTAATTCTGGTCTTCTCTTTATGGAAGTTTGAAATCCTTTTCTTTTGTTGAATGACCATTTTTTCCCTTGCTGTATTCTGCTTAATTTTGCTGGGTATGTGATTCTTGATTCTAATCCTAACTCTTTTGCCTTCTGGAATATCATGTTCTCTGACCTCTGATAAGAGATGTTGTAGCTGCCAAGTCCTGTGTAATCCTGATTGTGACTCCCTGATATTTTAGTTGTTTCTTTCTGGCCACCTGCATTATTTTTTCCTTCACTTGATAGTTCTTAAATTTGGCTACACTATTCTTTGGAGTTTTAATTTTGGAATATTTTTCCTGAGGTGATCAAGGGACTCTTTCAATGCTCATTTTGCCCTCTGGTTCCAGCACATAAGGGCAGTTTTCCTTGATGATTTGTTGAAAGATGCTATTCAGGTCTTCCTTTTGATTATGGCTTTCAGGTAGTCCAGTGATTCTGACACTGAGTCTCTTGGACCTATTTTCCAGGTCAATTGTTTTTCCCATGAGTTATTTTACATCTTCTTCCATTTTTTTTTATTCTTTTGAATTTGTTTGATTTATGATGTCTCATAGAGTCATTAGCTTCAAGTTGCTCAATGCTATCTTTTAAAGCATTGTTTTCCTCAAGTAGTTTTTGTACTTCTTTTCCCATTTGGCCAATTGTACTCTTTAAGGAGTTGTTTTCTTCAGTGGATTTTTGTATCTCCTTTTCTATTTGGTCAATTCTACTTATTAAATTGTTTTTCAACCTGTTGACTCTTTTAAAAATAATTCCCTTATATCCCTCTAATTTCCTTTCCCAATTTTTCTTTTACCTCTTTTATAATTTGTAATCTCCTTTTTGAGCTCGTTCAAGGCTCAAAACCACTTTCTTTTTTTAGGAGTTTTGCCCATAGGTGTTTTGACATTGTTGTCTACTTCTGAGCTGGTGTCTTGGTCTTCCCTGTCACCATAATAACTTTCTATGGTCAGATTATTATTTTTTTGTTGTTTTTTAATCATTTTTTTGGCCTTTTCCCCTATTTTAAAAAACTTGATCTCTGCTCCAGGGTGGAAGGGGCTCTGTCTCAGGCTTCTTCTGCCAGTGACAAGTCCTGACGGTTTACCTGGTGCTATCCTGATGTTGCCTGGAGGCTCACAGGGGATCCTTGTGTCTGGTGCTGTGCTGAGGGGATGGGGTGGGAGGTGGCTGGGGCTGCTGGAGGCTGTAGGGGACCAGAAACTTACTTGGTGCTTAGCTGGTGTCCTAGTGGAAGTATCTGATGTATGCTGATGCCCAGTGGGGTTTTTCTGTGTTTTCCTGGGGCTACACTGAAGCATGTGGAGGTCTGGCCACTGGAGGACACCTGCCCACCCTGGGATGCACCAAAACACATGATAGTTCTTGGAACTGGAGTCCACCACTTCCCTTGGCTATACTAAGGCATGTGTGGGATTCTGATGTTGTCATCTGCCTGCTCCACCACACTGGGGATCAGGATCTCCTTCTGGTTTATTGAGAACACTTGGTCTTCCCTGTCACCATAATAACTTTCCTTCCCTGGAATGTGCTCCTCTTTTACCCGAGAAATATGGACTTTTCTTGCAAATCCTCCAAGTCTCCTGGGCTAAAAGACTATTCTACCCCATCCTTCTGCTGGCTTTACTGATCCAGGATTTGTTCTGGGACACTATTTTATGATTGTATGGAGGTGAATTTTGATACTTTGATAGATCGCTACTCTCCTCTATGTAGCTAGTTCCTCTAAAGGTTAAAATTATAGGTCATCTTTTCATGCCAAATACCTGTTATTCATGGCTTTCCAAGCACTTCAGCCATTGTGCTGGAGGACGGATGCCCTCTAGATGTCTTGATGGTGCATGGTTACCCTTGAAATGTGCAGGCTGTATTACCTTGCTTGTTCTTGCTACAAGCCAACTCCTTTTTTAGATATATATCTTTCTTCCTGATGATATATTTTATATTGTTTTTCCTGCATAATTTTTTTGTTGATAATATGTCTACTCATACCTCTATCTTGCATTTTTGATCATAACTCACAGCCATAAAATATCAACAGAAGTTTGTTTTTTTTTAACCTAGATCTATGATTTCATTGACTTGATAAAAATCAGAGGTAAGAAACTTATTCTTTCAGTGTTCTACTCCAATGCCCCTCAGTGGTTTTAAGATTACCCTGGGTTCTTGAAGGCTATGTTAAGAGGACAAACATTCTACCATCCTACTATACTGAAAAGTCTTCAAGTACATTCCAGGTAAAAGATCACATATGGTTTTTGAGGACTAGCCTAAATGGGCATGGAAAGGCTTTTTACCAGTAGGGTCATACCCTTGGTAATGGATTCTTTGGCCATGGAGACTGGTGAAACAATGAAAATCACAAAATAACCCTCAGTCCTATCTGACTACTTCACTTTTATAATGACAGTGGGAAAATGGTCAGAGGATGCTAAGGATGACACATTTTTTAGGTAGTCTATGAAAAAATTAAGCATTGATGTTACTTTAAATATGTGGTCTTTGTCTACATGTCCTATGTCCAACTATGTCTTAGTGAACATACTTATTAAACCAGAATGCAAAAACCAAAAGGAAGATGAAGCTAAAAGGAAGAATGACTCACAGATTCTCCCTGGAGAAGAAAATGAGAGAAAGCTAATGTGATATTAGGTTACATCAAGAAAGAAATAAGGCAGTACATGAAAGAATGAATGCAAAGGTATTATGTAAGCACCTACTGTGTGATAAAGGAGCAGGTAGGAGGCACAGTAGACAGAATGCTGGGGATGGATTCAGCAAGACTCCTCTTCCTGAATTCAAATCTGGTTTCAGGCACTCACTAGCTGTGTAACCTCGAGCAAGTCACTTAACCCTGTTCGTCTGGGTTTTTCAACTGTAAAATGATCAGGTGAAGAAAATGGCAAATCACTCCAGGATCTTTGCCCAAAAAACTCTAAATGGGGCCATGAAAAGGCCAACTGAACAACAATACTGTGATAAACACTATAATAGGCATTAATGATACAAGTACAAAAGGGAACAGCTCTTAAGGAGTCTGTATTCCATTATAGTGAACAGGGAAGGAAGTTTTGGTCTGAGGAACCACAGGGATTAGTAAGAAAGCTATAGGGCAGTTAGTTGTCATACCTTTTCCAGAAGCAATATTAGTATTAATTGGATTATTATTTCCAGAGCAAGAGGTTGAAAGTGGTGGTAGTAGAAGAGGGGAAAGGTGTGATGATGAATATAGATTATGTACTTGGTGGCAGGGCAGATGGCAAAATGTCCAAGGCGGATGGTTGGATGACCATGAAGCATGTTAGGTATGCAGATTAGGTGATTTTACTCTTGATCACTAACCCATTTGATTAGTTTTCAGGCAAAGGGTGCAGTTCCAAATACAGGAGACAAAAAGGTCTCTGGAGATGAAATCTGAAGGATCCTGGTATAGGTGGAGAAAAGAGAGAAGTAAAAGGGTAGATATTCCCTCAGTATGTCGTCATTTAGATTATTATGAAGATTTTGCAGATACAGCAAAATGGACATGTGAGTTATTGATATCTTCTTGGAAGCCATGACAACTGACACCCGAAGATTTCTCCAAGATACTATCTGGACAGTTGGTCCAGTGAATAGAATGTTGGATGTTTAGTCAGGAACACTTATTTTCTTGAGTTTAGATCCAGCCTTAGATACTTAACTATGTGATCCTATGCAAGTTGCTTAACCCTGTTTATTCCAGTTTCCTCATCTGTAAATAAATTGGAGGGGGAAATGGCATTCCACTCCCAAGAAAACCCCAAACATGTTCACAAAGAGTCAGACATTACTGAGTATCAGTAACCACAGAGATACTATATTTCTTTCTTATAGCCTTCTGTATTTCCTCACTGAAGAAATATTGAAAGGAGAAAAGAAAATCCCCCAAGGGAAAAAGCGTTTCTTTCTCTGAGGGGAAACTGTTGTTGAAGGAGTTGAGTGCTGTTGTCATTCAAAGATTGACAGATCATTGCCATCTCCTAAACAAACTCTTTTTCTGATTCTCAGTTAAAGCTGTCTCTCCTCAACTTATTTTGCATGCCCTTATTTGCCTTGTTGAGGTTTTAACTCTGGGACACCAAAAGCTTTTGCAGTTTAGTGATGTGTTATGGTGGAACTGTCTCAAAGAATTCAGTCAGACAACCTTTAATCCAAGTATAGGCATTTATTGAGATTGCTGCATCTCATGAAGCAGCCTAAGTTCCAAGAGGAACCAGTAACTTCAGAGAAGTCAAGATGGATTTTTATAGGGTAAAGATGCTGTTCATGCAATCAAAATTTACATAAAATATAGCAATATGATTAATATTAAAAAGGCAGGAGGAACTGGTTAAGGAGTTAGGTAATGGAGGAAGGGTCCCAGCCACAGTGGAACTGTGCATCTGATTACCCATAATGCATAACGGAAATCTATTTGGGGTGGTATGCATATATGATAATCGTATTATAATAAGTGTCTCTATATCATAAGTTTACTCTAGGTCAGTTCTTTACTATTACTGTTTTACTATTACTGTGCAAGTTCCTTCTATTGTTTTGGGTTCCACATCCTGCTTGGGCATTCTGGTACTTCAGCGTTCTGATTGGCTGAATATTTAGGTCCTGCCTAGGACGAGATGGATGTGGTTGTGGTTGGGGGCATGGACATATCTGCTATTTCTGTGGGAAATATGAGGAATAAGTCTGGGGGCAGCGACTAGGCAGAGGCAATGGCTGGGTTCCAATGCCTGCTGTTTCTGTGAGTACTATGAGTTCATGGACACACCTACTGTTCTAGTGAGCAGTGAGGCATTGATGAAGAAGCCAGAATATTGGGGCCAGGAGCAGCTTTATTACGATTTCATCACCCTGAGTACATTGTGAACTCCTTGATTATTTTGTCTTAGTTTTTCTGCAGTGTTCACAGTTAGGGGCAGCTAGGTGGCCCAGTGGATAGAGTGCCATGCACAGAGTCAGGAAGACTCCTCTTTATGAGTTCAAATCTGGCCTCAGATAGCAATGTGATCCTGGGCAAGTCACTTAACCTTGTTTGCCTTGGTTTTTTTCCATCTGTAAAATGCACTGGAGAAGGAAATAGCAAACTACTCTGGCATCTCTGCAAGGAAAACTCTGAATATGTCACAAAGTCAGACAAGACTGAAAAACATCTCAAAAACAACTCACAGTGTCTTTTACAGAGTAGATACTTAATAAATGTTGATCAGATTGGATTGTTGGGACTAGATCAAAATCTTCTATTAGAGTGGTAGAATAGGTTGGAAAGAGCCTAAAAAAATCATCAAAACCAACCCTATCATTTTATATATATGGGAAAAATTCAAGCTGCAGAAGCTAAATGACTTATTCAGGGTCACATGGCTAGTTCATGGGAAATCCAGGTCCAGAATCTAGGTCTTTTGAATCCTGATCAGTTATTTCATTTATTATAGTATACTGGCTCACATTCCCCAGATCTTCAAAGAATGTCATGCAAACAATGACACGGGAGAATTTATGGTATCAGTGAATAGTATCATGAGTTCTGGCAAATGAGATAAATTCTGTTATAATCTCAGTGGCTGGAGGAAGATAGGGATGGAGGCCAATTTATCCAGTAGTGCTCAGTTCCTATTTGGCTGCTACCTTCTGGGTTCTAGCTTGCTGCCCTATCTCTCCCTGCCATCATCTTGCGTTTGCTAATTCCTAGACCTTGCTGCACACTTAGAAAGTGCAAGTAAGCTGACCTTATAATATGGTCAAAGGGCTACAAAAATGTGCATACCCTTTGACTCAGCAATATCGCTTCTAGGATTGTATCCCCAAGAGATCATAAAAACGGGAAAAGATCCGTCATGTACAAAAATATTTATAGCAGCTCTCTTTGTGATGGCCAAGAACTGGAAATTGAAGGGATGCCCATCAACTGGGGAATGATTGAACAAGTTGTGGCACATGAATGTAATGGAATACTATCATGCTATAAGAAATGATGAACAGGAGGACTTCAGAGAGACCTGGAAGGACTTATATGAACTGATGCTGAGTGAAATGAGCAGAACCAGAACACTGTACATAGTAACAGCCTCAGTGTGTGAGGAATTTTTTTCTGGTAGACTTAACCCTTCACAGCAATGCAAGGACCTAAAACATTCCCAAAGGACTCTTGAGGCAAAATGCCATCCCCATCCAGAGAAGGATGGGGATGGCATTGGAACATAGAATGAAGTGGAATATTTTCTCATGTTGTTTTGGTTTGTTTTTTTCTCATGGTTTCTCACATTCATTTTAAGTCTTCTTTGCAACACGACTAATGTGAAAATTTTAATAAGAATGTATGTGTAGAACCCACATGAGATTACATGTCATCTCAGGGAGAGAGGGGGAAAAGAGGGGGAGAAAATCTCAGACTTATGGAAATGATTGCAGAAAAATGAAGACAAATTAATTTAAAAATTAAAAAATATTTAAAAATATGGAGGAACAAAGCATATACAATGAACTCTGTGAGCTACAGATGTAAGGAATAAGCTATTTTTGTGTTTTCCCAAAATTCCCATTTCAACAACTTTTCTTTCAATTTATTCATTTAATTAAGTTTCTTATTTCTTAAGCAACTTTTATGTATAAAACACTGTGCTACACACTAGAGGAGGTATAAAGTTTAAATAAAACCTGACTTCTGCCCTTATGAAATTATTAAGATATTATGCAAATATAATACCTACATTAATAATTATTGTTCAATGTAATACATGAGAAGTTTGCAAAAAGTTTTAAATTGAGATTCTGGTAATTAGGTAATTTATTCATTCATTAGGGATTTCTTACACATCCACTGTCAGGCATTATGCTCTGTATTAGGATTATGAAAGGCAGGGAAAAAAGCAGTCCTTGCCCTCCAGAAGCTTATATTCTATTGGAAAAAATTACGATGTGCAGCAGGATTTGAAGGAAATTAGCAATTTTAAGAGGCAAAGTAAGTGCATTCTAGGCTGTCTTGGCCAAGGAGACAACCTGTGTATAGTCACCAAGATGGGATATGGAATTTCATGTGTGAGAAGAAATAATAAACGTTCTTTTGACTGACTGGAACAGAGTCCATGAAGGAAATTAATGCCTCACAGGGGAAGAGGAATTACAAAGTAGGTTGGAGCAAGGTAAAGGGCTTTAAATGATAAAAAAAAAAAAAAGAATTTGTGTGTGACTCTAAAAATTGGGAGACATTGGAGCTTCTTGAACAGGGGAATGACACAGTCAGTCTTATGGTTTAGGGAAAACACTTTGGCAGCTATGTGAAAGATGGATCAAAGAAAGAGAAATTTAAGACAGGGAGATTAACTAGGAAGTTTTTATGATTATCTAGGTAGGAGGTATTGACTTGAACTAGAGTAACAGTGGAACAATCAGAGAGAAAGGAAAAGATGTCAAAGATGTCAAAGATATTGTGGAAATAAAAGCAATAATACTAGGCAACTACCGAAGTTAGTTCTAGGAAAATCCAGGGAGAAGGAAGAATAAGGGATTATTCTGAGATCGTAATCAGGGTGACTGGAAGGATAACAGTTGTCCTAGACAGAAACAGGAAAGTTAGATAGAAGAGGTGTGAATGTGGATATATGTATGAAAGAAAATCTGTTATGTTTGGGACACAATGAATTTGAAAAACCTATGAGATACCTAGTTGGAAAATTGTCAATATTACTTGCCAATTTCTTAATTAATACTAATTACTAATAGGTGGTTGGTGATGTGGGACTGGAGACAAATGTGAACTGAAGCTGTAGATTGGGGTGGCATCTTTATAGAACAGAATCTAGTAGGCTGCTTTCAGTTGGAAGATGGAGAAGTTTCTCAGAGGGTATAGTTGAAGATAATACTCTTAAACTCTCAAATGAGACTGTGATCTTATCAATTTGGGAATCCCCTCCATTGAGGCAGGTTATAACCTATCCATGTAGGTCCATCTTGTGCAACTCTCACAAATGTCTTCCCAGCAGTCTAGCACAAGGTAATTTATTAATCAAATAGGGGTCCACTCAACATGTTAGAGGCTTTCCTTTGATATTGTGAGTGCCCGTGGAACATTCTGGTCATTTACCTATCATTCCTCACTCTCACCACATGACTAACCTATCTTCTTTTTCTGTAATGCACTTCCTTGGTGATGATCTTTACTCCTCTTTTTCTCAGGAGTTCTTTGTTGGTTATGTGTTGCAGTCTGTTCTACCCATCATTCACCTATCCATTGCCTTCTTTGCTCATTTTGAATTCTCCAGAGGCTGTGGTATTCTGCATCTCATTCCCATAAAGTAACACTAGTAAAATATTTAAATTGAAAAGATGGTTTCTTGCTGTTATTGAAAGTTTGGGGTCAGTAAAAAATACTTTCCAATTCCCCAAAAGCAATCAGAGCTACTCTTCTCCTCCTTTTTAATTCTGAGCCTAGTTTATTGTCCATCTGTATTCTCCATCCCAGATATACATGCTATTTGACAAACTGTATAGGGTACTCATGAAAGCATATATATGAGCAATAGTAATTCTTCATCTCATAGGTCTTTCCTGTGTGGATCCACAGACCAAACTCCCTTAAGTGCTTATACAATTCTTCCCAGATGCTCTATAATGCCCTGGGAGTTCATAATAAGCACAGTATCATCTGCTAGTGGTCTGCATTGATGGAGGAAGTTGCCAGACTTGAAAGTTTCTCTGGTGAGAAAATCACAGATCCTTTTGATATTCACACACACAGACTCACACAAGTCATGAATATTTTAATGTGAAAATATAGATTGTTCATATCTATTTCTTATTTCATAATTCTATCATAAAATGCTATTTCACTCATTGCATACTGAATATTATACTTTATACTTCTCATCAGAGATAATTTAAAATTTTATTTTATTAAAAATTTCAGATTTTTTCATTGTAAAGTATTTTTCAGGGAAAACATATCAAATACAGAAACTAAATGTTATCCTTGAGTAGAATGTATTGCAAAATAAATTAATTTTATTTGAGGAGAGAAACTTCCTTTGGGCCAGTCTTCCAAATAAGTAGAAATTAAAAGATTAAGATAGTTGAGCCTACTTGTCTCCCCCTGCCAGTATATGAACATTACTATATCTGTCATGACTTTTGGCAGAACTGTTCTCCCCCAATAAGATGTCCCTTCTTTGTCACTATAGTTAAAGACTTGAATGCTAGGCTGGTTAGCTTTTATATTCATGTGACAAAATAGATGTTTCCAAGCAGAATGTTATTAGCACTGAAATAGTGATATTGATCGAAAGATAAATGAGAGAACTTGCATTTCTGTCTCATATCATAGTTTACAAAGCACTTTCCCACTTCTTTGTGAGAAAGATATGACCTTATTGTTTAGGAATATAATAAAGACTTCTCTCATAGAAATGTTTTGTTATTATTCTTGGACAGAACTCAGAAGGTAGAAGATATCGGACACGGAAAGATCACATGATGTGCAAACTAATGTGTTTGTCCATTACTTACTCATCTACCATTGGAGGGCTGACCACTATCACAGGCACGTCTACCAACCTGATCTTTGCTGAGCATTTCCATTTGTAAGTAGAGTATGAATTTATGTGTCTATAGGAAGTCCCTGACTTATAAAAACTCAGTAATGACTTGTAAATATAAATGGTTAACCTAGAATCCTAAGTCTAGATCTATTACCCTCCCAATTCAAAAGTGAGAAGAGATTTGTCTGGGACCTTTTTTTATGTAAATAATTATTAATTATTTACCCAGGGCTGTCCACCCAGGGAGAGCTACCTGAAAGAACAGACTCCTGAATGGAGCCTAGAGAGGTAGGGAGGCATTGAAGTGTAGGAAATACATATTTTGGGATCAAGGATGAGCAATTTAAGGAAAGGTGACTAAACTGGTTTGGTACTGTGCACCTAAAGGGGAATGACATGAGATAGCGCTGACCAAGTGGAGTAGGATTATCAGCATTTTACAGACAAAGGAATTGGACTCAGTGCAAAGAACAAGGGTTTTGGAGACAAGAGATCAGTTCAGACCCTGGATGGGACACTTATTACCTGTATAATCTTGGGTCACTTAACCTCTCTAGAATTCAGTTTCCCTCCTCTGTAAAGTGAGGGGGTGGGACTAGATGCCTCTTGAGGTTCATTTTGTCTTTCAATATTTGATTCTATGCTTTGAAAAAGCTTTTTTATCACCTAGAACTAAAGATACTAGGTTGGGTTTTCTAAAGAAAAGAACAGTCCAGAAATTATCCTAACCATGGGGATTTGTCAAAAGGCCAAAGGTCTCTACAAAGATGAGAATATTTGGGGTAATGACTTGAAATCTTTAAAATTCTATAGTGTTTATTTCTTGGCTATTTTTACTTTTACCATAAAGGATAATGTACAACTTGAAATAAATAAATTCTTTTCTGATATACAAAAGGCTAAAAAGTAAAATTAGAAAAGCCCAATAACTCTAGAAGTAAGAGTACTGTTATCCTACATTGAAGCAGAGGAGAGATCATGAGGTAGTGATTTAGCTTAGGAAACCTGAATGGAATCTTGCTTAAGAGTAATTTGGGTGACCATTTGCAGGTCGCTTAAATTTCTCAGGGCTTCAGTTTCCTCATTTGTAAAATGAAGATAATATTTTACTGCTTGCCATGCAAATATTTGGTTACTATTATGTTCTTTAGTGACATGAATATCTGTTACAATTTTTTTAGCTGTCCATGTCACAACATACAATAAAATGCCAGGGCAACCGTTGATCCAGATGTTTTTAGCTTGACTAAGAAAAGCTTTAGGAGCTTAAAACTATGACAATAAAAGTGAAATTCTTGCTCAGTTTACTGAAAATTGGAATTGGATTGTGATTACCCTTTATTCCAAAGCAGTATCTTTTCCAACAAACTCATTTTTTGGTTTTCATTTTGAGTGTCCCATGGATCCAGAGGAATCACGCAGTTTTTCAATGTTCACATTCAATGCCTGCATTTCCCATCTGAATTCAGTCAAAAAGGGCCATTGTTTAAAAAGAGTCAAAAATGGGAGAGATTGGATACCTCATTCTTAATATACAACCCAGAGAGAGGAATGTGGTGCTTCCCTTTGGACTCAAAGTGGCTCCTAATTTATTCAGATTCAAAATAACTGGTATGTACTTTATTCACTCAGCAAATGCTTATTGCACATAGAACATAAATGGTACAGTAGAAAGAGTACAGAGCTTGTAGTCAGGAAGACGTGAGTTAAAATCCTACCTCAGACTCCAGCTTGGGAAAATCCCTTAATAACTCTTCTCCTTGGTCTCCTTTTCCATAAAGTGAGGGAATTGGGCTCAGTGGGCTTGCAGGTTCCTGCCAGATAAAAATCTATGATCCTATGATCTGCTACATTCATGGCACTTAAAATGGAGATCAAGAAATATTCGTCAAGGACCCTTTAGGACTTCATAATCGAGTTAGGGAGTTGGGTGGGGAGGTGTTCCTACATGGACTTTCCATCCCTACCCCAGGTTTGTAGATACACTATCTGCTTAAATTAATGATTAGCTAGCTCACAGAAACCACAGTGTCCTTTGGGAACTAGAGAAAGTCTGACAACCTCTTATTTATTTAATCTTTACAGTAGGCAGTGAAATTGCTTTATGGAAAAGTCAAAAACATACACATAAATTTTATTAAATAATGACTCAAATAGGCTAGTTGTTTTCAGTTATGATAAACCTGACAATTCATTGTCATTCAATGTATGACAACATACATTTTTACATGAATTTTTTCTTTGATAGATCCAGCCCAAATAAGGGAGAAAATAACCTTAGTTATGGATGCAAAGATCAGAGTATAACTGGTTAAATCAAACCATAGTCATGACCCATCTGTTGATGTGTAACTAGGAAATCAGTAGAGACAGCTGCATTTCTGTACAACATTAACAGGAGTGAACTATCTGAATTTATTGAAAAATCTTATGTTCTCTCTGTAGATCCTAATTTGCGCAGGCTGGATCAGTTAGCAACACCTATTTGTATTGCTTGGGGGTTTAGTCACCACCTCATATAAGGAGAGCCTAACATTTTTTTGAAAGCAGTAAAATAGGTGAGGTTCTGGTGTTGGAAAGATTCTTTATATACAAGAAGCATGCATCTGCTATTAACTATCTGTACAGCCTGTGGATAAGTTTTCTCATCTGTAAAATGCGGAGATTGGACAAGATGGTTTCTATTGCCATAGTGCAGCCTAAAGTAAAGAGGTGGCCATATTGAAAAGATATTCTCCATGTCTGAATCTTATCCTACATGCTCACTTTGTTATCAGAACAAAACTAATAAAAGAAAAGTCTATTAGTAGAAAGAAGCATTGCTTGCAGTTCTGAATATTCAGTATCTCTAATGAAAGGCATTCAATAGGCAAGTAAGGCATTAAACTGAGAATATAAATACCTACAGACATAACTTAGTAAGTTACTGTACATTTATGACTTTTTGCCAATTTGTGGACTTCAACTGTGACATCCACAAGTTAAAAATACACTGGAGAGAAGTTATTGGATCAATGTCGAGTTGCTTCAGTCATGTCCGACTCTTTGTAACCCCATTAGGGGTTTTCTTGGCAAAGATACTGGAATGGTTTGCCATTTCCTTCTCCAGCTCATTTTACAGGTAAAGAAACTGAGGCAGATAGGGTTAAGTGAATTGCCCAGGGCCGTACAGCTAGTAAATGTCTGAGGCTGGATTTAAATTCAGGTCTTCTTGATTACAGGTCCAACTCTCTATCTACTGTACCACATAACTGCCCATAAAATAATTGGGCATTTATATATTAGCGATGGATTGTATTCTTTATATACCAAATGATAAAATTTTGATTTCATAAAACTGGCATTCAAGGGAAAACAATTGTTTATAGGTATCCTCTTTTAAGAATTATGCCAAATGAAAGTTTACAAGAGATAGGAGAAGAAGATAAGTAGGGTGTATGTTTGTGTGTGTCTATGTATACATGTACACATATGTATGTAACAGGTCAGATTTAGAAGTCCTAGGGAAATATCTTTGAGGAATCCATACCCCTCCTACCTATATCTATACCTGTGTGTATACATATATGTATTTGTGTATGTGTCTATGTGTAAACAAGACTCATTCAAATCTTTATCAGTATCATAAAAACAAACATTTGAAAATACAGAAAAACAAAGCTAGAATGTCTCTTTGAGCCAGAAATAATCAACATACACATTAATCAACAGGATGATAATCAGTATGGATATGTGCTTATAATGAACCTGATGGCTAGAGTCTGCCATCAAACTGAAACATTCCACAATCACAAACTTTTTTAAGGGATCATTTCCTGGGATTTGATTGGCATTAAAGTCCCTCATCATTTTAATGTCAGACTTGAAAGTTGTGATAGCCAAGCTGTTATTCCAGACTCTCTCTGAAAGAGACTATTGTCTTGGCTTCAATATCGAAAACCTCTGTTAGAAAGCACTGCCCTGTAACATTGATTCAGTTATGTTGCAGGTCAAATCATATCTGCTGTGTACACAGTGATATATAGTGAATCTTTTTTCTTATTGTGGAAAAAATGAGAAATATGTTTGTCACCTGGCATCCAGTTTATAATGGAATTCTATAATTGACTGATATTCATGAATTCTATCATTTATTTTGGATGCACAGATTACGATATGTTAATGAAATGAAATGTGTAGTGTTGACCATGGGATCCAGAATTGGAAGCCATCTCTAAGAACCAGGAGACACATTTATTAACACACTCTAGCAAATTCTGTTCTTTCCTCTTCCTCAAATCTGGCATTAAAGGGAGAGAGCAAGAGAAGAAAAGTGTTTCTCAGTTTAATTTTTCTGGGTTTTTCATCCTTTCTGATGCAGTATCCATGAGGGTAATGGTTCTGAAATATTTCTCTTGAGTCTACCAAATCCTACATGCTTCTGACAGTTAGGTAAGAATAACTTGGTAGTATAGCTTACAGATTCCTATCAAGGTAGGATCTATACATGGAAAGAAGGAAGGAAAATGAAAGGGGAGAAAGGCAGGGATAGGAAGGGAACCTTTTTTTAAGGGATATTGATACACACAACTGGCATTTTTAGGCAATTCTGTTAGCTGAACAAAATAGAATAGATTTAGCTTTTATCCTATTCTAGTAAACTCCCAATAAACTACTTGGAACCAAAGCAAAGTTTTTCTTTTTTTCCCCCCTACAGCACTCTACTCCCCAACTCAAGTTAGAGTACAGTACTACTCCCATGCTTTACTATTGAATTGAAGTAACTTTAGATTCCTAGAGTATCCAAGAATTTAACTAGGAGTATGATGGCAAATTATGTGTTTGTTGATGCAGGACTAGCCTACCTAAATCTATAGAGTGTTATCACCAGTTTCAGATGTAATGTTGTAGTGCAGAAGATAGAATGTCTCGAAGTCAGGAAACTGGGTGTTCAAGTCCCTCCTTTGAAAAATACTGGCTGTGTGACCTTGGAAAAGTATCTTTTCCTCTCATTGACCTGATTGATTTCAGAGTAGTTGCTCTTGGAAGAGGGAGTTTCCTTACTGGGTATTCTCTATACCAGTGGAAGTACAGGTCCATTTATCAACATACAAACCAAAAACCCCACCAGGACAGTAAAAGGGCAGTAAATCTATTTACTACAGCAATATTTGAAGATTGTCTACTGACTTGTAGAAGGCTGTGATATGCTTAGTGGAAGGGGCAAAATCAGAGATTATTGAAGTTTCCGAATAAAGTAAATGATGCATTTATACCAAACACAAGCAAAATTACTTTGTTTAAATATAATCAGTTCTCAGATGAGGTTTCTGAAAGTTTACTTTCCCTAATCTACAATGTATACCCTAGCTATTCCTTGTATAGTTGGTTTTGCTTTTTATAAAGCTGCAAGTTAATCTTTTCAGCTTTCTCAAGTCAATATTTTACTCATTTTTTTAAAAAATATTTTTCTAATTCATTATTTATTTTTAACATTCTTTTCTTTTGAAATTTTGAGTTCCAGCTTCTCTCTCTCCCACCACTTCCCTACTCACTGAGAAGGCAAGAAATATGATATCAATTATACATGTAAAATCATGCAAAACATTTCCATGTTAGTCATACTTTTAACAAAGCAAGAAAAATAAAACGAAAAAAATCATCCTTCAGTTTGCACTCAGAGTTCATCTTTTCTCTCTCTGGGGACAGATAGTATTTTTTTTCATTTTGAGTCCATTGGAATTGTCTTGGATGATTATTTTGATCATAGCAGCCAAGTCTTTCATACAGTTGATCATTATAAATTGCTGTTACTCTGCACAATGATCTCCCAGTTCTTATTTCACTTTGCATCGGTTCATATGGATTTTGCCATTTTTTTTCTGAAACCACTACCTTTATCATTACTCACAGCACAATAGTACTCCATCACAATCATATGCCACAGTTTGTTCAGTCATTCCCCAAAGGATGAGTATCATCTTGATTTCCAATTCTTAACCACTACAAAAAGAGTTACTGTAAATATTAAAATTCATTTTTCTTTGATCTCTTTGGGATATAGTCCTAGCACTAGTATTGTTGGGTCAAAGGGTATGCACCGTATTATAGCCTTTTGGCTATAAATTTAGTTTCAAATTGTTCTCCAGAATGGTGGGTTCCACAGTTTATTAGTGTAACTAATTTTTCCCTCAAGCCTTTGTCCATTCTGATAGGTGTGAGGTAGTATCTCAGAAATGTTTTAATTTGCCTTTCTCTAATCAACAGTGATTCATCAACTATACACTGATTTCTTCTGAAAACTACCTTTTTACATCCTTTGACCATTTTTCAATTGGGGAATGGCTCCTATTTTTATAAATTTGATTCTGTTCTATAGTCAGTATATACTTGAGAAATTAGACCTTTATCAGAAAAACTTGCTGTAAACTTTTTTTTGATAATATTTCATTATCTATGGTACCTTTTAGCAAAATATAATTTCCTGAACTATCTCTTTTAATTAGGTCTATTTTTGCTTTTGCTCTGTCTGGGATCATGATTACCATCCTTGCCTTTTATAAAAATTTTAGCTAAAGTCAAATATTTTATCCTAATAAGTATTAGATTCTTCTCCAGTTCTTTATTTTAACTCTGTTTTATGTCTTTCTGGTTCAAGTATTTCTCTTGTAAACAAAATATTTTTGGATTCTGATTTCTAATGCATTCTCCTATCTACTTCTGTTTTATGGGTGAGCTCATCTCATTCACATTCACAGTTATGATTAGTAACTATGTATTTCCCTCCATCCCATTTTCTTCTTTGTCTCTTTTTATCTTGTCCCTCTTCAAAAGTCTGTTTTGTTTCTAACCATTTCCTTCCTTAATCCGTCCTCCCATTTATCACTGCCTTGTCTTATTCCCTTCCTCTCCTATTTCCCTGATGGGTAAATGACATTTCTATGTCCACCTAAGTGTCTTTCCTCTTTGATCAAATCCCAATGAGAATGGGGTTCAGGCATTGCCCCTATTTTCCCTTCCACTGTAAAAGCTCTTCTTTGTATGACTTTTAAATGTGACAAAAATTTTCCTATTCTACTTCTCTCTTCCCCCTTCTTCCAGTACATCCCTCTTTCTCATTCCTTCATATTTTTGGAGATCATTCCAACATAATTGACTCACACCCATGCCCCCTCTAAATATAGACTCAACTCCCTTAATGATGAGACCTTATGATTACTCTTTTATATTTACCTTTTTGTGCTTCTCTTGCGTTTTATGTTTAAATATCACATTTTCTATTCAGCTTGAGTCCTTTGATCAGAAATGCTTGGAAGCCCTCTATTTCATTAAATATTTATTTCCCCCCTGAAGGATTATACTTAGTTTTTCTGGCTAGGTTAGGCTTGGTTGTAGTCTTAGTTACTTTGTCTTCCAGAATATCGCACTACAAGCTCTTTGCTCCTTTAATGTAAAAGCCACTAAATATTTTGTGACCTTGGCTGTGGCTCCCCAATATTTGAATTGTTTCTTTCTGGATGCTTACAATAGCTTCTTTTTGACCTGGATTATCAGGAATTTAACTATAATATTCTTGTGAGTTTTCATTTTGGAATCTTTTTCGGGAGGTGATCAGTGAATTCTTCCAATTTCTCTTTTACCAGGGCGATTTCTAGAAATATGAAATATGATGCCTTGGCTCATTCTTTGATCCTGACTTTCTTGAAATCCAATAATTCTTAAATTATCTTTCCTTTATCTATTTTCAAAGTCAGTTGTTTTTTCTAATGGAACATTTCACATTTTCTTATTTTTTCCTTTTCCCCGTTTGTTTTATTGTTTCTTGACATCCCATAGAGTCATTTGCTTCCACTTATCCACTTCTAATTTTTAACAAATTATTTTCTTCAGTGAGATTTCATAACTTTTCCCATTTGTCAATTTTATTATTTAAGCAAATTTTTTTCTTTAGTGAATTTTTTTTTTGTCTTTTTTACCATTAGGTTAATTCTGTTTTTTAGGAGCTACTGTCTTCAGTATTTTTTGCATCTTTTATGTTAATTATCTTTTTGTACTTTTTTTGTATCACTCTCATTTCTTCTTCCAATTTTTCTTCCACCACCCTTATCTCTAGCTTTAACTCTTCCGGGAATTCTTGTTGGGCTTGGGTCCAATCAGCCTCTTTCTATGAGCCTTTTTTTGTAGCCAGCTTTTGCATTGTTGTCTTCTTTTGAGTTTATGTCTTGGTCTTCCCTGCCAGCTTTTTATGGTCAAGTTCTTTTGTTGTTTTTGTTTACTTATTCTTCTCAGTCTGTTTCTTCACTATGAACTTTATGTTAAAGAAATCTCAGCTGGAGTTGGGAGGCACTGTGCCAAGCTTCAGACTTTTTCATGCTGCTATGTTCAGAGATAGTTCTCAGGGTCTGCAAGTTTTTGGTGCTTTCAGTGTGATGTTAACCTGGGAGAAGTATGATTATTGATCTCCTGATCTGCATTCTAGTCTTTCCTTAGGAAGGGCCTCTGGTGCCCTGCAGTCACAAGTGCTAGCACTCTCATTGCCTTGGAACTGTGACCAGGGCCCCTGCTCCCTTGTGACTGATTCCCATTGCTCTTCTGTATCATGGATCTGTGACCCTGAACTGAATATGGGCAGTAGAGTTGCAACCAGTGCCAGATGTAACTAGTGCCAACAAAGGATCTCATGTAATTGCTCTCTGACCAGTTGGCCAACTCCCTTGCTATCTCTGGGCTGAGAGCTCCTAAAGCTGCTGCGTCCTCATGTGTGTCCTCCAAACAGGCTTCTACCCTGATGTCAAAAACTTCTCTTGCTGACCCAAATTTTCTTAGACTTCAACAATGTCTTACTCTGACCTTTTGTTAGTTCTGCCTCTCCAAAATTTGATGGAGGAAAATGTTGAGAGAATTTAGTTGGTTTGCCTCCAATCATATTGGCTCCTGACTTCTCTACTAATTTTTTTTATCATGGTGAGTGAATCTTTACTCATGTTAAAATGAGAAATCTTGATCCCAAAGATAAATGACTTTCTCACAAATGCAAAGAAAAGTTGGGAAAAGTATAAATCTAGAGTTTCTAATTCCTTGCTTTAGCTCTCAAGGTCTTTGTAGCATGTGGGGACCATCCCACAAGAGAAGGGATATTGTATGTAAATAAAATCTTTGGTTCTTAGATGTTATGTATACAACTGTAGTGAATGACTTTTTAAATTTATAATTAAAAGTCTTTATAAAAAGATGAGTTCTACAGATATTCTAACATTTATCTTTCCCTCTATATAAAACAGAGTAATAACAGGAAGTTGAATTTATTGTTATGAAACCTTCCTTTGAGATGGATATGAGGTTACCAGTAAAATGCAGGAAATATATATGTGTGCATGCATGAATATACATATTTTAATATATATGAATATATATATGTGTATTCATAAGTATCTATACATGAAAGCACACAGAGATATACCTGTATAAGCATATTTGCATATGCCTGTGTGTATATATACACACATATACATATGTATGTATATATTTATGCATATATATGTTTGCATATAGAGATGCATGTGGCAGCTAAGTGACTAATGGATAGAATTCTAGGCTTAGGGTCAGAAAAGACTCATTTTCTTGAGTTCAAGTCTGGCTTCAGACATTTACTACCTATATGATCCTAGGTAAGTCACTTAACCTTGCTGGCCTCGGTTCCTTATCTGCAGAAGGAAATGATAAAACTATTCCAATATTTTTTTTCAAGAAAACCCCAAATGGAGTCACAAAGGGTCAGATATGACTGAAAAACAACTGAATAAATGCATATGTACACACACAAGTATATGTGTTTATATGTATTACATATATATATATATATGCATGAGTATATCTATCTATACATACATGCTTACCTACCTATCTGTTTATTTACTGACATGTATATATAATTTCTGTGTTCACTTCCCCACTCATTCTGGAGAGAAATAAAAGAAAGAGTTTGACTTTTGTTTGATAGGACAGTGGAAGTTGCTGGTGTGGACAAGTGAAGAGAGAGGAAAAGGATGAAAGGGATGGATGAAGGGGATCAAGAAGGGGTAATTAGTAATAGGAATAAAACTTCTCAGTTGAACTAGAGGTTTGTTGTCTAATGAAGACAGCCATCTTGTATAAGTAGCTCTTCAATTCTCCTCTCATCTCATTTATTTTCTCCACTCGTTGATTTCCAGTTGCAAGCATATACTATGGGAGCTGTTCTCATAATCTTAGGTACAAATACAAAAATCAAACCCTATAAAAACCAGATTTTACTGGGGCATAGCAATAATTTTGTGGCTAGCTGTTCTCAGTGATAGTCTAAGGCATAAGATGGCCTCCCTTGGCTAGCAACAGAAGGTAAAATGGTAGACCAGCTGTCCGCTGGTATTAATCCTTGAGGTTTCACATTTGTTTCTCTTGTGATGTTAATTTTGCCCATGTCTTTTTTTTTCCCCAGACGCTATCCAGACTGTCAATGCATCAATTTTGGATCTTGGTTTTTGCTTTCCTTTCCTGTTGCAATTATTCTTCTGTTCTTGTGCTGGGTCTGGCTTCAGTGGTTATTCCTTGGTTTCAAGTAAGTTAACATTTCACTAAAGATGAGTGAATCACCTGCAAAGTATGTACACGTGTAAATTTGCAAAGAAATCTTGCCTTAACATTATTTACTGGAGAGTGCATTTTGGTCTAAGTACAGTCAATCTTGGACCTCATCTTAGGCAATATTTTTATCAAAATAACAAATACTCTATAGGCTGCTCTTTTCTATAAAGTGGTCTTACAGCATTACCATGTATTATAGTGAGGTTCAAATATACTTCTACTTTGTCTTGACATTATGAAACTAGACATAGGATCATTTCAAAAAGTTAAGAGAATTTCTAATTCTGTCATATGTGAATTTAATTTATCAAATGTCATATATTATGTTGCTGGAGTAAGAAATATTCTATGTTGTGTCAACCTCCCACTTGGCATATCATTTCAATAGAAGAAGAAATGATTATATATTACTTATGGATAAAGTAGGGTGGCTAATTATGGTAAGAGTCACAGTGCGATATAGTTTTAAGGGACCTCAGAGGCTGTTTGGCCTGACCTATATTTAAGCAAGAATCCCTTCTTTTTTTTTATAAAAATTTATTTATTTAACTTTTTACATTCATTTTCACAAAATTTTGGGTTCCAAATTTTCTCCCCTTTTATCCCCTCCCCCCACCCCAATACACCGAACATTCTAATTTTCCCTATCACCAATCTGCCCTCTCTTCTATCATCCCTCCCTTCTCTTGTCCCCATCTTCTCTTTTGTCCTGTAGGGCCAGATGACTTTCTGTTCCCCATTAACTGTATTTCTTATTTCCTAGTAGCAAGAACGATACTCAACAGTTGTTCCTAAAACTTTGAGTTCCAACTTCTCCCCATCCCTCCCTCCTCACCCATTCCCTTTGGGAAGGCAGGCAATTCAATATTGGCCCTATCTGTGTAGTTTTGCAAATGACTTCCATAATAGTCGTGTTGTGTAAGACTAACTGTATTTCCCTCCATCCTATCCTGCCCCCCATTGTTTCTATTCTGTCTTTTGATCCTGTCCCTCCACAAGAATGTTGACTTCAAATTGCTCCCTCCTCCCATTGCCCTCCCTTCCATCATCCCCCCCACCCTGATTATCTCCTCCCCCACTTTTCTGTACTATAAGATAGGTTTTCATACCAAAATGAATGTGCATTTTATTCCTTCCTTTAGTCGAATGTGATGAGGGTAAACTTCTTGTGTTTTTCTCAGTTCTCCTCTTTTCCCCTCCACTAAAAAGTCTCCTGCTTGCCTCTTGAATGAGATATAATTTACCCCATTCCATTTCACCCTCTCTCCTCCCACTACATTTCTCTCTCACCATTTACCTTAATTTCTTTTAAGATATGGTCCCATCCTATTCAATTCATTCTGTGCTTTCTGTCTCTGTATGTGCATGCATGTGGGTATGTGTGTGTGCATGCACACATGTACGTGTGTGTGTGTGTATGTGTGTGGTCCCACCAACTACCCAGATACTGAAAAGTTTTAAGAGTTACAAATATTGTCTTTCCATGTAGGAATGTAAACAGTTCACCTTTGGTAAGTCCCTTGTGACTTCTCTTTGCTGTTTACTTTTTCATGCTTCTTCTCATTCTTGTGTTTGAAAGTCAAATTTTCTTTTCAGCTCTGGTCTTTTCATCAAGAATGCTTGAAAGTCCTCTGTTTCATTGAAAGACCATATTTTCCCCTGCAGTATTATACTCAGTTTTGATGGGTAGGTGATTCTTGGTTTGAGTCCTAGTTCCTTTGACTTCTGGCATATCCTATTCCACAGCCTGCAATCCCTTAATGTAGAAGCTGCTAGATCTTGAGTTATCCTGATTGTATTTCCACAATACTGGAATTGTTTCTTTCTAGCTGCTTGCAAGATTTTCTCCTTGACCTGGGAATTCTGGAATTTGGCCACAATGTTCCTAGGAGTTTCTCTTTTTGGATAGCTTTCAGGTGGTGATCGGTGGATTCCTTCAATATTTATTTTGCCCTCTGGTTCTAGAATCTCAGGGCAGTTTTCCTCGATAATTTCATGAAAGATGATGTCTAGGCTCTTTTTTTGATCATGACTTTCAGGTAGTCCCATAATTTTTAAATTGTCTCTCCTGGATCTATTTTCCAGTTCAGTTGTTTTTCCAATGAGATATTTCACATTCTCTTCCATTTTTTCATTCTTTTGGTTCTGTTTGGTGATTTCTTGGTTTCTCCTTAAGTCATTAGCCTCCATCTGTTCCATTCTAATTTTGAGGGAACTATTTTCTTCAGTGAGCTTTTGAACCTCTTTTTCCATTTGGCTAATTCTTCTTTTGAAAGCATTCTTCTCCTCATTGGCTTTTTGGACCTCTTTTGCCAATTGAGTGAGCCTATTTTTCAAGGTGTTATTTTCTTCAGCATTTTTTGTGTCTCCTTTAGCAAGGTATTGACCCGTTTTTCATGCTTTTCTTGCATCTCTCTCATTTCTCTTCCCAGTTTTTCCTCCACCTGTCTAACTTGATTTTCAAAATCCTTTTTGAGCTCTTCCATGGCCTGAGCCCACCAGACATCCACCTCGGATGTCTGGGATAGGGAGGCCCCAACCTCCACGTCTTTCCCTGATGATAAGAATAGTTCCTTGTCATCAGAATTGAAAGGCAGGAACATCTGTACCCCATATAAAAGTAGCTCTCTATAGTCTTATTTTTCTTCCCTTTTCTGGGCATTTTCCCAGCCAGTTACTTGACTTCTGAGATTCCTCTCCACCCCTACCGAGATCTGCCCAGCTAGTGCTTGGGTTCTGAGATTCAAATGAGCTTTCTGTGGCAGGTGCGGCTGCTATTCCATGTGAGTTTAAGTTCTGGTGCTGGGGTGGGGGCAGGGCTGCCTCCCAGGCTCAGTTCCCTCAGGGTCTTTATGCAGAGACCTTCAGTAATGGGGCGGGTGGGGGCAGGGCCGTCTCCCAGGCTCAGTTCCCTCAGGGGTTTTATGCAGAGACCTTTGGTAATGACCCTGAACGTCTGCCTGCCTGCTCGGGGAGTCCCAGGTGGCTGCTGCCTCTGCCACTGCCTCTGCCACTCCCTCTGCTGCTTCCTCCTGAGGGGGCCCAAGCCACGGAGACACCCCTGCTCCCCTCTCCACCGGCCCAGACATCTCTCTCACTGACCTGTAGTGTCTGTGGGTGGAGGGACCTTCGTGGCCGCTGGAGATTCCATCCCTGAAGCCTGCTTGGATCTGCTCCTCTGGGGCCGTGGCCAGGGAAGTGCAGGGGTGGACTCCGCTTTCTGGGGTGTGAGGGACCCTGGGGACGGCTCTCCAGCGCTCTCTGAAATGGAAATCTCTTCCATGTGTTTCTACACGCCTTGCAGTGATCCAGAATTTGTCGGGAGTTCTTCTTGCAGGAAATATATGGGCTCTGGGTTCGGAGCTAGCATACATGAGTCTTTCTTCTCCGCCATCTTGGCTCCACCCCAAGAATCCCTTTAACAATGTAATAAATGATCACCTAGTCATTGCTTAAAGACTTCCTCACTTCCATTGAGCGGGGAGTTCACTAAGAAAGGTCATTCGATATCAATAAAGAACTGTTCATTCCATAAATCCTAGGGGAAAAACCACTTTTAAAGAAATCCAATATAATATCAAACACATGTTGTTTAACACAAGGAGAACTTCAAGCTCTCTTAAATGGATCAAAGTTTTTACTGTTTAATATGTCATGAGGAATCTTTTTTTTTTCAGAAAGGCAAGTTGAAAACACTTTTTTTAGCAAAAGAAAAAATTACCCACCACACACTTTCATAAATTATTTTTAAGTGACATTTAAAATTCATTTTGAGAATAGTAGTGTATTCAAGTAATCTCAAGGTTCATCAATAAAACAGCATTTCATACGATAAACATGTAATTTAAGAATGCAATTATAGGGGCTTCCCATTGGTGAGCAGCAACATTTTTCCCCAAAGAGGTTTGGTGTGTTGTGTTCACAAAGCCTTGGCACAAGGCAGCCTCTTGCCTAGATTTTCATAGCTTGCTTGCCTGCTGACTTTCCTCTTTCCCTCCTCCTGTTGCTGGGTTCTTGATGGAGCAGCCAGTTTCTATCAGAGGGTGGGGGATAGTGCTAGAAAAATTAAAAATGTATTTGTCCAGATTGTGTACACAGTGTGTAGCATCCTCCCCCAAGGAAGCAAATGTGTGGAGTGTCACTGAGATCAGCAGGTGAGCAACAGCGGGGAGAGGACATCTACATGCTAAATGGCCCTATTGGAAATCTGGTTCTTTGGTGAGCCTATATTATTTCATAGTAAGTGTTCTGGGAATAATCATCCCAATTCAGGAGTGAATATCTCACCTAAGAGCCACAATAATTTCATATATTTGGTATGGCAACCAACAACTTTACAAAATACGAATGCAATTGGTATTATTTAAAAATAATAATGAAAGGAGGAAAAATTAAGAAAATCTAAAAAGCAGATGTAGTGAGATATGTTTGCTGTGATGGAGTAAAAACAATGTCCCATGAAGTACATAAATTAAAGTTCATAAATCATGATCAGTGGTATGTTTAAGTAGTTCCTCTCATTGTCCACTATTGATTAGATGCTACACAATTTCATACTTAAGCTAATTTTTCAGTGTCCTTTTCAGCGCACCAGGGTACTCACCTCCAGAGGCAAAAGATAGAAAAACAGAAATGATATGCTGATCTTTTGGCAGGATACCATACATTCTGATTAGTGGGTTGGCTGTTAATGCAGTTAACTCACCCATTATAAATGACCCAAACATGTTTGGGAAGGGAGTCTCATTCATCAGTGCCACTGACGTTATTTAAACGGAGAGTTGATGTATTGTCATTTGCTTCATCAGTTCCTTTGTGAAGGCATTAACCTTCATTTTCAGGGCAGCCAATCTGGTTTTTGACTTAACTCTGTGTTGCCCCAGAATAAAGCAACAAGGTTCATGTTCAATCTTATATTTGGATAACTATTTATAGGAAGAATACTTGCTTTTTAGCTATAGTTTTCCTACAGAGCTGAGGTTTATCATAAATTGTCTTTTCAAGTGATCTATGATTTGTTTTAATATTTAATTTTATTATTAGTATTTATTAGGAATATTAGTATTTGTCATGACAGCATAAATTTTTGTTACTGATTTAACTTTACTCTTAATGTATTTGTGATTCCATAGACGTAGGTACTCTCTGCAATGATATGTCATTCATATTTGTTTATCCTGAGCAACCTTTCTCCAGTTCCTTCCATAAATCCTCCACAGAGTAGCTCATCCAGGTTGCTAGGGGGCCTTCTTCTAGGTGTCTCAGTATTGTGTGGATCTTAAGAGAACACAAAGACCATCCACTGATTATCTCTTAGATGTGCCATGTGACAGGCTCATCTTCCTGATAACATGCTGTAAATTATTTGCCTTATTTATAATAATAAAAATTCAATATCTCCTAAATGATTTTTAATCAAAAGCAACTTTATTGTTAGTTCTGCCCTGTTAATTGTGGTTTAAAGACCATTTTTTGGAGGGGATAATATGTTGGAAATTGGAAGGGGTATAGAGTAAATTATTTCTTTACTCTCTATTCTCTGACCTTCTAATCACTGCTTCACCAACCACTTTGGCCTATAGGACACATTATTTATTAGAAACAAAATGGGTAGGAACCAAGACCAAGACATACCATGATTGAGACCTCACGTGGTGTTTTGAGATGAAATATTTATGAATGCTTTTGATTTTTGGATACTAATTTTAAACTTTTTTTCAACTAGTAAGTAGTTTCATTAATCAATTCTTTTCAATACACCCATCCAATTAAGTAATTTTTTTAAACCCTGTAAAAAAATTCCTCACATTAGCCAAGTCTGAAAAGGTATATCTCTTTTTCTATTTTAAGTTCATCATCTCTCTGTCAAAAGATGAGTGGTATATTTCTCTCCTTTCTTTGGATTTGTGCTTCATCATTTTGTTAATCATAATTCTGGAAGTTTTCAGGGTTGCTTTTCTCCATAATACTGTTATTATATAAATTGTTCTCCTAGTTATGTTTGATCTGCATCATTTCACAAAAGTTCTTACCATTCCCCTCAACTTGTTCATTTCATAATTGATTATTGCACAATAAGGTTCCATTATATCCATATACTACAATTTATTTAGCCCAGGGGTGGGGAACCTGTGACATCAAGGCCACATGCAGTCCTCAAGTATGGCCCTTTGACTGAATCCAAACTTCACAGAACAAATCACCTTAAAAAAAAAAGGATTTGCTCTGTAAAACTTGGACTCAATCAAAAGCCCACACCTAAAGACCCCTGGTTTAGCCATTCCCAAATTGGAAGAGTCTCTCTTAGTTTTTCATCTTGGACTACCATGAAAAGAGATGCTATAAATATTTTTTATTCATAGAGATTCTTTTGTTCTTTTTTTCATTTTGAATTTTGATGCACAGATCTAGTAGCGGTATTGCTTTTAAGGTTAATCAGTTAGGTGGTGCAGTGGATAGAGCACCAGTGCAGGCGTCAGGAGGACCTGAGTTCGGATCTCACCTCAGACACTTGACACTCACTAGCTGTGTGACCTTGGGCAAGTCACTTAACCCCAATTGCCTCATTCTGGGTCATCTCCAGTCATCCTGATGAATATCTTGTCACTGGATTCAGATGACTCTGGAGGAGAAGTGAGGCTGGTGACCTGCACAGCCCTCCCTCACTCAAAACAAAGTCAAGTGCAAGTCATGTCATCATTTCTCTGATGGCATGGTCTCCTTCAGCAATGAAGGACGAACACATGAATCAGAGTTGAATTTTATCTGTTAGGACACACCTTCTTTCCTGATTATCTAGCTTACGGGATAAAACTTTAATGTATGCTGATGTTGTGTTTTGGACAAGGTTGGTAGAAGGAAACAACAGAGTAGTAGAGTGTGAATGGGTTAATTTAGCATGATCGTTGCTGTATTAATTAAGATGGACTATCCATCTAGTTATTTTGTATCATCCTGTAAGGTCCAGCTAGGTGATCTATGATCAAGAATGCCTTACAGATCAAATCCATACTAGATGTATGACTCTAGGCTATTCACATAACTGCTTCTTGCCTCAGTTTCCTCAACTGTAAAATGGGTATAATAACAGAACCTACTTTGCAGGATTGCTGTGAGGATCATATGAAATAATATTTGTAAAGCACTTGTCACAGTGTCTGACTGGTGATGGGCACTAAATAAATGCTTACTCCCTCCCTTCTATCTGGTCTAGGGAACCTTAAGTCAAACAAACATGGCCTGAGGAACTAGGATTAAAAGTGGGCCTTGTGGATAGATGAAAAGTCATTAAAGGGGTGACATAGTGGAGAGGACACGGACTTTCTTCTTCTATCCATGACGGGGGAGTTGAGTCTTATTTTATAAGGCTTATACATTGTTTTCATAGAAGAGCAGTATGGGCAAAAGAATCCTATACTCGTTTTGTTGGTGCTTTAAAAATCCTAATTCTTTAATTCCAGTTTTAAAGAAATGTTCAAATGTGGCAAGACCAAAACAGTAAAAGAGCAAGCCTGTGCTGATGTTATTAAGGGAGAGTACCAAAAACTTGGGCCAATGAGGTAAGATATATTACTGCTTATGCAACAGGAAAGAAAAGAAATATATGTATATATATCTGCAAGGATGTATTTCCATATGCACTCAAAAGAGGCATATAGAAAACCTCCTTAAACCAGAGGTCTGCAAACTTTTCTACAACAAACTATATTTCAATATAATTGGTTCCCTTGTTATCCAAAGTTATTTTATTTTACATAATTTAAAACACTATTCTGAGAAGTCCATAGCCTTCTGTAGAATACCAGAGTCCATGACAGAATAGCTAAGGATGGAACCCTGGGATGGAAGAATGGCCTTATACTCATGACTACTTGGGCAAATCACAACCTCTCAGTGACTCACGCAGCAATCAAAGACTATGTTACACATAGCTAAGTGGTTACATAGCTAAGTGGTTCTCCAACATTTTTGTCTCAGGATTCCTTTATATTCTTCAAAGTTATTAAAGATCCTTCCCCCTAAAACTATTGTTTTGTGTGAGATTATGTGTATCATAGACACACACACGTCTATGGCAGTAAACATAGATAGACATGTATATTTATCATATTAGAAAGCAGCTAGGTAGTGCAATGGATAGAGGGTCAAGTCTAGAGTCAGGAAGACTCCTCTTCCTGGGTTCAAATCTGACCTCAGACACTTACTAGCTGAGTGACCCCAGGCAAGTCACTTAACCCTGTTTGCCTTAGTTTTCTCATCTATAAAATGAGATAGAGAAGGAATGGAAGACCACCCCAGTATTTTAGCCAAGCAACTCCAAATAGGGCCACAAAGAGTCAAACACAACTGAAAATGATTTAACAGCAATCACCATATTAGAAATTCAAACATGTTAGTATTATTATGAAGATAGTTTTTACCTCCAAGACCCCTAAAAGGGACCCAGGTGGTCCCTGGACCATACTTTGAGAACCACTGACACTATAGCTATAGCAAAATTCCCATTCAGCATTGGGAGAGGGTGTAGCTACTCAGGAGTTCCTGACACTGGTGAAATTATAGATCTTAACCAAAAGGTGAACTGACAATGTGCTGACTTATGTACACAGACCCTGATTACTTCAATTATTTATTAAGCACCATGAGGGAGGCACTTTCAGACAAAGGTATAGCTTTATGGGGTTTGCATTTTAGAATTTAACTAGGCTAATGAATCACAACAAAAAAAAGATCTTTCTCCCAGTGTTTTTAAATTTAAGAATACCTCAGAGCCTGATAACTCAGGAGCAGTGTATATGTATTACAATTGAGACAATAAAAAAGAGTTGATTTTATTGGACTTTATCTACAGGTTTCAGGAAATTATAACCCTGGTCCTCTTCATCATAATGGCCCTGTTATGGTTTACCCGAGATCCTGGCTTTCTTCCTGGTTGGTCCTCGCTTTTTACACAGTAAGTGCCACATTTTGTCAAATTATCTTTTTTAGACTCACCATGGATGGCTTCTCTCAAGAACCTGGACTAGAATCTAGGCCTTAATTTCTCTCCACTTGGCTAGTGCTGACATCTCTAATCAAAAAAGGTCATTGGATAATGAAAAGAGATGGTTATGGAGGCAGAGGGACTGGGTTTCTGTCCTGGTTCTGCTATTCACTCACTCCATGTATGACATCAGGCAAAGGAGCCTTACTCACCTACAGAATGAGATGTATTGGGATAGTTATTCTCCAAAGGGCGTTCTTGCTCTAACATTCTGAGTTCTACTCCAAATTCTTTTAAAGACACTTTGATAATCTATTAGAAATGCACATGCATGAATTTAGCTAAACTCTTGGTGGTTTTTAGTTTCTATGGAAGAACTGCAATTTCAGAGTTTGAAGGAACCTCAGAGATCACCTAATCTAAATTTATCTAAAGCATAAATCACACTGATTAGCTCAAAATACAAAATTATTTATCTATAATTCAACAAGCATGTCTTAAAATGCTGCTGTGAGTCCAGCACCATGTTAAGTAGTGTGGATACAAAGAATGACATTTTATAGTTGAAAAACTGAGGTTCAGAGGATTTAAGTGACATATAGAGTCAGATGTCTCACAGAATGGGCAGGCATGGGGGGGTAATAATGAGCATAACAGAAAAGGGAATACCCATATTAATGAGATCATAAACTCATTTAATTATAACTTCACAAGGTAGTTGTGATAATCAAGTGAGAATTCACATCTAGTGCTTGTAAACCTTTTCTATATGAATGTCATTCTATCTCTTTATCTTTTCTCTTCTTCCTCTTTATTTTATGGTAGGATGGCACAGTGGAAATGTTGGATTTAGATTCAGAATCTAGACTGGAACTTTTGCTCTGCCACATAGTTTTATGACCTTAAACAAATCTTTTAATCTCTAGGCTGCAGTGTCTTAATCTTTAAATTGAAGGATTTAAGTCCCTATAGTCTTTTTACCTTTTACATTAATGATCCTAGGATCCCTATTTTAAAAAGAGGACAGAAGATTCTCAGAGAGGGGAAGTAACAATACCATATAGCTAGTTAGTGTTGGGGCTGATTCCACGTCAAAATTAGGATCTTGTCTCAGACCAGGGGTTGCTAAACAATGGTCCACATACATAGGCTGCTTAAAAACAAATGGCGAGCTGGATTGGGATCACAGGTTATTGCTGCCTTTTCTGTTAAGACTATTGACCTAGGAAAACAGTATGAGAGAGAGACACACACAGAAGGGAGAAATGGTCAAGAATACAAAATAATTTGTAAACGAAGGTGAGTTCAAATCAATTTGGTGACTCAAAATTCCTACAAACCTCATGGAGTTTGATGTCTATTTGTCTTATGTTAAAACAGCCCCACCCATATAAACCATGGTAGCTTTATATATACATATGTATCCATGAATATAAACTTATTATAAAATAAGGTAATTTCATTACATATGACGATGAAAATATGACATAACTCTTCCTCATATATAGTTTGGAGCTATTTATAGGTTGTCCAAAATCCAAATACCGTGTCTTATTGGGTACCTCCTAGTGTTTCCATCCCATCTGTTTGGACCTGGATAGAATGCGATGTGTCACTTCATATTAAACCAAATGAGGTTATGGGAAAACCTAGTCTATCTTGGCAAAATATAGAACCAGCAATTACAACTGAAATAAAAGAAACCCAGCACGACTATTGCTGTAGATGCTGGTGACTTCAATAGAGTGACTCACTCCATGATAGCTTTTTGCTCGGCTAGTAAAGAAAATAAATTTGTTTTCAAGCAAGGCAGACTCATTTTAGAAAATGTATTATAGTGAAAAAGAAAATGGTTTATCTGGATGATTATGATTTTCAGGTAGATGATAGAATAGGTACTGAAGATTACCATGTTATGGGATAGTAAAATAATATTTCTTCTCTCTCCTTCTCTCACCCTCCCTATGTATACATACACACACACACACACACACAAGTATATGGTTTGGATCTACGATTTCATCTGTGTGTATAACTCTTAGTGTGTAAACTCTCTTCCCTGGCAAATTGCAGTATTGTAGAGTTGTCTAGGGCATTAATCGGTTATGCAATTTACTCTTTGTCACTGGGTTAACATATATCAGAGGCAAGACTCAAACCCAGGTCCTCCTAACTTGAAGATTGGTTATATCTCCACAATATCATACTATTCAAAATAGTATTTCATAGAGACATAGCTTTAGAGCTAGAAAGAACCTCGGAGGCCCTCTAGAACCATCCCCTTATTTTAGTTGAGATGGAGGGAGATTAAATGACCTACCTATAATCACACAAGTATTAACTAATAGGTGAACTTGAATCTTTGTCCTCTAACTCCACATCCAGTGCTTTTTTATAGGGCAAAATGAATTTCTATTAGTTAATAGCAATTGGGAGTGTAAAGGGCTTAGAATGTGAGCCTTGGAGTTGGAAACATCTGGTTCAAATTCTGCTTCCAAGTCACTAAACTTTTTGATACCCAAGTTAGTAGAGCTCCTTATACTCTTGAAACCATCAATTTGAGCCCAAAGCAAATAAACCAGTCACTAGTTGAAATGATTAAACTATGACCCCTATAAAACGAGAAGTCTACTTTGGGGAGGAGGCTATTTTTAGTGCATATTTTGCTCTCACTGGAGTATGACATGAATGAAGGCAGGTGAGGATTATAAGACAGGTTGCCAGGCCTTGTCTACACTTCCTCTAACTTCAATCTGTTGACACTATGGTTAAGAAAAGATGGCAATAATTCAAAGGAGAAACTATTCATCTATGTAATTCAAGATTGAAATTTGACATTGAGGCCCATTCACCCTCATATTATCACCACTTGTCCCTAATGTGCTTGGCTACAGACTGGGTATGCATTTTCTTCCAGCATATAGAATAGGGATGGGTATGAACTCTATCTTTCAGATTTCTCTTCCATCAAGGCTCTGAATGACTCTCCCATGATGTTGGTAAAGCTACATGGAAGGAATAGGGTGGGAGAAGAGATCCGAACCAAAGCTAAAATAATTTCAGCTGAAGGCACCAGCAGGGCATGCTGACTCTGTGATTTACCCTTTCCACATGCTGACAAATCCAGACACAAGCTTCCAGCTGCTGGACTGTACACCAACTGTACATTCTCTGTTGTATCTAGCTATTTCTCCTTATAAACAGGCCCTAAAATACAGTGTTTAGACTCTCTCACATCATGGTCCTAATTCACTGAATCAAAATGTATTTGGTGTGGAATAGTAAACAGACAAAAGGGATGGATTTTGCACTGTCATGCTACATATCACTGAATCACGAAAATACTGACCATTTAAATAGACAGAGAATTTTGGGACATAACTAAGAACTGAAGGCAGATGCCTGCCCCAGACACTTTCCTTCTACAGATCTGTCTTTCCACACCAACATCCCCAGAGCCGCAAAGTTATCAGTACCAGGAACTTTCAATGAAGAAATTCCCTGTATTGATGCAGGTTGATCATTTGTCTTAGGCTGAGAAATTGAAAGTCATGTCATTGATCACAAAGCAACAATGTATCAGAAGCAACCCTTAAATCCAATGTGTTCCTGATTCCAACAAAAATTGTTACACTACCATTAAGCAGTAATTCTGAGACTTTGGGCTGCCCATTTGCATGCAGTTTGGTGGGACACGAATGATTTTTATGGTAGGGTTCAAAAAGTAAGTCACAAATAGCTTCACCATTACTTAGAGGATGATTCATTTGATATTTGGCGCCTGTAAATTTAGGATGCTGGGTTTAATAAATGCATTAATAACTTTCTCTTAGGTATTCAGGCTTTGCTACAGATTCAACTGTTGCTTTAATCGTGGGCATGTTTTTCTTCTTGATTCCAGCCAAGAAATTGACTAAAACTACACCTACTGGAGAAATCAGTTGAGTATTATTTAAATTCTGAGTTATATCAACAGTGTCATGTTTATGGATAATCTAATCCATTTTATCAAAAGAATAAAAATAGGTAGGTCCAACAGTCTCAGTTGGTACACAAAGGTGAAGTGTACATAAATGTATATTTTTGTGTATATATATATATATATATATACACACACACACATATGTGTATGTAAAAAGAAAAAAACAAAGGAAAAAATAAGCCAAGGTAAATATTTAAATATTAAAAACCTACAGGTACATGGAGGAGGGGCATATATAGGAGTTTAGGGAGGAAAAGGAGTAGCTTTTTTTTTTAAATTAGAAATATGTGTGTATATATGTGTATTTATATAAATATGCAAATACATATATGTATATATACATATATACACATACTTCTTTAGTATAACATTTTACATGTGCACAAATACTGTTTAAATATTTTAAAAAGTTTTTTCATGCCTTTGCTTTTATATGTCATTTCTATCAATCAGTCCTCTCCTCCCCCTGTCAACTTTCCACCATACACATTGAACCCTTGAATTCTCCTTTGCACCAAAGAACAAGTCAAGTCAAACTTACTTCCACAGTAGCTGCATCTGATTGGATTTTCAAAGTTCCAAAATGGTAGTCCCCCATTTCACTAAAGGAAGGGAGATATATTTCATCATCTCTTATCTGAAATCAAGACTGGTTACTCAGAGTTCAGTTCCACTGAAGGTGTACTTTTTTTGAAGATGGTCATTGCATATATATTTTACTTTGATATTCCACTGCTACAAGTAAGTAGTTCCCTGGCTGCCATGGGTTGCCAAAATGTACATTTTAGGCATTTGCTGGGTGAGTGGTTAAGTAATAAAGACTCAAGGACTAGTATAAACAAGGGGAACTTCAGCACAGATGAAAACCTCAGTTCTGAGGCATCTCTATCAGCAGCATAGTTCAAAAGCATTGTGCTGTTTGCTAAACTAGTGGTGGTCCGCAAGCCATGTTCATGGCACTGGCCATAGTACTTACTAGAATTATGAATGAAAGAGAAACTCAGATCTACTGTTAAGTGGAGGAGTCAGAGAGGAGTAAAGCTCCCAAGGTAAAAAATATACACTCCTCTGGTACTATGGCAGGCAGTTGGGGAAGGGCAGATGCAGTGATTTTGTTCACTTAGCACTAACTAATTGTTTTACCAAAGAGAAGTCATAATTCATCATTCATAATGCCCTTTATAGTATCCCAACAAGTAGTTAATGAACTCCCACTGGAAAGTTTCCAGTGAATGGCAACTTATTACCTCCGAACTGAGCACATGCCACATTCTTGACAGATCCAACGTCTTTCCTAATGCTGAACTAAAACCTGCCTCTCTGATACCTGACCCCCTTGCTCCTAGTTCTTCCTAGGACACAAACAAAATAAATGAAAAACTTGTTCAAATGCTTCTCTAACACATCCCTCTTAGTCTTATCTCAGTGGCACCTCTAACTCCTCTATCTCACCCCATAGTTGCAAAGAATATCCAAATTTTTATCATTTATTTAGTCTCTTTTCTCCTTTAGTCTCTTCTCTAAAGAGTCATCACTTTAGTATCATTTCTAATCACTCACAGACCCACCACCACCCTTGTCAAAGGATATCAAAAGTTTAGGTACTTTTCCTGCTAAATCCCTAATCAGTATCCAGAATGGCTGGCCCAATTCACATTTCTACCTAGAGTATTGATGTTTCTTTTGACCATTTTCCCCACATGAACTATCTTCTAATCATATTTCTCACAGTTGATAATTTGAACCAAAACATCGGACTTTACATTTATGTCCACTGAATTTCCGTATCTTACATTCAACTCATCTGAGTAGCGTAGCCTTGTTTTCACTCCATTGTCTGCTATTGTCCCATTTATCTTGAGTCACAGTCCTATCACAACTTTTTTCTTCTTTCTTAGCATGCCCAAGTTTTGGGTTTTTTTCCTGGTTTTTTCATGACTTTGTTCTTACAGGATTATGCTCCTACTTTATATTCATCCTCAGTTTCCTACCCTTGTTCCCATCATCTATCCATTTCTTTTAAAAATTTAAATTGTTCATTCAGGTTCCTGAACATTTACAACTGATTTTTTTAAACAATCCTTCCCCTACCCTCTGCTTCTGACTCATTGGAATCTCTGCTGTTTAGTTTTATTAGAATTTCATTCTCTTTAGTGTTCCTTTCCCCTGAGTTGATTTCTCCCGTTGAATTTTTGACAATGGGGTCCAATCTATTCCTTTCTCTGGTGGTTTTGAAATCATCTCTCCTAAAATCTAGAATGTATTTCAAAATATGAATTTTTTTTTTTTTTTTTGCTGAGCAGCCTCCTTACCTCAATTTCTGAGATGATATAGTTGTTTTCCTCCCCAGATGCATATCATTTGTTTCAGCAACCAGTTCTTCTTTGGTCAGAAGTTCCTCCTTGTTCATCAGTATGAAGTCATATTGATTACAGTGTCAATCTATGCCTATCTACAAGATCACCTGTGCCATATAATTTTATGGAAAAATAGGCATACCACTTTATCCTGAGTGAAGCCAGTGTTTAACACACTAATGGAGGCACTAGAGATCAGAGAGCAGATGAATGTTTTATGCCCAAAATTTTCTAAACATTTTTGTTATTGTCCTATCTGATGACTTGTAATTATAATGTGGTTTTCTTTTCCCTCCATGCTTTCCTTTAACTGAGATTCTGGTAAATATGACATGTGCTCACTGACCCTTCACATGCTGTTATTCAGAAGAGAGCAGAACATTTCCTAGATCATTCAACAAGCATTATTCAGTCATTATTATACACTAGGAACTGTGGTAAGCTCTGGAGATAAAGAGAAAAAAAGCAAAAATACCAAAACAAAACAGTACCTGTCTTTAAGAAGCTTACATTTGATGGGGAAGACAGCATGTATGTCAATAGATATGTACAAAATATGTAGCAAGTACAACCTTAGATACAGATGTTAGTTTGCTATTAAATCTCTGCCTCAAAGTTTTAGGACCTGTGAGGCATCCTAAGTTAGGTCATTTTGTTTAGAATCCCCATGGGAATGTTGTATAACAAACTCTGCGGTATGGTTTTGGAATTTCATTATGCATGGTGATTTTGAATTTCTTCAGAAATAACATTCAAGGGATTTCACTCCCCCCTCAAGTTATGCCACTTTTATCTTTTAGAATACAGCTTTCTAACTAAGTATGGTTAGCAACATTCTCAAAATCCAAGCCTTTTCCCTCCTCTAGAGACGCAAATCACCTTTCCCCCTGAATATTCTTTGTAAATAGAAGAACCTTCTGTACTTATTGGAAAGTAGCTGTTACAACTTTTTCCAGTGCTGAGAACAAGATTACCTTTAAGTATCATGTCATGTGGTTATTTTTCAAACAATATTTTAATGTCAAATTCTTTTTTTTTTCTAGTTGCTTTTGATTACTCTCCGCTGATTACCTGGAAAGAATTCCAGTCATTCATGCCTTGGGACATAGCTATTCTTGTGGGTGGTGGGTTTGCCCTGGCTGACGGCTGTGAGGTAATAAACTTTGTAGAAGATACTAGGCAAATTGTGCCTTTCCAAAGAAAGAAAGAAAGAAGGCACAAAGACTCATTTTTTTTCCCACCACATTCAAGGTTATCCTGTCATTTTCATGCTATAGATTTCAATAGCCACATATCTAGTACACAACACAGATGAGATCAGAGTTCAAGGATTTTTACAGACCGTAAGCATAACACATTTATTTTACAATGTTCCAGCATGACAAAAGGAAATAACACAGTTGAGATTAAAAGTCTCACTCCATGAAATAATATTAGTATAGTGAAGGCATAGAAAAAAATACTCAGGTCATAGGAAAGTAAGATATAAAAAGGGACCTCTTCTCTTGAGGCAGGTTCGTCTTGAGGATAGGGAGCCTTCACTGATATCAAAGAAAGCATTCTAGTAGAATGAATAAATGTGTACAAAACGATGGAGTTCATTTTATACAGGCAAATTTAAAATGGCATTATTATACCTTGGGTATAAATTAAAACCCCTTAAGAATACTTATTCTATCATTCAATACTCACAGTGATCAATAAGGGGTCAATATAATTTAAACTGTTACTTTTTAGCTTTTCTATGGAGTAATTGGATTTTGACCATTCAAGGAAGAAAATTTACTAGTAGAGATATCAGAAATATTGCTTTGTAGTATTTACCAAGGAGCAATTTGCTTCTGGGTACCAATTCACAACATCCTCATAATTGTATTTTCAAATTCCTAAAAGTTCCCCTGTATGTGTAGGTGTGTCACTGAATTTGTTTGGGCCTCAGTTTCCTCATGTATGAACTGAGAGGGTTGGATTAGATGCCTAGTGTTCTTTCCAGCTATTGTTGTATCACTCTAAATGTAATGTAATGAACTTAACCTCACTTCTTAAACTGTGGAGAAGAGCCTGGTTCCATCATATCCTACTCATACTAGCTAACTGTTTGACCTAGACCTAGAACATTCAATCTGCAGGAACTCTAAGGGACTCAATGAGCTCTTGAACTTTACCTTTTCTCTTGGTCATACTTAGAGAGTCTAGTTTGGAATAAGAATCCAAAGACAGAACCAAACTTCTTCTAGGATAGTCCTTTTACCAGAGTTTGAAGGAAATTTGCCCATGTAACCTTTCCAAAAGAAACTGATATGATTGCAGATTCTAAGAGAGAGCCTCCTCAAATTATAATTACGTCTCCACTTCCACAGCGTTGGTATTGGATCAGAGCAGCCTCTATGCGCACTCCACTACCACTGTACGGCTTTTGAAATTTAATTACCCTTTTTCTTCCTTTTAACCTCATCTTCCACAATCTGGGGTAGCTTCCAAAAAACCTCCTTGTATAAACTGCTTCCACAAGCTGACTTCTTTTTCAAATAAACAAACAAAAAACCCCAAACCTACTGGTGCAATTAGAGTAAGAGTCAATGAGTTCTGTTTTTTTCTCCTCCAAAAGGGTCAAACCATAGAGAACTATTGTTAGTCTACAGATCTAGATGTTCTGGGAGGTTACTACAAGATAGAAAAAATAGACTCGTTTTTATAGAGAGTTAATTCTCCAGCAAAGCAATGTTCCTAAGAATGTAAAGAAGAATTCTTAATAAGCATTAAATATTAATGAAATAATTTTGTTTTGTAGCGTTCAGGATTATCTTTGTGGATTGGCCAGCAACTAAGACCTTTGGGCTCATTACCGCCTTGGTCAATCATCCTTATATCTTCTTTGCTCGTCACTTCTTTAACAGAGGTAGTCAGCAATCCAGCTACCATTACCCTTCTCCTACCTATACTAGCACCATTGGTGAGTATTTGGTTTACTCTGACAAAGTTTATGAAAGAAAAGATTATAATCAAAGCAAGTAGCCATTGCTGCTGAAAAGTGGATGCCAATCTACTCTCCTGTGCCTACATGCATCATCCCTGCAAGTTTCTGAACCAAAATTACCTTCACTAGTTACTATTCTCACATATGTTTTGTCTCAACATACGAGATAAGTTCCTTGAAGACTGGTACGTCTTGAGATTTTTATCTGTATTCAGTGCCAGTGCTTACTACAGGGTTTGGTACATGGTAACTCCTTTATAAATGCTTTTTCTTTTGTTCCTTCACTAGTTCATTCATTTCATTAATTCATAGTATGGAACCATTGTGGTATTCATAGAAACTCTGGACTATCTGCTTACTAGTCTTTAGTAAATAAATATAAATATAAATATACTATTTATAGCTATTAAATATTTATTAAATTATATATGTAAATATATTATATACTTATCAAATTATGCATGCATAATTATAAACATATGCATATATGTATGTTTATGTGTATATATGTATATATGTGTGTTTATATACACACAAAAATACAATGTGTATGGTGTACGTATATATATATATATACGTACACACACAAAATTACAATGCTCTTTTATTTTATCATCATATATCCTTATTTTCATGTCCACCACAAGAAGTAGGGGGGAGATTATGGCAATACCTTATTTTCAGTTTTATTGCTACAATAAGAAATCTTAATCTTTCAGTTTTCTAATGAGGTTTGATCAGAATCTAAAAGTTACGTAGCAATCAGTGACCAGGTTAATTGGAATTTAGATCTAACACTAATATCTCTCGCTCAAATGTACCTTAATCCACATTTCTCTCTCTCTCCCTCCTTCTCTGAAGGAGAATATAAAGTGATTGACAAATGACTGAAAGGAGCATATATTTAGTGTTTAGAGTTTTAGCACCTTTGGTCCAAAGAAAACAGTGAAGTTTTCTGCTGGTCCAGAGAAGATACTCAGGAGAAAAGGAAGATGAAAAGAAACAAGGAAGAAAGGCATAAGATAGAAAGGGTGAATACCTTAAGAAGAGATGTGAGCATCTCGCTTGCCCCTCCTTATTTCTTCCCCAACGTGTAGCTAGGTACAACTGACTTTCACTTAACCCTTTATCCTAGCACATTTTAACATGTTTCCTAATGTGACAAGTGAGTTACAGTGAAAAAATATACTTTACAGGGGGAACCCTCTTCCTTTAGTTGTGAAAATTGATTGGCATTCTTAAAACTGCCCACCAGTGTCTGATAGCTGTCATGTTGTTATGTCAACTCAGGGATAAAATTATATGGGTAAAATAGTTTCCTTGATTTTCTTCTCAAAATCAGAGGGAAGAATTATGTAGGTAGCAAAATAACATAGGTAAATATATTGCCACGACAATTCTTCTACAGTCAGTCCCTGGCTTATGAACATTTGATTTACAACTTGTCCTTATGAATGAAAGAAGCCATGACCTGGAGCCTTCACTAGTATGGGAAGGGCAGGGGGAGAGAACACTGTTATTTGTGCCCCAATTTAGAAGAGTTGGGGAATGACTCATTTAAAAATATCCATTCCTTTATTAAGATATAAAAGTATAGTCAACAAGTTACTGGCACCCTGCATATTGTAGGTATTAGCTAAAGATTAATTGAATTCAATCTTTACACCTCTCCTCCCTACTCCCAAGCTACATTAGTGGGAGGTGAGATTAGAAAAAATCACCAGATTCAGAAGTGTAAGGGATGTGAAAGAATATCCAGTTCAATCCCCACATTATACAAATGAGGAAACTGATGCCCAGTAAGGTATTGACTTCCAGTCTTTGTGACCCTATGTAAAATTTGAAGTTTTTCTATAGGAAAATATTAATAAATTATTTATTAACAATTTATTAAATAAAGAAGTTCTGGTAACCAATAAAATATTACCAATATAAAATGTACATAATGAGTTAAATAGATTTTTAATGAGGGGAAGGGTGTGAGCAATAAACCAAATAAATGACCATTTAAAACACTGTAAGGGAAAAATGTAGTCTCAATGTGAAACAAATGACTGGCAAATTTTGAGAATACATTGTATTTATAAAATAGAAAGTGACCTCAACTTTGGTTTCTGATTTGAAATAATCTCTTTGTTATGATGAGGCAGCGAGGTAGTGCAGTGGATAGGGTGCTGGGTCTAGAGTCAGGAAGACTCATCTTTCTGAGTGCAAATCTGGCCTCAGACATTTATTGTGTGACCCTAGGCTAGTTACTTAACCTTCTTTGCCTCAATTTCCTCATTTGTAAAATGAGCCAGAGAAGAAATGGCAAACCACTCCAGTATCTTTACCAAGAAAACCCCAAATGGGGTCAACAGTAGAGTCAGACACAAATGGAGTAATTGAACGACAACTTTAAGCTCCAAAGAGATTGCTATATTGTCCCATCAAGAAGGCAGAACTGTGTGATCATTTTATTTTTTTGTAGTGACAAAGAAGTGTGGTTGTGTCCTATGCCCAAGTGGCTGAAAGAGTTCAAAAACAATTCATCGATCTAGAAAGGGACAAAGAACCAAGCAAAATGTGATGGGAAATTATTTTCGCATTGGCCAAACTCTTGCTGAGAAAGATAGGAACCTTTTCTACAGATGAAATCTTTTAAAAATTTTTTAAAAGTTGTCACTTTAGTGTACATTTATTATATTATAACTAGACATTTAACCTGATTCTGGGAAAGATTATTTTGGTGAATTTATTAATTTTAATTTTTGCTTCATTGTTTTGTCTCAGAGATGTCCTTTATATCCTTTCATTTTTTTTTATTCAATAGGCTGAAGCTATTCATGTGAACCCCCTCTATATTTTGCTGCCTTCTACTCTATGTACTTCATTTGCATTTCTCTTACCAATAGCAAATCCACCCAATGCTATTGTCTTTTCCTATGGCCATCTGAAAGTCATTGATATGGTAAGTGATTGGAAAGAATAAGATCTTGACTCATATGTGAGATGTTCTTATTTCTCTCTTTTGGGGAGAAGGGGAAATGTGATTCCTATTCCATTGATAAAACTACTAGATTATTTTTTTGTTAAAAAAAGATGATGACTTGAGAGGAGCTTATTCTATTGAGTCCTCAGACCTAAAGTTAAAGCTGTTTAACATTTGCAATGATTTCATGAAATTTGGAATAGAATTTATAGATTAGGTATTAGATACATCCTTTGAATGGCCAGTGGAACGATACTTAAGTTTAAACAAATGGAGAACTTTTAAAAGTAAAGGATGTATAATTTTAATCTGTATTCACTAAAGGATGCTTTGCATGCTTTCAGATATAGTAAATAAAATAAAAAATATTTTTCTTGTCTCTTGAAACTCAAATTTTCAGAGTTGACATAGTGATCCAGACACTTAGGCCACTAATAATTAATGATTATAAAGGATATATGTACATATTTGAATTTGTTAAATGCAAAAGACTGAATGGCCTAACATCAAAAAAAGTTTTATACTTAAGCAAACAAAAAAATCTGCACTTGTGCAATACAAGAAATATCTTATATATCTATATACCATAAATTGATGTAGGTGTCATAATGGACCACAAATGTAAAAGAACCATTTTATCACCATTAACACCAGAGGTCAACAGGCTGTTACGAAAGGATCAAATTAGGTCAACTGTTTGTTTGAAAGGTTTTTGTATTTTAAAATTGTATTTAAAGATGTAAAGACCATTCTTAGCTGAAGGAATGTAAAATACAGCCTTCTATAATAATTTGTTGACCCTTCATCTATACTACTCATATATATATATATATATACATATGTGTGTGTATACATATATATGTATGTGTATGTATGTATATTTAAATGAGCGTTATATGTAGGGACATTTGGGAGGGATGCAAGTAATGACTACAAGACAAGTTTGAATAAAGTCACATTCTTACTATGTCTGGTTTGGGTTACCAAATAAACAATTTAGAAAAATTTTAAAGATTAGAAAATATAACCACCATTTAAAAAGATCAATTTGAATTGGTGTTACTAAGCTTGGAGAAACGAATATTGAAGCCCCATCTTTCCCTAAACATTTATCAAATACTACCCAAACCCAGTTACATTACAGGTAATTATAACATAACTTTGGACAGACTCTGTCTTTAAATGATATCCCATGAAATATATTAACAAAAAGCCACAAAACAGTTATTACAAATGTGGTTATAAAAGGAAGATAAGAATTTCCTAATGAACATTAGAATGAGTTAATAAGAAAGGTTATAGAATTTCTTTCTTAAGAAAAGTTCAGAAATGACTTTGGTATAGTCCCAGATATCCTTTCCAGATCCCTCCCAGCTCCATGATGATTTCTTTAGAACAGATTAGAATGTCCTGTATCACTGGAGGAAGAAACACTTTTATTTATGGAATGGCAACTCATGTCTCCTCAAGGCTTCGCACAAACAATATAGAAAATCATAAATGGTATTCAAATCATCTTGTTGGTTTACCTTTCAAGAGATTAACTTTTGTATTTTATTTTTGTCTAAGGTTAAAGCTGGTTTGGGCATTAATATCGTAGGTGTTGCAGTAGTGATGCTTGGTATTTTCACATGGATGGTACCCATGTTTGACCTCCATACCTATCCTAGTTGGGCTCCTGAAATTACTAATCACACGTTGCCGTGACCATTGACCAGAATGGATCTTCTAATTGTTGCGTAAGACATGTTGAGAAACACGAAGCACACTGGACAATAAATGGTTAAACTGAGGAATATTTGAGGTGTCAAGGCAAAGTACAAGTCCTCCAAATTACAGTTGCTATTCTAGTGTATCTTGCAGGTATTCCTTCATTTGCTATAATTACTCTCGAAGAAGCATGGTAGAATGCTAAGTTTGGGGTAAATAAGACCTGGGATCCAATCCTAACTGTCAACCATTAGCTGTATGACTTTAAACCTTTTGTACTTTAAGCAGCACCCTCCACGTTTTCCATCAAGCATGTTGAATTTCATGTTGATGGAGTTCCAATACTGATACTATGGAGATTCCCTATGCTAAAGAAATTATAGATTCTTTAAGTATTTGCTTACAATGGTCATTTCAGCGGGTTCCACAACCCCTTTGGGACGAAGGCAATGCTATCCCTTCATCATCATACCATGTATCATCAAGCAACCCATGACTGACATTGTACTTGGTTTATTTGCTAAATGCTTTATATGAAGGGCTCACTTTTCAATCTCCCAAAGATATCAGTCACCTCTATCACCAATTTGGGGTTTAGTTTAACATTCTGATTTGTATATGTATTTACTTGAGGCATGACATGAAGTTATAAAATTTCATGTTTTTTTAAATTCCTGCACTTTATTTGAGGTTAAAAAAATGTATAGAGTGTTATATTGACCATCATCCTGACATGAAAACATGGGGATTCAATTCTTGTTTCATTTCTCTTCAAACACGGTTAAGTGAATTTAATGTAATCCATATCTTTAATCAATATTAAGGAATACATTTTACAAATGTGTGGAAAATAAGGCTTGCTGTGATTTGGACCACTAGTGTAATATGTACGTATATATGTGTGTATACACACACACACACACATACCAATGGAGGAAAACAAAAACAATTAATCATTGGTATAATCACCATTTCAAATTGCATATACTTTGTTTCCTCCACTTGCTCCCTACTCACCTTTTTTACAGATGAAAACACTGAGACAGAATTTTAGGTCTCACTAGCTATACAGACCTAGGTATAAATTAAGAAGGGAAGGCATAGTAATTGGGAGAAAAAAGGGAATCAAGTTCAAGATGAGTAAAGGAAAAATAGGTCAAAACAAGCAATATGTACAATGGGAAATGGAAGCAAAAAGCAAGGTCCAAGAGAAAGGCCAAGATTGGCACATGATGGCTAAATTGTTAAAGGGGGGAAGTACAGGGTCTAAAATAAACAGCTCTAATACTATGAAACCATGTAGGGAAAGCAAAAAAGAACAGCCCTGACCGTTACTTGTCTCTTTTAAATTTTTATGGTACTTATCAAAAGAATTTTGTTAGGCTTGGTCTTATAAAATAAAAAATTATAATAGAATTATTAGTAAAATTACATGTGGGCAAGTGATATTTTGTTGTACAAGATATTTAAGGAATTTTTAAAATATACATTTTGAATATTTAGTATTTATCTCCATGCATCGTCTGTAAGAGTTATCAATGTATTCATAGAAAAATAAACCTGTTTTTACAAAATTCCTGAGTATATTAGTCTTCTGTGGCTTCGTGAAAACATTTCACAAAACCTTTAGTCAAACATTCATTTCACCACCGTAAGTATGTGGCAAACTCATTTATTTATGGCCTATACTATTTATTATAACTGTCTTTTTTCCTAATCATTTCTTTTACTACTACATTTATGGCTTGATACATATTCCATTATGAGAACATAATAATAACTTTCCCAATTATAATAAGCAGTTTAGTTTTGCTCAAGAAAAATAATGCCAACTTTTCAGCTTGAACAGCTTTTCTAAATTACTCCCAAGTGCTACCAAATACACAGTACAGGGAAATGAACCACTTTGCCAAATACATCCAAGTGGTCTAGTGAATTCTCTTGCTACATCTTAATACTTGCTGCATGTATCAGATATGACTGGACAATTCATTTAACATATGTCCTATAGGACCAGGAGAACAATTTATACAGTACCAACATTGTAAATATAATTTTGAAAGACTTAAGAACGCTACTCAGTGCAATGACCAATCATTTCAAGGAGCATAATCTACCCACCTACTAGTAGAGAAGTGATGACCTTAAGATGCAGGACATGACATGCATTCATATACATTTTTTGGACATGACCAATGCAGGATTTTTTTTTAATTTAATACATTTGTTACAAGATTTTGGTCCCTTTTTTATTCTAACTTTCAATAGGTGAGATAGGAGAGCAAGAAAGTCAATGTTAACTGACAAAAAACCCGAAAAGTTTTTAAATACTCTCTACATAAAGATTAAAACTTTTTTTTAGATTCAGGTATAGAAGTATAATAGGAGTTTAGAATCAGTCCTTATAGAGGGTTAACATATACCTAAATAAGATAATTATCCCTATCTACCTGCTACTGGTCCACTTTTCGAATTCATTCTCATACTTCTAAGAAAAATCACAAGGTATGTTTTTGAAAATTTTTTATTAATTAGTTCAATACCTCATATTAGTTCTGAACTCCACTTTAAACATACTTTATTAAACTGAAAAACTTCTTTTCCCACAAACTTTTATTCATCTGCTTCTCTCTCTGTATATATATAATGCATATGTATGAATATATTTATATATGTATATATAATATATGTACACACATACACACATCAAGCCTCTCTATTGGATATGTGAATTATTAACAACATAACACCTCTTACAACAGATAATTAGTAATTACAATGTCTGAGCTGAGATCACAACCCAAATCACCATTAATCATATCTACATATACTACATTTGCTGACTTCTCAACTCTGGAAACACAGTCCCACCATTTAGCTTTCACAGGATACCAGGACAAGTCTTTCAAATATTCTTTTTATAATGTTTCTTCATAAGAGTTAAAACACTTCTCAGGAGAGAGATTTGTTTTATTCTATTTTTATCTGATTTTATTTCTTTTGCATCTTTAAGAGAGAGGAACCATAGCTATTGTCTTTATGACTATGATTATTTTTGCAAGCAGAAAATATTGGGGATTCCCCTCCACCAAAGCAGAATAAACCTGATAATGATTTAATAGGGAAATCCTAGGGAGTTTACCTAAGATTGGATAAATCGACCTTTCAGACAAGTTGAATGACTTGTTCAAGATTCCTTAGCAAACGTAGCAAGAGACTGGATTTGAGCTCAGTTCTCCCTCAATCCAAGGCCAACACTGTTCTCTAGTAGGACGCCCCTAGACATCTTCACAGTTAATTCTATAGTCTTCTTTACCCTTTTAAACCTTTGAAGCCTTGACTTTTTATTTTACATTTATTCTTTCCTAAATTCTAACTTAGGGTTGCCCCCACTATCTGTCTTCTCTGCTCCTAAACTGCTGGTACAAATCACAAAACCATAATAGCTGAATCCACTAGATGTTAATGCAGTCTAACTCAGTCGGGCCCTCCCTACTGCTCTACAGTCTTCCTCCTTCCTGTTTTTCCTGGCATACTGCTCACAGGCATCCACTTAGAAATTTCTCCTTTCTCCTCAAGGCACCTATGGTGATCCCTCTCTTTCTCCTGAGTAAAATACTTCATCTCCTACTTTACTGAGAACATATAAGCCATCTGACAAGAGTTCCCTTTTCTCCCCCTCTCTATGCTCTGAGCACATTTAACATATTTCCATCACCCTCATCCCTTGCTTCAGCCTCAGAGGATGAAGTGGCCCTTCTTGCTAAGCTCAACCCCTCTACCTATTCCCCTGATCCCATCCTCTCCTTTCTCCTCTGCTTCTTTATCCCTCCGTCCTCTCTTTTATTCTGCTGACAAATTGATATACCTAAAGGATAGGTGTAAACATGTCTCCCCCCTGCTTAAGAAGCTTTACTGGCTCTTTATTGGATCTAGGATAACCTCTGCCTGGAATTATGACCCTTCCCAATTACTTCTAGGTTCTTACTTCTCAGTTTTCTTTCTGGACTATTCACACACTATACCCACTTGTGAACTCTCTATTTCAGACAATTTCTCATTCCCTATGTATGCCAACCTATCTCCTTCCTCTTTGCCTTTGTACAGGCTCTCCCCCATACTTGGAATGCTCTCCCTCCTCATTTCTTCCTCATAAAATCCTAGCTTCCTTTAAAGCATTTCAGTCTGATCTACAACAGGCAACTGTAACTGCAGAGAACTTATGACGAAACATATTCCCCTCTTCCACGTAGAAAGGTGTTGGACTCAGACTGATAACTGAGTCATTTTGTTTTTATTATTTTTTAGATAAGGCTAATGTGGAAGTTTGTTTTGCTTAATTATACATGTTTGGGATAGATATTGTTTTGTTTGGGCTTTCTCAGTGGGAGATTGGGAGCCAGGAGAGATGAGGGAAAAATTCAGGCCTGAAAATAAAATTGAATTGAAAAAGAAAACAGTTCAGGTGCTATCTGTTTTATGAGGCCTTTCTAGGTTTTCTTCCACTCATTAGGGCTCTGCAAGTCCCTTCCCTACCTCACATTGATTTGTATTTACTCTGTGTATATGGCACGCTGCCACCTTCTCGCCAGTAAAATATAAGCTCCATGAGGCCAGGAACTTTGTGTCCCCATTGCTTAGGACATAGAACAAATTCCTGCAAAATCGAATCAAATCAAACACATCTTCCAGAACTTTTTGGTGGCATCATCTTTAGTATACCAGGTTCCAACCCACACTTGGTCAGGACCTAACTTTGACTTTCACAGGTTACTCCTAAACAAAAGCCTCTGTCCTCCCACTCAAGATAAATGGTGGCTTTTATTTTAGCTTGACAGTCACTTACAGGTAAGCTTTGTCACTCAAATACACAAATCTCTTTTGTGATCACTTCTAATCTAGGTAATAGAAGCAATTTCACTAAGTGCTTACTCACTGTGTATCTGTGCCTGAATCTGCAGGTCTCCATCAGTACATTCCCATCATCCACCCAATCTTCTTCCACAAATCTGAGCATCTCAAGAAATCATCCCCGCTCAATGCCCACACCTTTCAAATCTGTTTGTTGGTTTTCCCCTTAAAGACTGTCTAGTGTGCTGATCTCTACACTTCAGCTGGGTGGGTGGTTAATATAATTCAACCTCTTGTGGAAGGAAATTGCCCAGACCATCATAGACTGTTAGGGTATGGAGTTTTCACTAATTGCCTGAGACAAGGAAATATGATGTTGTTTTGGGATTGTGATTAGACCAGAAAAGGAGGAAAAAAAGGAAACACTGAGAAAAGAGACAGTCACATTTCTCCCAGAGCCTTTCCCTCCAGCATCCCAGGGACATGTGCAAGAGACAGAAAGTGAGGCGTAAGAGGACCTAACAAAGCCTGTGAGACAATACCTGATGTGCAGCCATAGATGTGGTTTTTCTCTTTCTAGACCACAGGGAAATGGAGGCAAGACTAGAGGGGACAGTCAAAGAAGCAGAGTACTCCAATGAACTGTATCCAATCATATACTGAGCTATAGTTATTTCCTACCCTTTGACTGATGCCTATTTCCAAGAGAATTTCTTTATTCTATTATAAATTATGATTTATAGAACTAATTTTAATCTTCATAAACTCTTGTAGTCGAATCAACCACGCAGTAGTATTTCCTTGCCTCAGGAGATGAACAAAATCCTGAAATTCCAGAAAGTCTATGAAGATGTAGGCCACTATTCTCCTGTCTAAAGAAGCACTATATTTACAATATTAACCAAGTGACTACCACGCTTCTGGATTCTCACTTCTGCTTTATCCCACTTTTTTGATTGTATGTATAGATAGTTTATTGCCATGAAGCTAAGCAAGTTGATGAAAATTTTAACTATAGAAATGTATGGTAAAATTTAAATAGAAAATAATATATTTTTTAAAAGAGCTAGCATTTATGTAGCACTTTAAGGTTTGCAAAGTACTTAACATGTCACCTTACTTGATCCTCATGCCAATCCACTGCAGTAGGTGCCATTATTATACATATTTTATAGATGAAGAAACTAAGGGTGAGAGACTGTGAATCCCATTTTGAAAATCCCCTTTAGGATCTCTACTTAGCCATTTTTCCGATAAAGCAACAGATGTCCTTCTACAACATTGTTTAAACCTTAAAAGTTATTTTTGGCTACAATTATTTCTTCCCTCAATTTTTAAAAAGAGATTATAATAGCTTTAGTGTTTTCATTTCTCTATTTGTGTCCCAGATATAAGCCCAAGCAAATTTAGACAGCAAATCTATCATCATTGGAGTTACTTACAATTACTATGCTACATAGGATAATGGAGTTAGGACCCTAATTCTGTCTGCTACATGAATATTGGCAAAGAAATTTTCTTTGTGTTTCTACAAGATTTCTTTTTGAAATGTTTTATAACTTTTAAAATTGCATCCTGGCCAAGGTGATGCAATATATAGCAGCCCCAAAATTAAGATAACAATGATATAGTTCCAGCCTCAAACATTTTGATTTTTCCAAAGTGCCTGAATAGATACAGGAGCCTTCTTCCAGGCTATCAGACTCCCCATGAACCATAATGCACTTCTGAACTCATTATTTGCTTGAAAAAAGTCATTTAGTCCATTCTTCCTCTTTTTACAAATGAAACAACTAAAGCCTAGAGTGGTAAAGTGATTTGTCCAAGGTCACACAGGGAGCACTGGTAGGAGGAGGATCCAAACTGAGGTCCACTGTACCAAAAGGTAACCTACATATTCAACCAATATTTCCAAAGTATTTGCAATGTATAAGGTATTGTGTGAGGTATGGGGGATACAAGGATGAAATTGACAAGGTCCTTGCCCTCCAAAAGCTCACAATCAATTGGAGGAAAAACAACTTGGTTACAGGTAACTAGCAACTATTTCCCATCCATTTCCCCATCTTGATTTCTCCATTTAATTGTCTCCTTTCCTATAAGAATGGGCCAGGAAAGATAAGGTTGAGAAGAAGCCAAGTTTCGTAAATTAATTCTAAAGATGGCAAAAAGGTTTTTGTTTGTTTTACTTAACTATTTATCAAGGATGTGATGGAGAGCCTACCAAAACTTGCTAAATGAGACAATGACAACCCAGGTCTATCCTGGAAAAAAATTACATAAGTAAAAATAGCATGAAAAGCTGTCTAAAATGAGACAGGCTGTTGCATTATACTTTTCCTGGAGTACTATGTACAGGTATGGACACTCTTGTACGAGAGTGATATGCATCCAGAAGAGATCAGTGACTAGGATAGAAGACTGAAAAATAATATGAATGTTAGTTGAGAAGTGAGAAATATTTAGTCTGGAGAAGAAAAGAGAGGGGATATTTGAAGACCCATCATAGGGAAGAAAGATTGGACACATTCTGCTGAGCCCCAGAAGGCAAAAGTAGAAGTAATGGATAGAAATTGCAGAGATTTTGGTTTGTTGTAGTGAAAACATTTTTAATAATCAGAGCTTTCCAAAAGTTGGATGGGTTGGCTCAAGAAAATGTATTCCCCCTTATTGGAGATTGTTACATAGAGGATGGAAAATTAACTCTTTGAAAATGCTGTAGGATTCTTGATCAAACACAGTTTTTAACGGATTGTTAATGCTTAGATTAGTGATACTGCAGTATAACTAGTAAGAATTTAGGAAGTAATGATAAGGATTTTAAGTCTTAGACAAAAACCGAAGACTTTAGGGGCACAGGTGGTGTTTTCAAAACTATTCCCAATTGAGTCTAGGTCATGCAGTAATGAGAGGGAAATGGAAAATCACTCTTTACCAGAAAACCTCTAAATAGGGTCACAAAGAGTTGGACATGACTGAAATCATTGAACAACATCATGCAGTAATGAGAGAAAGTGTTAAGAGATGAACAACTGGATAATATGACATTTGAATTTTTTGGACCACAACTTAAATTAAGGACTATTGTACATGAATGAAATATACCTTACAATGGCCAGAAAATGGATATCTACTTGCAATCTTTGGTACTTAATTTAAAAAAAATAAATTTAAATGGGATGTAGGGAGGGGGAAAAACTAGCCACAAGGTCCTGTCAAGATTGAGCAGCAGGCAGAACATAGGAAGAATTGATGGAAAGGAGCAGTAATCCTGAGGTAGTGTCTAAGAAAAGGTCAAAATAGTTTCAGGAGATTGCTGAAGCTCAGAATTAATTGGTACTGTCAATGAGAATTAATGATGGAAAACAAGGGTATTTTAAAATTATATTAGAAAAAAAGAAAAGGATCAAAGAAGACATAGGGTTTTTGCTTGAGGATAGATAGGTTGGTATTAACAGATGGTGGAGAAAGGGATGAACTACTTAATTCCCATATTGTTTCCTTTTTTCTCTTCCAAGGAGAATGGTCTTTAGGCTGGGAAATATTAAAAAAAAATGATACTTAGCAGGGAAAGGAAAAAAAATAAGTGAAAATATAATTAGAAAGTATCTTCCTGATTTCTACGAATACAATTCACAAGACCCAGAGGAATTATGTCTTAGAACACAAAACGTCCTAGTGAATATTATAGCTGATCTACTAGTGATAATCTTAAAAAACATAGAGAAATGCTGTAAGATTGGAGAAAGGCAAATATGGTAGGAGCAGGATCATAAGAAAAGAATAAGAAGAATAAGAAAAGAAAAGAAGCTTGACTTCAATTCTGGACAAGTTCCTTGAAGATCTTATTAATGAATGGTTTGTGAGAACTTAGAGAGGAAAGCATTAATGACCCAGAGGTAGGGAACCTGTGGCCTTGAGGCCACATGTGGCCTTCTCAGTCCTCAAGTGCAGCCCTTTGACTAAATCCAAACTTCACAGAACAAATTATTGGATTCCTCCCTTTCCCCCTCCCCAAGGCACTGGAATGGTTTCTTCAAGTACAGGTGATGCCAAATTAACCCCATTTCCTTTTTTTTTTTTTTTTTTGATAGGGTAGGCCAGTCAATTAAGCTCTCATTGTCCCTAAGCAGCTAAGCTTCTGAATTGCAAAAATGTTTCTGTTTTGAATTGGTAGAAGGGCTTTCCTTACTGAGAATTTCTCATCCCCTAAAAATCTCAAGTCAGGACCAAAACAAATGAGCAAACAAGAAATAAGCATATTAGGGAAATAAACTAGACAAAAATAGTTTACTAAGACCTCTGCAAGCATTTGGCATGTTGTCATGCTATCCTCATGGGCAAGACAGAGAAACATGAGTTAGATAATAGTACAGTTTGGTGGACTCCAAGATGCTTCAATAACTGGATTTAAAGGATATACATGAAGGGTGCAATGGTGACTTGGTTGGGAGGGGAACTCTAGTGGACTGCCCAGCTGTTGGACCTGGGCTGCTCAATATTTTTATTGGTGATGCTGATGAAGGCATAGATGGCACATCTGTAAAATTTGTAACTTACACAATGACAGAGTTAGCATATAAAAGGTTATAGGCATGTTATTAAAAAGGAATAAACTAAATAAGATGAATTTCATTGAGATAAATGCAAAATCTACTCTTCAAATAGTCACAAATACATACAGATTAGGGAGACGCCACTAGATATTACTTAGGAAATGATAGCAGAATTTGAGCTCAGTGAGAATTGATAGTCCAACATGGTAATCAAAATAACAAATATTATCCTAGGTTGCATTCAGAGGTATCCATAACAAGGGGGATAATTCTTCTCCTATTCTTCTTTGTTCAGGCAACATTTGGTATATTGTGTTTAGTTCTAAGCATCACATTTTGAAATTGTCCAGCTTCAGTACATTCAGAAGAAATTGGGAAAGCTAGAGATCGTTCACTGCCTAAAGGAATTTGGGATATTTAGCCTACAGGTGACACAACTTAGGGAGCACATAATAATTGTCTTCAAATATGAGTTCTTATGTTGAAAAAGAACTAGACTTAATCTTGATTGACCTTTGAAAGAACAACTAGGTGCTATTATTGGAACAGATGAATATTTAGGCTCAACATTTGAAAGAAACTTCCCAAGAATTAGAGGTATTCCAAGATAGAAAGGGCTGCTTCTGGGGGTTCCCTCTAGGCATTGGGACCAAAGGAAAGGGCATTATAAAAGGCAGCTAAGTAAGGTAGCGAATAGAGAACACTGGACCTGGTTTTACTTATCTGCACAGACCTTCCAATTTATTGACTGATTTTTTTATGGTTGAGAAGGAGAATATCAGACTGTTTCTTATGGCTTAATTGAGACATTGTTGCCTGCCTCTTGGGAAGCATTTCATCAAGCTCTAATAAAATTGAACAGTGTGGAAATTCCTGGAGGCCATGTGATTATTGGCAGTGTATATCTTTAATTCTCACACAAACTTTCTGAATACTCAAGGCACTCAGCTATTCTGATTAGAGGGATGATAAATAAATGGATTCTTAAGTGTAGCAATAGGAAGAAAAATGTCTCAGAATTACCCTTGTACTGTGGAAGTTTCATCATTTTCCTCCCAGCTCAGTAAACTCAGGAAAAAAAAAAGAGTGTTTATAGAGTACCCAGGGGTCTACCTCTGTCCATTACACAACTGCATTCCTTCCAGATTCCAGATCCCTATTCTTCATCATCAATCCCCACTCCCATCTTTTCCTGAATTCATATTCTCATTCTCTCTCTCTCATAATCCAATTAGTCACTGAATTTAAGAAAGCCCTTCTGAAAGCCATCTTTTACTACATATGTATCTGCTGTGTTCTTATAATTCTCGAAGTCCAGGGCAACATGTCAACCATAGAATGGTCCTAAGTGAAACTAGTTGAAGGTGAAGAATTATATAACTCACGATTTCAAAAAAAAAAAAATAATGACTTCTCCAGGATTTTCCTAATACTTTTTTGGTCTTTTAGTTCTCACTAACTTTTTGTTTAAGATAATAATGAGAATTACAGCCTAAAGCCTTGCACCTGGGAGTACAGCACAGGTCTGACCTTAACCAAGCACTTCATGGCCTCTGGCATATAAAACTCTCCCTAACCCACCTTCACTCTTTCTTTTCAATGTGATTTCATATGATTTCCTCTTAGTCACTGTATATTCTAGCCAAATTGCCCTACTTGCTATCTCTCTTAAATTGTATTCCATGGTCCACCTCTGTGACCTTGCAAAGGATGTATTTCCATACCTAGAATGCTTTTCCTTCTCAGCTTCACTTCTTGAAATACCTAGTGTCTTTTCAAAGACTGGTTTAAGTGCCTCCTTAATTGGTGTGTGTGTGTATTTATAGACATGGGCATATATACACACATACATGGATACATACACATTCATATAATAATGTACACAGAAGTGTGTGTACAGGCACATACAGGCAACACACTGACAAGTAGGGGATTGAAAAAAGACTTGTAGTAGAGGTTCTTAAACTGAGCTTTGAAGGCCAGGGATTCTAAGACATAAAGCTGGAAAGAGAACACATTCCAACTATGGGATATATCCTATGATCCTATGCAAGGTCACAGAGATTGTATGGAGAATACTTACATATATATGTATATATGTATATATACACACATACATGTATATGTACACTTATACATGTGTATAATATGTTACGTATAACATACATAATTTACTCTAGTAGCATGTAGAGCACAGTATGTATATATAGTATGATGCTTTATATATAATATATATAATTTATACAATAATATGCTATATATATAATACAATTATACAATAATATGTAATATTTTTCTGTGTCCTTCTGCCAAAATAAGTTCCTTAGGCACTTTTTCTTTTTATCCTAATTTCTGGCACAATGTCTGACATTAGAGTCTTTTAATAAATTCTTCATTAATGAAATTGAATGACTATTGTGATCCAGTGAAAGGAAGGCAAATGCCTGAAGGAATCCAGATGAGATTTTATAAGGGGTTATGTTGTAGGACAGGTGGATAACTTAGGGCACATATGACACCTAAAAGAATTATGAGCTGTACTCTACCCTTTTCTATCCCTTTCACTTTTCCTTCTCTCTTCAAACCATTTAGATCAATCATGAAGAACCTTAGAGGGCTACATTTTGAACTGATTTACAAACTTTTATTGATCTGCACAGTGTAGCCTAAGAGTATCAGAAAGGCCAGCAATAGTCCTTGAAATGTAGGAGAACAGGACTGTACACTCTGTGATCCCTATTGGGAGAAAGTTCTCAGCAGTATCCTTTCAGTCATCTTTGGTAGGAACTGGCATTTTGAATTTTGCCACAGTCCGTGGAAATATACAGAAATTAAACATATTTTAAAAGGTGTTACTATATTTTCCTTTTGGCAATTTTGCTTTATGTTTTGTTAAAAGCTCAATCAACTTCACCTTCTCAGTGACATGAGAGAAGCATATGACCTAGATACAAATGCTTATCAAATCATGATGTTTAATATGAATTCTTTGCTTCTATGTTTATGACTGAGTGAAAAGTTAGACATATAGAAAAATGCAGCAGGTGAAAAAGGGACAATGGGTTGGGAGTCTTCTGTCCAGAATGATAACCTATTTTGAAACCTCAGGATCTTTTTTTCTTATATTTTTAGTTTTCAACATTCATTTTCACAAGATTTTGAGTTTCAGATTTTCTCCCCATCTCTCTCCTCCCCCAATGCCATAACATTGTACATTCTGATTACCACTTCCTTCAATATGCCCTCTCTTCTATCACACCCCTCCCTTCCCTTTTCCCCATCTTCTCTCTTTTCTTGTAGGGCAAGATAAATTTCCATACTCCACTTACCTGTAGTTCATATTTCCCAGTTGCATGCAAAAACAATTCTCAACATTCATGCCTAAACCTCTGAGTTCCAATTTCTCTCCCTTCCTCCCTCCCCACCCATCCTCATTGAGAAGGCAAGCAATTCAATATAGGGTATATATGCATAGTTTTGCTAAAGACTTCCATAATAGTCATCTTGTGAAAGACTAATTATATATCCTTCCATTCTATCCTGCACCCTATTTATTCTGTTCTCTCTTTAGACCTTGTCCCTCCCCTAAAGTGATTACTTCTTATTACTCCCTCCTCCCATTTACCCCTCCCTTCTATCATCCCTCACCCCACTTATCCCCTTCTCCCCTACTTTCCTGTAATGTAAGATAGATTTTCATACCAAATTGAGTGTGTATGTTATTCCCTCCTTAAGCCAAATGTGATGAGAGTAAGCTTCACTTTTTCCCTCTCACCTTCCCCCTATTCCCCTCCATTGAAAAAGTTTTTCTTGACTCTTTTATGAGAGATAATTTGCCTCATACTATTTCTCCCTTTCTCCTCCCAATATATTTCTCTCTCACACCTTAATTTTATTTTTTTAGATATCATTCCTTCCTGTTCAACTCACCCTGTGCCCTCTGTCTATACATATATATGTATATATATATTATATATGTATGCATGTATGTACGTATGTATGTATGATCCCTCCAACTACCCAAATACTGAGAAGAGTTTCAAGAGTTACAAATATTATCTTCCCATGTAGGAATGTAAACAGTTCAACTTTATTCCCTTATGATTTCTCTTTCATATTTACCTTTTCTTGCTTCTATTGATTCTTATGTTTGAAAGTCACATTTTCTATTCAGCTCTGTTCTTTTCACCAAGAAAGCTTGAAAGTCCTTTATTTCATTGAATGCCCTTTTTTCCCCCAGAAGTATTTATACTCAGTTTTGCTGTGTAGGTGATTCTTGGTTTTAATCTTAGTTCCTTTGACTTCTGGAATATCATATTCAAAGCCTTAGATCTTGTGTTATTCTGATTGTATTTCCACAATACTTGAATTGTTTTTTTTTTTTTTTTCTGGCTGCTTGCAATGTTTTCTCCTTGACCTGGGAACTCTGGAATTTGGTTACAATACTCCTGGAAGTTTTTCTTTTTGGATCTCTTTCAGGAGGTGACTAGTGGATTCTTTCAATATTTATTTTACCCTCTGGTTCTAGGATATCAGGGCAGTTTTCCCTGATAATTTCATGAAAGATGATGTCTAGGCTTTTATTTTTTGGTTATGGCTTTCAGGTAGTCCCATAATTTTTAGATCGTGTCTCTTGGATCTGTTTTCCAGGTCAGTTGTTTTTCCAATGAGATATTTCACATTGTCTTCTATTTTTTCATTCTTTTGGTTTTATTTTGTAATTTCTTGGTTTCTCATAAAGTCATTAGTTTCCATCTGCTCCATTCTATTTTTTAAAGAACTATTTTCTTCAGTGAGCTTTTGAATCTCCTTTTCCATTTGACTAATTCTTCTTTTTAAATGATTCTTCTCCTCATTGGCTTTTTGGACCTCTTTTTCCATTTGAGTCAGTCTATTTTTAAAGGTGTTATTCTCTTCAGCATTTCTTTGGGTCTCCTTCAGCAAGCTTTGACTTGCTTTTCATGATTTTCTTGCATCACTCTCACTTCTCTTCCCAATTTTTCCTCTACTTCTCTTACTTGATTTTCAAAATCCTTTTTGAGCTCTTCCATGGCCTGAGACCATCATATATTTATTTTGGAGGTTTTGGATACAGATGTCTTGACTTTTATGCCTTCCTCTGATGATCAGTATTATTCTTCCTCATCCAAAAAGATGGAAAAAAAAACCCTATTTACCAAGAAAATAATCTTCTATAGCCTCATATTTTTTTCCTTTTTTGGACATTTTCCCAGTCAGTTATTTTATTTTTGAGTCCTTTGTCAAGAGGAGGTTATACTCTGGGGACCTGTAAGTTCTCAGTTCCTCTAAGGTGGCACAATCAGGGGAGAGGTGTTTGCTCCTCTTCTGACCTGCGCTTTGATTTGGGAGCTGCCAAAGCTTTTCTGCCCAGATTGTGGAAGTAGAATTCCCTTTCCAGAGCCTCCACCACCACCACCACCACTCATCCTCACCCAAGAGTGGAATGCCACTCAAGGCTGAGACATATCAGTGGTTCAATTCCCCCAGGGTCTTTAGGCCAAGGACTCCAAAACTGAAGCTGTTGCTGCCTGGGGCCAGGGCTAGGGGAGGATCCTGCTCCCTTCTCACCAAAGCAAAAAAGCTTTCTCACTGAACTTTGAAGCTATCGTTGGCATTTGTGGGATGAGGGATCTGCGAACCACAGTTGCTGCCAGGGATTCCACCCCTGAGGCCTGTTCCAGTCCTGTCTGTGCCATGCTGCATGGCCAAGGCTGGGTTGGGCTCCATAGGTTGTGCTCTGTTCCATGCCCTGCACAATAGACCTTTCCTGTTGGTCTTACAGGCTACCTTGGGCTAGAAATCTCTTTTACTCTGTTGTTTTGTGGCTTCTGATGTTCTAGAATTTGCTTAGAGTCATTTTTTGTAGGTATTTTATGGGCTGTGAAGGAAGAGCTAGAGTAGGTGTGTCTTTCTACTCTGCCATCTTGGCTCTGCCCCAACCTCAGTGTCTTTACAAAAGAACACACCCGAGTACAAATTTTAATGAAAAGAAATAAGTGCATTCAAATGCAGCAAGTTTTCAATATTTTACAAAGCTGAGTTGACTATGCGCAACTCATTAAGTTAATTTTGGACACCATTAAATTATACTTAGAACCTTCAGTGTGACTTTGAGAATAAGGGGAGAATGTCAGAATCTGAAATGTAGGCCAAAGGTCTAGAATTAGTGCTGGAAGGGTACAACTGCCTTGCTTGCCTCAGGACCCTAAAATTTAAAGAGAGGAAGTCTTAACACATGGAATGAGTGGTAGAGACAATAAAAACTTGAAAATGAATTTTACAAATATACTCCTTGAGTGTGTTGAGAAACAACTGCAATCAGCATGAAGTTAGAACTGGTTAAAATAGGAAACTATCAGACAGCAGAGTCTGCTTATGTAATTTGGTTTGTGAAGTTTCTCTAGGAACAAAATATATATCCTACACAATTGAATTTGTCTTAATTATTAATAGTTTATATCATGAATTATTAAAATGATTCATTCCTTTCATGCTTTTCATTCTGGATGCACATCTTGTGCCAATTGTACTAATTATGTAGTACTAATTGTACTAATTATGTAGTACTAATATTGTACTAATTATGATGCCATCCCTTTCCTTTGAGTTAGGCAAAACTGGATTTTAATGCCACCTCAGACTCTTAGTTTCCTGACCCTGGGCGATGCACTTCCCCTGTCTGGGCCTTAATTCATTCATGAGTAAAATGAAAGAATTGGGTTTCACATCTTCTAGGGTTCCCTATAGTTCTAAATCCATGATCCAGTGATCTGTGCCAAAAGAGAATAGTAAAGACAGAAGATGGACTGGTCACTGGAGAGAGAGATAAGGCTACCTTAATCATCTTTCTGGACCAACTGAAAACATGAATCAAGGCTTTCTGCACAGGCAATTAGGCAGAAGATTCAGCCTTCTTCTGTTCTCCTCCTTCCCCTCCAACTTAAACCTTGGACTCTATTCCTAGTTATAATATGAGCACTTAGCATGGCAGTTGGCACATAATAAAATATTTAATTAATTTTTTATCATTCATCATTCAAGAAAATTTTCATTCACCAGAGAGATGAATCCCATCAAAACTGAATGAGATCATATATATATATAGACCAACCCAGAGACCGACCATTGTACCTCTAAGTAAACTGACGCCTAAGAAAGTGATGACTTGCCCAAAGCCATGTATGTAGTGTGTATCAGAAACAGAACTGGAACCCAGGTCTTCTGACTACAGAGAAAATATTAATTCCACTGCACCATGAAAAACCAGCTAGGTAGTACAATGGATAGAGGACTGGCCTTGGAGTTAGGAGAACCTGAGTTCAATTCCCGCCTCAGACATTTACAAGCTGTATGACTCTGGGCAAGTCACTTAACCCTCTCTTTGCGTCTGTTTCCTCATATGTAAAATAAGCTGAAATGGTCAACCACTCCAGTATTTTTGCTAAGAAAACTCCAAATGGGATCATGAAGAATCAGATGCAACTGAAAAACGACTCAATATCACCATGAAAAATCAAATTCTAACCCACAAAGCTATCTAGGATATTAAACTACTTCCAATTCTTCTGTGACACAGTCCTCTAGCCTTTTGTCAAACATAAAATAAATCTATGTCCCTTTTAAGTACTTACAGCTCATGGCCATTTGTCACTTTTACTAACCAACTATGGGTACTTTAGAAAAAAACTTTTATTGAAGTCTTATATTTTTATAACATAGTCAAGCAAGATATAATAATTCCCCCAATTTCATCATCAGTAAACCTTTCACTTTTACATCAAAAAGTATTTAAGCAAAGCTAACCATCACAGCAACAGAGTGACACATTACACATCCATCCATAATCTCCAGTGATAGGGCAGTGGTACACTTCCTTGTTTCTGCTCTTAGGCAGAGATTGGTCTCTACAACTACACAGGATTTGGCTTTATTATTTTGTCTTTTCCATTTTTGCTACTGTATGTATTGTTTCCCTGGCTCTGCTTACTTCATTCAGCACTGGCTCATAAAAGTCTTCCTATGTTGCTCTGACTTCCTCAAATTTGTCACTAGTATATAATATTTCATTGCATGCATGTATCATATTTTCCTTCAAAACCTCCCAAGCAAGGAATATATGCTTCATTTCCAAGTTTTTGCTTCTATAGAAGTGCGATTTTCACATTTATGGAGCTTTCTGCCTAAATTCCTCGGAGTAAATATTCAGTTGAGACTTCTGAGTCAATGACTACCAAACAGCTGTTTAACTCAGCTATTGCTCTGATGCACTTTATTCACCATTTATTACAATTCAGTACCACTGTCCATCCCAGATTGTCTAGTACAATGCAAATCCTAAATAATCTCAAGGGCCACCAACTTAGTTCTTATGCCTGGTTCCCAAGAAAGTGGGAAATTGGGAGAACTGGAAACATCATGAAGTGAAAGATGCTTTCTACTTACCTTCAAGGAAGCAGTGAATTGCAGGAGCAATGAATTATATATTTTCAGAAATGACTAATGTATTGATTTGTGTTGCTTGAGTATGCTTTTTAAAAAAAAAGTGTAGCCATTGTTGGCAAGGGACTGGTAGGAGATGTAGCAAAAGAAACCAAGGCAAAGAGGGTTAATTGACTTGTCCTGGATCAAATAGTAAGTGTTTGAGGACAGATTTTTAACTTGGGAAGGGGAGTCTTCCCATCTATAGGCCTGGCATTCTATCCACTGCACCACTTAGCTGCCCTGTGACCACATTGGGATGGGATAAATTTATCCCATTTCTCCTTCCTCCTGACTTACATATACTTTTATAAAAGGTTTTGTTTCCAGATAAAGGTGAGCTATTTTTATTGCATTTTGAGTGAGTAGACCACTACAATAGGGAATCACAAACAAGATTATTTGATAAATAGCTCTCATTTCAAATAAAGCCTATGTTGAAGTGTTCTCTTTCTCTCTCTCCCCCTCCCTCATCCTCTCTCCCTCATCAAAGAGGGGCTTCACCTGCAGGATATATAAAGAAATGAACATCAAGAAGTCATTTAAAAAGGAAACATCATCTAGAACACCAACTATTTATTCACATTGCTCTCTTCATCAAGAATTTTATAAAAGTAGAATCCCTGCAGTAATTAACTTTATACCTCCTGCTCCAATCACCCCATTCAGGGACACATTGTGTCCGGCCAAAAGGTCAGTTTTGATCAATAAAAACTTTTCCTTTTCTCAAATCCCAGGTGTCTTTTATTAAAACTTAGTTACACTGTTCAAGCAGAAATTTTCACTTACTGTGTATTGATTCTTTATAATAACATTATGTAGGTGAGATGGCCTATAAATTCACTTTAAGTCAAGCCACCTGGAAGCCCGGTGGTAAATTTCCTTCCACCACAGGGGCCTGAAGTTCCTTAGTCTAGAGATTTAGCTGACTCTACAGTAGTCTTATTTCGATTACTTTGGGACATTCATATAACAACAAAGATCAGTCAATTTCCTCTAAAGATACATGTAAAGATACAATTCAACAGTAATTGCCATCCTAGAGTGCATTCCTAGGAACAGTTTTCCCCTCGAATATTTTAAACTCTTCGATCTTTGCTTCTTATTGAACACGAAAACAACCAAAACATCAACTGCAAGACATAAATCAAAAATATTTCAAAATCAAAACTTAATGAGATGGGCTAAGGAATTATTTAGAATGACCATAATGAGGAAGTTTGGAAAACTCTAATAATCATTAATCTAATTATCAAATGTTATTAAAGTGTAGAAATAGTAAAGTTGGAGAGAATAAAAAGATGCAATTTAGTTTAGTGAGCTCAGACTACTGAATTATGTAAATTCCTTGCCTATTTATGAGGTACTTAAATTCCTTCCAAATTCTCCCTAGTTCATGCCCTCATCTGGACATCTGAAATAACCTCTTATTTCTTCTTCCACTCCCTCCTTTCTTCAATCCATGCTCCACACCCCTGTCAAATTGATATTCTTAAAACATAGATCTGAACATGTCATATTTCAACTCAAAATTTCTACTGTGACTTCCTCTTTCCTTTATGATAAAAGGCAAGTTCCTCAACCCTCTACAGTATGACTCCCACTTACCTTTCCAGTCTCATTTCATATTATTATTGATGCTGTTTCTTTGTTGGTCGCTAAATACAGACATTCTATCTCCTGCCTCAGAAATTTTACACAAATGCCTTCAGTTCCTCACCTCTACCTCATAGAAACCTTACTTTTCTTTGCAGCACACGGCAGCTGCTACCTCATACACTATCCAGGGTGGTCTCAAGGCCCCAGCTTCCCCACCCTTACAACTAGGCCTTTCCCATTCCTCCTAGTTGTCAGTACTTTTGAAATCGTACTTGTTTTGCAGATACTTTAAATTTACTTATCTGTACACATATAGCATCCATCAGATAATGAGTTTCTTGAGGGAAGGACTCTGCTCATGGTCTTGGCATTTGCAGTTTCTAGTGGAATGCCTTCTGTTTAAGGTAGCTGCTGGAAAGAGTTGAGTAATACAATGATAAGAGGGTGGCTGCTATTATCTTAACATGGATTCACCTGAGTGAAGTACTCAGTCACCTGAGTGAAGTACTGGATTGTTCTCTCAGGTAATTTGCCAAAGTTTGCAGATTCCTAAGTAGAAGTTATTTCCAATGTCAATGGAAGGTTATTAAATGGTATTCCGGAAGTCAATCGAAGATTATTAAGTGATATTCCAGAAGTGCATTTGTGATTTTCAGAAGCAAAGATTAGGCCTGGAACTATACCTAGGCTCTGGAATTCAAGATGATCATTTCAGGCATGAGGTTTGGGGAGAAGACAAGAGGGGATGGATGGATTCTAATGAGAGGGATGACTTGCTGGGAGAGCCCTAGGATTCCAAAAGTCATGGACAAAGGAGAAGCCATTGCTGGCTAAGCCATTTAGCACTGAAAAGACCTGAGATACATATATAATTAAAATAGTCAGCAGTCTGGGGCTAGACAACACTTATTTTTTTTTTTTTGCATATACTACATTTTGCTATTTTGTTTTAAACTCAAGGAGATCTAAGAAGTCAAAAAAAAAGTTAAATTTTTGTGAGGTCGAGGGATAGCCAAAGAATAGTTCTTTGTGCTCTATTTGTATATTTAAGATTTCAAGAGAACACCAAGAAGGCTGTGGACACCCTGTGTCAACTTTATGGGGGAGCCTGAGCTAGATTCTTCCAGGATGAACTTGATGTGACCTGAATTATGGAAAAGAATAACCACATTATTCATAAGATCAAAGTTCCCTATGAATGAAGAGCTAGCTGTCTCCTCTGTTTCTGCCTCAAAATTACTCTTGATTGTTCATTTTAACCAGATTTCAAAATGATAAAAAATTGAACAGTGTGGGAGGAAGAAATGTATGAAACTCTTGAAGAAGCACACAGGGTGATTTATCCAATGCCCGGTCTTCTCATGTCCTTTTGGCATTTCCTGGAATGATCAGAGTTCAGAATTCATTTTGCAAATAAATATTCAGTGCGATAAAACCAGGAGCAATTGAGGTGAATTTAAATGGGGACCTCCCCTAGAACACTTCTAAAAAGGCCTTTGTTAATTTCAAAATAAACGGCTCTATAATATTGAGAAGCCCCTATTTTCCTGTGAGGTTTTTGTTTAGTTTTGGAGTTCAGTCACTTAAGTCATGTCCAACTCTTTGTGACTTCTTTTGGGGTTTTTTTTTTTTTTTTTGACAAAGATACTGGAGTAGTTGTCATTTCTTTCTCCAGCTCATTTTACAGATGAGAAAACTGAGGCAAGTAGGGTTAAGTGGCTTACCCAGGATAACACAACTAGTAAGTATCTGAGGCTAGATTTGAACTCAGGAAAATTAGTCTTCCTAACTCCCTGCCTTATCCAATGTGCTACCTCACTTTCTTGTGAGTTTCTTTAGGTGGAGGGAATTTACACCTATGATTAGCGGACCTTCTACAGGATTTCTCTCTTAGATGGCAGGACCATTTAGGGGTTACTGAAAAACCCTTTTTTCTTTCTCTTTATTCATTCAATTATTTTTTTAGTGGAAAGTGTGGCATTATATTTATGTTCATTGGTATGCAAGGCCACAAATATTTTTGTTTTGAGTACGTTCAGTTATTTTGCTTAGGATCTATTCATTAAGCGAAGACTGATGAGCATAATCAGAATAGATCTAACAGCTGCCCAGAAAGTAGAACAGATCTTGGATTATTCTGTTTGCACAAGTTATGGTAGTTGCCCAGTGAAAGAAATTGCACTCTCAGAAACTTTAATAAACATGATAAAAAAAAATCCACTTTTCTGAAAAAATTTTTGTATCTTTTTTCCCTTTTTTATCATGTTATTTTAAACTTGTACAGCCATCTACAAACATGATCATATCCATGAAGAACAGAGAGAATTGTATATGGAACTCTGAATCTCAATCAAGTACAGTTTTGTTTTTTTAAATGTAAAATAAATTTAACATTGTGATTCCAATACTTTCCTGCTTATTTATTTCTCTTTCTGAATGTCCTTTTGCTCTCTTCTATGCTTCAGGAAGACTTTTTCTTTTTTTGGTAATATAATTTTTATTCCTCCTGTCCCCCCATTCATCCACTAAAAATCAAAGAAAACAAAAAACCTAATAAAGAAGTATAATCACACAAAACATTTTCACTCCTTGGCCATATTGGAAAACTCCTTGGCCATTTTGTACCTCGAGTGCATCACCTCTCAATCAGGAGGCAAGGAGTATGCTTAATCTTCTGGAGTAATTGTTATTTTTGCATTATTCAGAGTTCTTAAGACTTTCAAAGTTATTTTGGTTTCCAGTGTAGTTATTATTGTATAAATTGTTTTCTAACACATCCTTTCTCAAATATAGTGGAGAATGGAGAAAAGAGTAGAAAAACTGAATGAGATATAAAAGGGAGAAGGAAGCAGGTTAGTGGAAATAAGCCTGGGAGAAATAATAGAAATGCAAATTCATTATTCATTATCCGTTGTTGGAAGTGCATGTAAATTTACTTTTAATAACAGAGAGGCTACATGGTATTTCTGACATCTCAGTAATCTATGTGGTGTAATTTTCACAGAACAAGAATCATAGAGGCACAGATTGCATAATAACTCACTGGCCCAGCCACAGAATTGCTGCTGAAGAAATGTCAGAGGGTAACTTCCCAGCTCAGGGTGTGTGAGAAAGACTACAGCTGCCAGGGTTCTTAAATAAAACTGCCAACACCATTCGTTGGAACACAGATGATAATGCGTAGGAAAGTGAAATACCTAAAAACCATTCATGTTAAAATTAAAGATGAGTGCCATTTAAAGGAAAGAGCAGCATGGCTGAGGAGATAGAAGGCAGACCTTGGAATGAGGAAATCATGGTTATCAAGTGTTATCTCTGATACTTACAAGCTATGTGGTTATGTACAAGTCAAGTAACTTCCCAGTGTCCCAGGCAAGTCTTTCATACTTTGTATAAGTTGCCAAGAAATTTCAGAGCTGCTTCAGTGGAAGAAGCTTATGGTAGGACTTCCTTATATATCTGAAATCACATATCAGAAAAACAAAACAAATGATAGGGAAAGAAGGGGGAAAAATGTTTAAAGAGGGTGGGTCCTGAAACAAGTATGCCATTCAGTTCCAGCAAAATAAATGAACTTTTATGATACCTGTATAATATAAATCATAACTGTATATGTATGGTAAAAATTTTCAAGATGGCCCATACTTTATTTTTATGTGGACATTTGGGATTTATACATACATACATACATACATACATATATGTGTATATATATATATATATATACATATGTTGGTTTTCAACATTCACTTCCATAAGTTTTAAATTTTCTTTGTCTCCCTCCCCAAAGATGGCATGCAATCTGATATAGGCTCTACATATACATTCTCACTAATCATATTTTCATGTCAGTGTTGTTTACAGAAGAATTAGAATGAAAGGGAGAAAATGAGAAAAAACAAAACAAAAAAGAAAGCAAATAGTATGCTTTGATCTGCATTCAGACTCCATATTTCTTCCTCTAGTTATGGACAGAATTTTCCATCATGAGTTTTTTGGAGTTGTGTTAGGTCCTTGCATTGTTGAGAGGAGCTAAGTCTATCAAAGTCAGTCCTAGCAAAGTGGCTGTCACTGTGTACAGTGCTCTGTTTCCGCTCACTTCACTCAGCATTCATTTGAGATTTTTCAATTAAATATTTTCTGTTATAATTTTATACATAAAATTTCATTAAAATTATACAAAACTATGAAGCTTATAGTTTTTAGTAAAATAAATTTTGCAATCTCAACAAAAACCAAAAGAAAGAAAATCTAAGGCCCTAAATGACCATATAACCACAGCTATTTACAATGAATATATATTATAACACACTAGTAACACTGTTTTCTGCTTCATTCCTATCTTTTTCCTTTTTATCTGTATATGTGGGAGTCTTCTTTAAATAATAAACCAACACAGTACTTACTAAGTGGCCAGGAACTGGACTAAGAACTAGGAATACAGGAGAACAAAGTTTCGTTAAGTGCTAGATTTTGTTATTTTTCAGCATTTTTGTCAGTTTTAGGGTGAGGCTGGAAGAGTATATTGAAGTTGTATTCCTGGACATTTCTCTATTAAAGATGTTAAAAATAAGTCATGCTTTCACAAATTCGTCTTTTGTAAATTGTCTCTTTCTGGCCCTTGATTATTTATTCATTCAGGGCAATATGATGAAAACAGCACTGTGTGGAATCAAAGGACTTAGGTTTAAGTAGTGCTTTTTCTCTGAGCCTCAGTTTTCTCATTTGCAAAATGAGGAAAGAGACTCTAAAATCCTTTGCAGCTCCAAAAAAAAATCATCCTATGAATATTACTTTTATAAATTTGTGTTAATTTGATGACAGTTTTTTTTATCTGCTGCTTTTCTTTTTTTGAGTATTGTATGGAAATAAAATATCTTTATTATTATATATTGATTACATACATTTTAAGTACATGTATACATATATACCCAAACATGAATGTGTATGTGAGTGTGTGTGTATGTGTGTGTGTGTGTGTGTGTGTGTGTACACACGTATATACAAGAAGGGCTATTACAATTGTCCAACCAGGTGATAATCAGGGCTTGTACTAGCATGGTGACAGTGAGACTTGGGGGAAAAATAGAGGAAACAAAAGGCAAAGGTGGAACCTGCATCAATAAGTTTTGGTAAATGATTGTGTAGGAAAAGAGAGAGTTAAGGGAAAAGTCAAAGATAAACTCTAGACTTTGGGCACAGGAGAAATTATTATTGCGTCTGTCCTTCATTCTTGAGGAGGACCGTGACACCAAGATGATGACATGACTGGCAGTTGACTTTGATTTGAGTGACAGAGGGTTATGAGTAGGAAGGCCATAGATAGAAATTATAAAGTTAGAAGGAAGAGCAAACTTACCAGTGAGATCCACAGAATCACAACATATCAGAACTGGAAGGTGGCATCTAATCCAACCTATGGGAACTCTTTAACAACATTCCCAACAAGCTGTCACCTGGGCTGAGGTATGATAATAATAAAAAAATAATAATAACATTTATATAACATTTCTAATATTTGAAAAACACTTAATTTAATATTGGGTTTCTTGTCCTCATGTACTTGCTATTATTATCCCCATTTTACAAATGATGAAACTGAGGCAGAGACCAGTTAAGTGACTCACCCAGGGTCATACAATTAGTAGGTGTGTCACAAGTCACAAGATTAGTAGATATGAATCCAGACTTTCCTGCCTTCAGGGCCACTCTTGATTTTCGTAATCATTAGTAATACTTTCATGATTCTCTCTGGTGCTATCTTTTGTCTACCAGTGTGTTGGTGGAAGTAGAAAGCCACCATACAGTTTGGCAAGTCTTTGGAAGGTCTCTGTTTGAATAAGTGTCCAAGATGGAGAGCAACCTTTTTTAATTTGTTCATGTCAGGCAAGCCTACAAATAGCCACTTTCATACCTCTCTCCAGAGAGCTTCAAAAATACCTTAACACCAAATCAAGGAATAAATAAACATGTCAAAGCACACAGGAATTTATCTCATTCTGGTCAAATTTTCAGTTTTCATAAATCTGTGAAGATACTTAAGGATGGAGTATTGAGCACCAGAAGAAACAGGAGTGCTGCAGATTGAGAGCTTAAAAATCAAATGAATTTAAAACATTTTAAAAATAAAATGAATTTTCCTATTACAAAAATTGCCTTCAATTTCAAGGAGTAGGTAGGTTGTGTTTTTTTCCTACTTTTCCCTTTGCTTCTTTTATGAAAATGTGAATTTTCTGTATTTGCTTTACCCACTGGAAAGCAATCAATACAGCAAACATCATAATTATCTTTGTTTTGCTGAAATATTAATGTTCCCTTCAGTTCTTCAATTATGAGTCTTTCAAAAACTAAGAGTGCTTGGATTCTACAAAGTTCAGTTATTTGAAACTCTTCTGTAACAAAAATTTTAAATATTAAAAAATAAATTCAATCAATGCATTTATCTAATAAGCTATATTTTAGGGATAAAATGGCTATTTTGTGTGTGTGTGTGTATGGGGCAGGGTATATGTATACCATGTAAGCTCTGAAGATCTTTATTCCAATTTGCACTCCCACTGATGAGGAGTTGGGTCCCCAGAATTTGGCTAGCTATGTTTTTCATCTCAGAATTCTAGGAGCACCCCTCAAAATTCAGGGCTGATTCTTTTGTTTTTTTTGCCTTTGGTTCCAGGTCTCACTGGTGTGCTTCCTCCAAGATTATAGACCAAGAATCAATTTATTCAGTCAGTCAGTTGTTCTTTAGTCATTTCAGTTGTGTTCAAATTTTGTGACTCCATTTGGGGTTTTCTTGGGTATTGGAGTGATGTTCCCTTTCCTTCTCCAGCTCATTTTATCTACGAGGAGATGGAGACAAACAGGATTAAGTGATTTGCTCAGTCACACAGCCAGTAAGCGTGAGACCAAATCTGAATTCAGGTCTTCCTGACTAAAGACCTGGCATTGTGTCCTCTGTGCCACCTAGTTCTCCTTTGTCAATTGAACTATGCAGTTATTAAAAAGGTGTTGATTGGATGGTGGTTGTTTCTAAGAGGACCAAAATGACATCACTATGTTGGGGTCAATATATAATGTGTCTGACTGGCTGATCAGACCAATATGAACAGGGAAGCTATATCACAAGTCAGGCACAAGTAGTCCACATAAAGATTTAGAGTGGAGATGTATCTAAATTTGCATATGATTCTTCTGAACTACTGAAATCCTGCTCACAGAGCTCAGCATCTTCTTTGATGTGATACACCATGCTGGGAGATCCTCTGTCAAAGTCTCCCACGTCACACAATTGATTCCAAAATTCTTCAGAGGGACCATGAAGGTGTCCTTGTATCATTTCTTCTGACCTCCCTGTAAGCACCTGCCTTGTGTGAGTTCTCTGTAAAATAGTGTTTTAGGCAGATGTAGGTTTCACATTTGAACAACAGGGCCAGTCCATCAGAGTTGCACTATCTGCATTAGCATTTGAAAGCTTGGAAGCTTATCTCAAGGAAGGACCTTAGAGTCTGTTTCCTTATCCTGCCAGGTAATCTTCAGAATCTTCCTAAGACAACTGAAATGGAAACAATTCAGTAGCCTGGAATGGTGCTGCTATATTGTCCAGGTTTCATAGGCATACAATAATAAAGTCAGCACAATGGATCTACAGATCTTCAGTTTGATAGGCAGTCTTATGCCTCTTCTCTCCCACAATTTCCTTTGGAGATTCTCAAACACTGAGCTACCTCTAGTAAGATATACATCAACCTCATCATCTATGTGGTCATCCCTGGAAATTATGGTGTCAAACTTATCCAGAGTACTCAAAATTTCTTCATTTCCTGTAACCAGTGTTTCCATGTATGGACAATGTGGTTCTGGTGGTGGAGAATCTGTGTTTTCTTGATGTTAACAATTAGACCAAAATTAGCATAAGCAGCAGAGAATTGATCCATACTTTGTTGCATCTCACTCTCAGAGGCTTCAATGAATGCACAATCATCTATGAAGAAAAATCATGCAAAAACTCTCCCTCTACTTTAGTCTTGGCTTGTAGCCTTTTCAAGTTAAATAATTTGTTATCAGTGTGGTAGTTGATCTTCATGCCATTTTTTCCCCTTGCTGAAGTCATATGAAAACATTGCTGAAAATATCATGCTAAAAAAACATGGGAGCAATTCATAGCTTTGCTTCACTCCAGTGGTGACTGAGAAAGCATGAGAGCATTGTCCATTATCTAGAACCCATGTAAGCATGCCATGATGAAATTGATATACAATACTAATGCACTTCTACAGGCAACCAGGTTTTGATATAATTTCTACAACTAACAAAATCAAAGTCCTTTGTTAGATCAGCAAATATTGTTTACAGACCTCTACCTCTGTTCTGTTTCTGGCATTTCTCCTGGAGCTGATAGGCAGCAAACACCATACTGACCTTTCCTATGACCTTTCTGAAGCCACATTGGCTCTTGGGCAGATGACTATTTTTCCAGTTGTTGAATCAGCCTATAAAGGAAGACTCTGGCAAGAATCTTGCCAGCAATGACTGAGAGAGTGAATGAGAAATGATGAGTAGGCTTACCTTCCCTCCTGGCCCAATGCTTTGTTAGATTCAACATGGGCATACAGTACTGGAGAGGGTGGCCAGGGACCCAGATTTCTGTTAGCATAAGAAGATGGAGGATGTTTAAATGGAAAGGGAATTTGTTAACAATAGAACTGGATTCCCAGTAGTAGAATGGAATAGGATGATATGGAATTTGGAGTAAAAAGGAAAAAGAACAGGGACTCATTCTGTGTGTCTGTGTATATGTGTGTGTGTGTGTGTGTGTGTGTGCGCGCACGCATGCGTGTATGTGTATGAAAGACTTTCACTTGAGAAGCTATCAAATATGAATCAGAGGGATCAGGGGTTGGGAGCTTGCTTACTGGTTGGTTGTTGTTCTTTATTCTTAGTTTTTTTATTTTATTTTATTTTATTTATTTTTAATTTTTATTTTTAATTTTAATTTATTTATTTAACTTTTCACATTCATTTTCACAAAATTTTGGGTTCCAAATGTTCTCCCCATTTGTCCCCTTGCCCCACCCCAGTACACCAAGCATTCTAGTTTTCCCTATCACCAATCTGCCCTCTCTTCTATCATCCCTCCCTTCTCTTGTCCCCATCTTCTCTTTTGTCCTGTAGGGCCAGATGACTTTCTATTCCCCATTAACTGTATTTCTTATTTCCTAGTAGCAAGAAAAACACTAAACAGTTGTTCCTAAAACTTTAAGTTCCAAATTCTCCCCATCCCTCCCTCCCCACCCATTCCCTTTGGGAAGGCAGGCAATTCAATATAGGCCATATCTGTGTAGTTTTGCAAATGACTTCGATTATAGTCATGTTGTGTAAGACTAACTCTATTTCCCTCCATCCTATCCTGCCCACCCATTGTTTCTATTCTGTCTTTTGATCCTGTCCCTCCACAAGAGTGTTGACTTCAAATTGCTCCCTCCTCCCATTGCCCTCCCTTCCATCATCCCCCCCCACCCCACTTATCTCCTTCTCCCCCACTTTCCTGTATTGTAAGATAGGTTTTTCACACCAAAATGAGTGTGGATTTTATTCCTTCCTTTAGTCGAATGTGATGAGGGTAAACTTCTTGTTTTTTTCTCAGCTCTCCTCTTTTTCCCTCCACTGAAAAGTCTCCTGCTTGCCTCTTGAATGAGAGATAATTTACCCCATACCACATCATCCTCTCTCCTCCCACTACATTTCTCTCACCATTTACCTTAATTTCTTTTAAGATATGGCCCCATCCTATTCAATTCACTCTGTGCTCTATGTCTCTGTATGTGCATGCATGTGTGTATGTGTGTGTGCATACACGTGTGTACGTGTGTGTGTGTGTGTAGGTGTGTGTGGGGTCCCACCAACTACCCAGACACTGAAAAGTTTTAAGAGTTACAAATATTGTCTTTCCATGTAGGAATGTAAACAGTTCACCTTTGGTAAGTCCCTTATGATTTCTCTTTGCTGTTTACTTTTTCATGCTTCTTCTCATTCTTGTGTTTGAAAATCAAATTTTCTTTTCAGCTCTGGTCTTTTCATCAAGAATGCTTGAAAGTCCTCTATTTCATTGAAAGACCATATTTTCCCCTGAAGTATTATACTCAGTTTAGCTGGGTAGGTGATTCTTGGTTTGAATCCTAGTTCTTTTGACTTCTGGAATATCCTATTCCATGCCCTTCGATCCCTTAATGTGGAAGCTGCTAGATCTTGTGTCATCCTGATTGTATTTCCACAATACGGGAATTGTTTCTTTCTAGCTGCTTGCAAGATTTTCTCCTTGACCTGGGAACTCTGGAATTTGGCCACAATGTTCCTAGGAGTTTCTCTTTTTGGATCTCTTCCAGGTGGTGATTGATGGATTCCTTCAATACTTATTTTGCCCTCTGGTTCTAGAATCTCAGGGCAGTTTTCCTTGATAATTTCATGAAAGATGTCTAGGTTCTTTTTTTGATGATGGCTTTCAGGTAGTCCCATAATTTTTAATTGTCTCTCCTGGATCTATTTTCCAGGTCAGTTGTTTTTCCCATGAGATATTTCACATTCTCTTCCATTTTTTCATTCTTTTGGTTTTGTTTTATGATTTCTTGGTTTCTCAGAAAGTCATTAGACTCCATCTGTTCCATTCTAATCTTGAGAGAACTATTCTCTTCAGTGAGCTTTTGAACCTCTTTTTCCATTTGGCTAATTCTGCTTTTGAATGCATTCTTCTCCTCATTGGCTTTTTGATCCTCTTTTGCCAATTGAGTGAGCCTATTTTTCAAGGTGTTATTTTCTTCAGCATTTTTGTGGGTCTCCTTTAACAAGGTATTGACCCGTTTTTCATGCTTTTCTTGCATCTCTCTCATTTCTCTTCCCAGTTTTTCCTCCACCTGTCTAACTTGATTTTCAAAATCCTTTTTGAGCTCTTCCAAGGCCTGAGCCCACCAGACATCCACCTCGGATGTCTGGGATAGAGAGGCCCCAACCTCCACATCTTTCCCTGATGGCAAGCATTGTACTTCCTCATCAGAAATGAAAGGAGGAAGAAACATCTTGTCCCCCAGAAAGTAGCTCTCTATGGTCTTATTTTTCTTCCCTTTTCTGGGCATTTTCCCAGCCAGTTACTTGAGTTCTGAGATTCCTGTCCACCCCCGCCTAGATCTGCCCAGCTAGTGCTTGGGGTCTGAGATTCAAATGCTGCTCCGTGTGGCTGCTATCCAATGTGAGCTTAAGTTCTGGTGGTCAGGTAGGGGCAGGGCCACCTCCCAGGCTCAGTTCTCCCTGGGGGTTTATGCAGAGATCTTCAGTAATGGAGTAGAGCTCCTGTCTGCTCCGGGAGTCTCTGGCTGCTGCTGCCTCTGCCACTGCCTCTGCCACTGCCTCCCGAGGGGGCCTGAGCCACGGAGACATCCCACTCCCCTCTCGGCCAGCCCAGAAGTCTCTCTCACTGACCTGTAGCGCCTGTGGGTGGAGGGACTTTTGCGGCTGCTGGAGCTTCCCTCCCTGAAGTCTGCTCGGATCTGCTCCTCTGGGGTCGCGCAGGGGTAGGCTCTGCTGTCTGGTGCACGATGGACCTTTGGGGTCGGTTTTTCAGGGCTCTCTGGAACGGAAATCTCTTCCACTCCGTTTCTGTGTGGCTTGCTCTGCTCCAGAATTTGTGGGGAGTTCTTTTTACAGGAAATTTATGAGTTGTGGGTTTGGAGCTAGCATACAGTGAGTCTTTCTACTCTGCCATGTTGGCTCCTCCCGTTGTTCTCTTGAAGAGGACCAAAATTGGAGTCAAAATACAGTGTGTCCAGCTGAGGTTGATCATATCAAAATAAGTTTAGAATATTTTATCACAGGTCAGGTATAAATAATTTATGTGAACATTTGGAGTAGAAATGTCTTTAAATTTGCACATCTCACATTTCTTTTGAGTTACTGCAATGCTACTCTGCCCATAAAGTACAGCACTTTCTTTGATGTGGGCATGCCATATTGGGTGATCCTTTGCTAGTGTCTCTCAGGTGATGTAATCAGTTCCAAAGTTCTTCAGAGAGCCTTGAGAGAGTCTTTATATCTCTGCTTCTGACCTCCATGGAATCGTTTGCCTTGTGTGAGTTCTCTGTAAAATAATCTTTTAGGCAGATGTACATCTGGCATTCAAACAAAGTGACCAGCCCATCAGAGTTGCTCTTTTCAGTAGAGTTTGAATGTCTCACAGTTTAGCTTGAGAAAGGACCTGCCTGCTATGGCAGAGAGGAAGAACCAGTTGATTGAGATCCCCACATTATAGGGGTGTGTTCTGACTTAACTCGTAGTGTGAGATGGTAGTGTCAAGTTCCATGGCTGGTTACTGTGAGACCCCCTGGGGACAAATCCTCTACTGACTCAGTTGTAATAATGGACAACAGAAAGGTAATATTTTCCACATCACTGAATCAAGTCATCACCAATTTATAAGATGATTAAATCTGAATTATTGAGGTTTTACATAATTGCCAAAAATACAAATAAAAATTTCATTAACTATTCCAGTAAGCAAAGAGTTGCAGTTTTTTAATGAAGTACATAAAAGCTCTAGACTTACTCCCCTCACTACAACTAGCTCTGCCAGGTTGGGTCCCCAGAGCTTTATAACTTCTCCCATTGTTTATCAGTTGAAATCAATTAACCAGCCAGACTGAATTTAACTTTTAGAAATGCATTATTTACTAAAAAGCAAAGTACAAAAACTTCTAAAATTGAGAGCCCACTCATCTACTCTGCGAGTCCCTGAGAAAAGAAAGCTTATTCATAAAGTAGCATCAAATAGAGGCTCAGGGATCTTAGGGAATCCCTCCAATCATAGGGAGGGCTCCAGTGCCAGAGGGTACCAATGTTGTTGAAATGATCTTTCAGGCCAAAGACATTTCTAGCGCATAATGTAGGAGTCCAAAGGAGTAAATCAGTGGGAAATGAAGAATGATCCTCAGAATTGGCTTGGCTAGTGCATATATCTGGATTTCCATTGCTGGATCTCTTCGGTCTTTTCTGACTTTTCAAAGTTCACAAGGTCAAACTTTCTCTGATACTCATTTGCCTAAAATCAGTGCAGAATGAATACAACAAAAACAGAAGAAAAAAGTACCATGTGTTTGAGTCCACATGGCAATCAAGTCAGGAAGGGTCTCCCATAACTAGAGGCTTAGAGAACATTTTGTCCCTTCTACCATGGAGACTGCATCTTTTCATGCCTTTCATATGTCTCATTAATTCTAACTCAGTAACCAATTAAAAGGCTTTTCATCAGGATGCATTCAGTGGAAAGGAAGCAATCATAGAAGACCTGACCAATATATAAACTGGGGACAAGGTCTCTCCATTATGACACCAGCACAGATATCCAGAAAAGACTTACCAAGTCTTCCATAGACAGCGCACCCCACCCATGCTGAAAGCACTGGGCTCCCCTTGGCTAAATTCAGACTGAATCTAATATTTATAGTTCAAGATACCCTTTCTCCCTTCAAAAAACCTGGTTATTTTAGTTGAGTGTTTTCTGGAATATCAAAGATTTTCCATAAAGCTTGGACCACCACCAAAGAAATATAAAAGCCTAAATGAATCTTTACTGCTTATAATGCAGTAAGTCTAAAAACGGAGAAACAGGAAGAAAAAAAAGAGAGGAGAGGAAAGAAAGACACACGTCTTATATTTTTTGGTCTTGAGAAGTCTGGGGAATGAGAAACCATTATAGAAATTGATAAATTTTTCATCAACTTAAATTGTTCCTAATTATGAGCTAAAGATTTTTTCATTGATTTTTTTCTCTCCCAAATGGTTATAATCATGAGATGAAGTTTTGAAGAACTGCTTGAAATGGGCTTTCCATGGTGTATTTCTTGGAACTGTTAGTATATTTCATGCCCTTGGTTTTTACTATGTTTGAAGAAATTTGGAACCATCATCAAATTCAACATTGCTTTTTTTGCTTTGTCTATATGGATAAATAGAACTTGGACACTGGAAAAATAAATGCTAACATCTATATTTGCCTTAAAGGTTGCAAAGTGTTCAGTGAACATTATATCACTTGTCCTCACAACAACCCTGTGCCATAGATGCTATTATTATCCTTATTTTAGGTTCAAGGAAACTAGATAAGCTACTTGTCCAGGGCTTCACAGCCAGTAAGAATCTAAGGCAGCATTCAAATCAAGGCCTTTCAGAGATAGTATTATATAGAGTCGAGATGCCAAACACATAGCCACTAGGAACATGGAACCCACAATGGTTCTGAGTACAGCCTGAACCAAATTAAAATGTAATTGGGAAATATTTAACAAAATAAAAATACAATAAAATCTAGAGAATTTAATAAGTGTTTTTCTAAGTCAATGTGTGGCCCACAGGCTCCCATATGTAATCCAAGGAGTCTTCATTTCTATTTGAGTTGGACACCGTTGGTATAGTGGATTGGGCACTGGCCTTGGAATCAGGAAAATCTGGATTTAACTCCTGCCTCAGATATGCTGAGTGAATGTAAATGCTTCTCTTTTGGTCAGTAACTCTGGGGGTCTTCCCCTCCCAGTTTGAATTTTCTTTTTTTAATTAAAGGGGCCATCTCTAGACTCACTTTTAAAAAGTCTATTCACTGAATGGGTGTTGCCTCACTCAAAAACGAGAACTTGAAAAGATCTTAGCCCAAAAAGGCCAAGGTCTCCCACTGCATCCTAGGATATCTCTAGTTGTCCTGATCATATACCTGAACACCGGATCCAGATGTTTCTAGAGGGGAAAGGGAGGCTGGCAACTTTGCACAGCCCTCCCTCACTAGGATTAAATTAAATTCCAAATCATGTCATCATCTCCCTGATGTCAAGGTCCTCTTTGAGAACAAAGTATAAGCCACACACACACACACACACACACACACACACACACACAAGCTGTGTGACCCCATGGGCAAGTGACTGAACTTCTCTGGGCCTCATTTTCTCCACGTATAAAAGGAGAAAATTATACTCAGTTTATTTTAAGGTTCCCTCCAGACCTAAATCTGTAACACTGGTTTACTCTCTCAAGGGTAGTGAGACTACATCTCTCCTCAAAGTTCCAGGGGTACCCTGATGGGTTTGGGGAGGCTGTTTTTTTCTGTCATTGACTTGAATCCCCATTATGTGTATTCCCCTATTGTTAGGGGGCCGGTAATTGGCACCCTGTTCATTTTAATTGGTTAATATTGATTAGCTTTTATAAAAGGATCTTTACTTCAAAGACATAGCCAGACCTAATATGTAAACATTTTTCCCAACATCACTAGGACAGTACTTTGCCATGTACAACTTCAATTCCTGGTGGGGAGTAGCTCAGTTCCCATATAGCACTGGTCTCACCAAGGTCACATCCAAAGGTGGGGATGAGTCTCAGCTTTTACTGGGCAAGATCCAGAAGGTCTTTGCAACAATCACTCCTTGTGCCCCAGGGAATTGATGCTTCATTGGCTGAGAAAACTTTCTGTGACCTATTTGTCATATGTACATACATACATACACATGTACATACATATACACATGTGTGTATGTATATATACATATGTGTGTATATGAATATATGGGTGTATATAAGTAGATGTGTATATATAATATATTATATATACATATAGATGAATATATTATTCAACTTTGGAACCCCTAATCATGTAAATACAGCTCAGATCCTGGTCTAGTTCATTATCTATCAGCAGCCCTGTAAGCAATTATAAATCAAATAAAGAAGAATCTAATTGGTACAGAATAACAAAGTAGTTTCAGTGCTGGTCCCTGCCTCCTCCTCTACAAACACACCAAGTGGGCATAATCTCCAACCAACTGGGGAAACAGCAAACCCCTCCCAGAAAACTCCAAGTGACAGAGTTTATAAAAATGCAGCCTGGAGTCAGGAAGACCTTAGTTCAAATGTGACTTCAGACACTTACCAGCTGGGTGACTCCAGGTAAAGCACTTAGCTTTCTTTGCCTCATTTTCTTTAATTGTAAAATAATAGCACCTACTTCTGAGGGTTGGTGAGAGGATCAAATGAGATAAGATTTGTAAATCACTTAATTGACACATAGTAGGTGCTACATAAATGCTTATCTCCCCTCCCCCCCATTCCCACCCCCAATCATGGCTGGAATACACCTTTCATTGGCCTGCTTCAGGGCTAGTATCTGTGCCTCACTGCTTTGCAACTCCTGCAGCTCTTCCCATTGATAAGGTGGAAATAGCCCTTGCCAGTATTACTCCCTTCTGTCATCTTTGAGTCTGGAGACATTCTCTACCCCTACTCTCCCCCCAACCTTGGCTGCTACCCAAGCTGCCTAATATTAGCCTGAGTGTTAAAACCATTTTGGGGGGTGGGGCGTGACTAAAAACTAATCAAGAGAGAATTCTTTTGTCAGAACAAAAAAGAGTGTAGACACACAAACCCATTGCTGTAATGGCTGTCAAGACTTTGGTTATTGACTTTTCCCTCACTAAAAGTCCCTATTATTCCAATCTTCTACAGGAAGTCTTTCCTCACCCGTCTTAATTCTAGGGCCTTCTCTCTTTTAATTATTTCAATTATTTCTTATTTATCTTGTATGCAGCAAACAAACATTTGTTTACTTATTGTATTCCCCATTAGACTGTGAGCTACTTGAGAACACGAACTCTTGATTTTCTGTATTCTCGGTGCTTGGTGGGCATTTAAGAAATGTTCATTGATGGCCCAGGTAACTGACTATTTCTAGCGGAGTCAAGGGGAGTAAGTTCTCTTCCCCATCACAGAATATAGGTTTTATCTTTCTTTGCCATCCCTCATCCCTCTATGGTCTGTACCTTCCACTCAGTCTTCTGAGATAAGGAATAAATACATGTATTTGCCTTTTCATTTTGTGCCATGTCCCCCGTAGCTATCTCCCTAACTACTTAAATTACCTTTAACATTTGACAGTCATCAAGGAGAGGGAGAAACAGAGTTGGTGGCCTTTGTTTGCCCTTCATTTCTGCTGTCACAGCAAAATGTTCCTGTCCCTTTTTCACTTAGAAATACATGTGCCTATTTTAATTAGCCTTTATTTTACAGAATACCTGTTTCAACAATTCTTTGTGTACTTTGTACTCAGCTCCCTTCATCCAAGATTCTCCAAGTGTTGTCTTATTAATCCTGGTACGGTGCTTTAGATGGAGGTGACAACATGATTTTCCTTATTTTATAAATTCCATGCATGCCACAGATAAGTGCTTTTCTCAAATTTATAAAAAAAAGTGCAAAAATAATATAGAAAACCTCTCAAGGTACTATTGTCTGATCCAATACTTTTGACCATTTCCCTTCCCTTCTTCTACAAGTAAAGACTGGATGAGATTCTCCCTTCCCCCATGGTGCACTCTATTATGGTTTTAAGCTCTAAGTAGCTAATTTTTTTATGCGATAGCAACAAATTTAATTTCAATGTGCATTTTAAAAGTTGAGGAGAATTTATGCCTCTGATTGGAGAAACTCTGAGGAGAATTTAAAAGAACCAGATATTGGTTTATAGGAGTATGGATCCGGAGCTTGAAGGCCATGTGTTGTGATTATTGAGTTGTTTCGCTGTGTTTGACTCTTTGAGACCCCATGGACCCCACCATGCCAGGCCCTTCTATCCTCTACTATATCCCAAAGTCTATCCAAGTTCACGTTCATGCTTCTATGACACCATCTATTCATCTCATCCTCAACCATGTCCTTTTCCTTTTGCCTTCAGTATTTTCAATGTCAGGGTCTTTTCCAATGAGTCATGTCTTCTCATTATATGTTCAAAGTAAAACTTCATGTTCAGTATTTGACCTTCTAGTGAAAGTTTGATTAATTTTTTTAAAGTTGGCTTTGGTACACTTATAGGCTTAAAAATCTAGTCATCCAGCCTCCTCATTTTACAGATGAGGAAACTGAGTCTTACTGAGGTTTGTAGAGAACCTTGAGGGGTTTGAAAGAGCCCTTTATCAAGAGCTTCCCTTCTCCAAGGGAGGATGATAAATGACTTGAGAAGTTAAGCGATATATTGTTCTCAGGTGCACATCCTTGAAATCGGGTGTTGAAGTTCCAGGAATTAAGGCCCCTGCTATATAGGATAACATTCCCGTAAAGAGGCCTTGAGGCCTCCCTTTCTACTTATCACAATCTGTTCTGTTTCATGCCTCAATTGCTACCCTTATGGTTTTTTACTATTTAAGCACCCCGATCTCCTGATTTACTGGCTCAGTATGTCTAGAATAAACAGCTTATTCAGACTGCTGTGTCCCGCCTGTCTTTTCATCCTCGCTCTGTGAGCCCCATAACTGCCCCGGACCTGCCAGACTGCTCTGGCCATAGCAGAGGTTAAATGATTTGTCTTAGTGACAAAGCAGGGATTCGAACTCAAGTTCTTTTACTCCAAATCCAGTCTTCTTTCCACTACATCAAACAGTGCATCTATATTTAATTAAATGACTTTAACACTTGTGTTAGAAGCAAGGCTTAATGCCAAGGATTAGAGAGGTGATCAATTTCTCTCACATATTCTCTAACATTTAGCAGCAAAACTCTCTCAATGGAGAGTTATAAGGTAAATATCATAACTATACTACACAGCTAAAAGGCAAAAGTAAATCTCAATGCACAACTTTCATATTCCAGTAGGGTTTATTGAAGAACAATGATAACCCTTGGTCGGGTCCTGGATGGATAGTGAGTACAAGGAATGAACATGCTGAGGTTTGCTTTCTCGGCTATTTCTAGGTGAGAATCCCTCATATTGAGCCAGCCATTGACAAGAATGTAAGCATCGGCATCCCTTAGAGTATGATGGGACAAATCTTTTGCAACAGTTCAATTTAAATTGGCTATACATTTCTTATATAGAGAGAAAACTCAACTTCATGCACAATTTCTCCATAAGGTCTCACTTCATGTTTTGGCTTTGAAACTTTGGGAGTGCTGGCTGGTCAGGGTATATGTAGCTGAGATCGTGAATAGTATTTTTGTTTGTTTGTTTTTAATTCATTGGTCCTTTGGGTAAGTTGGCTTTAGCACACATTTAATCACTAGGAGCCAGACGCAGGTGGCAGCTGGATAGCAGGCCCTATTTTGAACAGTTTCTTATTGTCTGCCTAAGGATGATATAAAATCAATGAACTTGGGAGCTGGCTAATAAAATCTCAGGGATTGTAGCTTGCCAATTTCAGGTTCTAATGATTATTCCAAGAGGAGAAAGAAAACTTGTTGAATTTTTAGCATGTGAGTTATGAGCTTACAAGTGACTATTCTTCAAATAAAACTACAAACTCAACATGTAACCTAAAACTACAAACTCAACATGTAAGCAAAAAACATGTAAATACAAATGTTTCTCTTACTTAGAAACAATCTCCCAAAATGGAGGTTACTTTTGCAGTTTTGGTATAAAATTAGGAGTAAATGGAACCAGTCTTACACAGAGACTTGTCACATCACCTAATCTCATTTCCAGAGGTAGAAATTCACACATCAGCAGTTCTTCAAGTCAAATAAGGCACTGTCTAATGGAATGGTAGTGAAGGACAACTCTCAAGGTTGTTGTCCAACATGAAATACATAGCCTAAGAACCTAAAAATTCTAGTATTTTTCTTGAGTACTATATAAACATTATTGGCCATAGCTATATGTTTATAAAATCTGAATTTCTCCTTCTAAAGTTAGTTCATATTGTTGAATGAGGAATTTAGATAATTGGAATTTTTCTTAAGCCTGTCACTGACATTCACTAGTCTGTATAATATGGTTAAGACTTGTCCATTAATTTAACGTGACTGTTTCATGTTTACCTAGCATCTCTTTATTTCTCTAGTCCACTATTTCTTTTGTCTAAATCATTTAAATGTTCTGAGCCATTGTTTTCACACCACAGGAACCTAATGAAAATTAGGGACATAAGTAACTTTAAAACACTTGGGCTCCTCAAAAGGAAGAAAGGAAGAGTATATATACATGTGTGTATACACACACATGTATATATGTGTATGCATGCATGCATGTATACACACACATATATGTATATATATATATATGTTTGTGGGGGTAAGAGGGCATGCAAACACCGACAAAAAGTTAGACAAGTCTAGCTATAGTTTTATCAAAAGACTGTGTGTGAGTGTCTGTGCTCTCATTGTCCCTCTTCTAGCACCAACTAAGAGCCAGTGTGCCAAAATATAGGTTTATCTCCCTCAAAGAAGAAAGTAAAAATGATGTGGAAAACACTATTCCCCAGTATATCAGGGAAAATGAAACATTCCTTTAAAGAATGGAAAATGGGTTTTAAAAGCAAAAAAAGAGAAAAAAATCTGAAGATTTTGAAGAGAATCTTAGTGTCAGGAATTTAAATAATATGACAGTAATGAAAGAAAGAAGTATCACCATTAAAGCTGTGCATGGAGCTGGATCTGTTGAGGAAGAAAGAGCTTCTCATGCTATGAAGAATGCAGCTGAGGAGCCACAGATGCCACTGTGACACAGGACATCCTGCAGAGGAAAAAGAGATACACATGTCAGGCGAGTCCTGACTGAACAGGACCAGAACTGCAGAATCTCAGCATTTCAGTTGAAAGTGACCTCAAAGACCATTTAACCAAACCAGTATCTAAATAATAATCCCCTCTATGAAATCCTGGCAATAATGGCTTGAAAACACAAAAACTTCTAGTGAATATTCACTAGCTTCAGTATCAGCCCATTCCACTTTCAGACAGCTTTGATTTTTAGGAATGTGTGTTAATATCAAATCAAAATTTACCATTCTGCAACTTTCACCCCTTGCTTCTATAGCAGTTGATTTACTGGATCAAAGCAGAACTAAATCAAATCTCATATCCACATAGCAGTTATTCAAACTGTCTTTTTTCTTTTAAAAATATACTTTATTTATTTTAACATTTTTTAAATTAAGTTTTCAATTCTCTTCATTCCTCCAACCCATTGAGAAGGCAAGCAATATATACAGAATTATACATGTGAAGTGATGCAAAACATATTTCCGTATTAGCCATGTGTGAAAAAAACAAGAAAAAGGTATGCTTTAACCTACACTCACAGTTCATCAATTTTCCCTCTGAATATAGATAGCATACTTCTTCATGATGCCATTGGAATGGTCTTGGATCATTATATTGATTAGAGTAGCTAAGTCACATTTGTTCATTATTGCTATTACTTTGTACAATATAAGTCATCCTGTGTTTTTATGAGACCAACCGTCTCATCATTTCTTATACCACTGTCATATTCCATTATAATCATAAACCACAACTTGTTCAGCCATTCCCCAGTTGATGGGCATCCTCTCAATTTCTAATTCTTTGCCACCACAAAAGAGCTGCTATTAATATTTTTGTATCTATAGATCCTTTTTCTTTGATTCCTCTGGGATGCAGTTCTAGTAGTGTTATTGCTAGGTCTGAGGGTAGGCAAAGTTTTATAGTCTTTTCGGCATAATTTCAAATTTTTCTCCAGGATGGCTGGACCAGTTCACAACTCAATCAACAGTACCTCAATGTCCTTATTATCCCATATCCCTACCAGTATTTGTCATTTTCCTTCTTTGTCATGTTAGCCTGCCTGATAAGTATGAGGTGGTACCTACGAGTTGTTCTAATTTGCATTTATTTAATCAGTAGAATTTTTAATGTCACTCTTCAAAGTTCTGATTTCTTCTGCAAGCTGCCTATTCATGTCCTTTGACCATTTATCAACTGGGGAATGGTTTTTATTTTTATTAATTTGGGTCAGTTCCCTATATATTTGTAAAATGAGGCTTTTTTTCAGAGAAATTTGCCACTATATTTTCCCCTCAGTTTCCTGCTCTCCTAATTTTGGCTACTTTGGTTCTGTTTGTTCAAAAATCTTCTAACTTCATATAATCAAAGTATCAATTTTACTTCCTATGATCATCTCTATCTCATTTTTAGTCATAAATTATTCCCTTATCCATAGATCTAAGTGAAATTGTCCATGTTCCCCTAATTTGCTTTTGCTATCACCCTTTATGTCTAAATTATGTGCCCATTTTGACCTAATTTTTGTGTATGGTGTGAAATGTTCTATGGTAGTTTCTGCCAAACTGCTTTCCAGTTTTTCAAGCAATTTTTGTCACATGATGAGTTTTTGCCCCAAAACTTAGATCTTTCAGTTTATTGAACCCTACTTTACTATGGTCATTTGTTACCGTATATTGTGTACCTAAGCTATTCCACTGATCCATCATTCTGTTTCTTAATCAGTACCAGATTGTTTTGATGATTACTTCTTTGTAAAAATACTTTGAAATCTGGTACTGTTAGACCACTTTCGTTCACATGTTTTATTGATTCCTTTGATATTCTTGACTCATTCCTCCAGATGAATTATGTTATTGTTCCTAGTTCTATAAATTCATTGGTAGTTTGATTGCTATGGCACTGAATAAATCAATTTGGGTAGAATTGTAGCTTTTATTCTTTTGTCTCAGGTTACCCATGAGTAATTAATATCCTTCTCATGGTTTAAATCTGTCTTTGCATGGAAAGTTTTTGTAACTATGTTCATATAGTTCTTTGGTTTGTCTTGGCACGTAGACTCCCAAGTATTTCATATTGTCCACAGTTACTTAAAATGGAATTTCTCTTTCTATCTCTTCCTCTTGTGTTTTGTTGGTAATCTGTAGAGATACTGAAGGTTTATATGTGTTTATATCCTGCAACTTTGATACAGTTGTTAAATGTTTCAAATAGTTTTTTTTTTTTAGGTTATTCTCTAAGGTTCTTTAAGTATACCATCATATTGTCCGCAAAGAATGGTAGTTTTTGCTTCTTCGTTGCCTATTCTTATTCCTTCTACTTCTTTTTCTTCACTTATTGATAGAACTAGCCTTTCTAGTATAATGTTAAATAATGGTCATGATAATGAATAACCTTGTTCGCTCTGATATTACTGGGAAGGATTCTAGTTCATCCCCATTACAGATAATGATTGCTCTTGGTTTTGGATAGATACTACTTATCATTTAAAGAAAGGCTCTATTTATTCCTAAGGTTTCTAGTATTTTAATAGGAATAGGTATTGTATTTTGTCAAAAAGTTTTTTTCTGCATCTACTAACATAATCATATGATTTTTTTTGTTTTTGTTATTGATATGGTCAGTTATACTAATAGCTTTTCTGATATTAGATAAGCCCTGCATTCCTGGTATAAACCCCACCTGATTGTATTGTATGATCTTTTGTGATCTCCTGCTGTAATCTTATTACTAGTGTTTTATTTTTTAAATTTTCCATCAGTACCCGTTAAGGAAATTGGTCTATAGTTTTCTTTCTCCTCCCTGGCTTAGTTATCAAAATCATATTTTTGTTATAGAAGGAATTTTGTAGGACTCTTTTTCCTATATTTCCAAATAGCTATATGGGATTGGAATTAATTGATTTTTAAATGTGTGGTAGAATTCACTTGCAAATCCTTTGGTGCTGATGATTTTTTTTCTTAGGGAACTGATTTTTGACTTGTTCAATTTTTTTTTTTCTGTTAGAGTTATTTACATACTCAGTTTCCTCTTCTGTTAATCTAGGCAATTTATGTTTCTGTAAAAATCTATTTCACTTCAATTGTCAGTTTTATCAGCACATCATGGGGCAAAATACTACTAATAATTGCTTTGATCTCATCTTCATTAGTTGTACATTTATTCTTTTCATTTTTGATGCTGGTAGTTTTCATCTTTCTTTTTTTAAAAGCAAATTAACCAGTGGTTTATTTATTTTATTTTTTCTTATAAAACCAGCTCCTACTTTTATTTAGTATTTCAATTTTTTAATTTTCAACTTTGTTAATCTCTCTTGATTTTTAGCACTTCCATTTTGGTTTTTAATTGGGAATTTTTAATTTGCTAGTTTTTAGTATTTTTTTAGTTGGAGCCCAATTAACTGATCTACTTTTTCTCTTTTTTATTTATGCAAGTTTTTAAACATATAAAATTTTACCTAAGTTTTGCTTTCCCACAAGTTCTACATCCCATAAATTTTGATATGTTGTGTAATTGTCATCATTATTTTAATGAAATTATTCTTGTTTCTATGATTTGTTTATTGACTTACTCTTTCTTTAGAATAAATTATATAGTTTCCAATGAATTTTTAATCTGACCTTCCAAGGTTTTTTTTATTTAATATAATTTTATTGCACTGTGATGTAAAACTTATGCATTTAATTATCTTACTTTCATTTGTGAGGTTTTTATACCTTAATATACATGGTTAATTTTGGAAAAGGTGCCATGTACAGGTGAGAAAAAGGTATATTCCCATTCAATATTCTCCACAGATCTAACATGTCTAACTTTTCTAAAATTCTATTCATCTCCTTAACTTCTTGCTTATTTATTTTGTAGTTAGATTTATCTAGTTCTGGAATGAGGAAGTTGAGGTCTCCCACTAGGATAGTTTTATTCTCTATTTCCACCTGTAATTCCTTTAACTTTTTCTTTGGGAATTTAAACATTATAGCATTTAGTGTATATTGGTATTGACATTATTTTCTATGTTACCTTTCAGCAAGATATAGTTTCCTTGATTATCTCTTTTAATTGTCTATTTTTACTTTTGCTTTTTGAGATAATCGCCTTTTTTTTAACCTAAACTGAAGCATAATAGATTCTGCTCTAATACCTTATTTTAACTCTGTGCGTCTTTCTGTTTCAAGTGTGTCTTTTATAAATTGCATATTGTTGGATTCTGGTTTTCTTTCTTTTTTACTCTGTCCCTCTTCAAAAGTCTGTTTTGCTTCTGACTTCAGACTTCTTTAATCTATCCTGCTTTTTATCACTTCCACCATTTTCTCTTATCACCTTCCACTCTGATTTCCCTGTTGGGTAAGATGGGTTTGTGTGTGTATTTAGTGAGATTCAAGCATTGCCCACAATACTATCATTTCGCCCTTTACACACTTTTTTTGTTCTTTGCACACTTTTTTTGCACAAGATAACTTCCCCCATTCTTCCTCTCCTTTCCCCCATCTCCCAGTGCATCTGCTTTTTCACTCCATTTTTTTTTGAGATTATCCCAACACAATTGACTCATGTCCTCTATCTATGTAGACTCCTTCTAACCCAATAACAACAAAGTTCTTTGAAGTCACATATATCTTCTTCCTATATAGGACTTTAAACATTTTAACCTTATTTTTTTCTCCTCCAAATTTATTTCTTTCTAATTTTCAACAATCACTTCCATAAGTTTTAAATTTCCTCCTCCTCCCTTCTCTCCTCCCTCCCCAAGATGGCATGTAATCTTATATGGGCTCTACATACACATTCTTATTAAACACCTTTAGTCATGTTACATAGAAGAATTAAACTGAATGGGAGAAAGCATGAATCAAACTAAACAAAACCAAATGTAGCAAAAGACATTTTAACCTTATTAAGTCTCTTATGATTTGTCCTTCATGTTTACCTTTTTATGCTTTTCTTGAGTTTTATATTTGAATTTCAAATTTTCTATTCAACTTTGGTATTTTCTTTAGGATTGCATGAAAGTCTTCTATTTCAATAAATATTCATTTTTTTCTGAAGGAATATACTCAGTTTTGCTGAGTAGTTTATTCTTGATTATAATACTAGCTCCTTTGCCTTTTGAAACACCATAATCCAAGTCCTCTGCTCCTTTAATATGATAGTTGCTAAATCTTGTTAGACCCTGATTGTAACTTTATGATATTTTAATCATCTCTTTCTGGTTGCTTTCAGTATTCTCTCTTTGATGTTGGATGTGTGGAATTTGACTATAGTATGCCTGGGAATTTTTATTTTGGGATCTTATTCATGAGATGATCAGTGAATTCTTTCAATTTCTATTTTATTTTAAATTTTATTTTATAAAATTTTCCTTTATAATTTCTTGATAAATGATGTCTAGGCTCTTTATTTGATCATGACTTTTGGGTAATCCAATAATTCTTGAACTATCTGTATTTGATCCATTCTTCAGGTCAGTTGTTTTTACAATGAGATATTTCACATTTTCTTCTATTTTTTATTGGTTTTACTGTGTTTTATTGTTTCTGGATGGTCCATAAATTTCTTAGCCTAATTCTAATTTTTAAGGAATTATTTTCTCTAATGAATTTTTATGCCTCTTTCCCCATTTGACACATTCTGCTTATTAAGGAATTAATTTTCATCAGTGAAGATTTTTCTGTCTTTAGTCAAGGAATTCTTTTCTTCAGTGAGCTTTTGTACTTCTTTTACCATTTGACCAATTCTGTATTTTAAGGTGTTATTTTCTTTGGTGTTTTGTGCATCTTTTTCCAAGCTGTTAATTATTTTTTCATATTTTTCTTCCCATGCTCTCATTTCTTTTCTCAGTTTTTCCTGTACCACTCTTACTTCTTTCTTTAACTTTTCTAGATATTCTTGTTAAGCTTATTTTCAATCTGCATTTTTCTTTGAACATTTTGCTTAAAATGGTTTTCAAGTAATTGCCTTTGGACTTTGTGTCTTGATCTTCCTTGTCATTATAGTAGCTTTTGATGATCAACTTCCTTTTTTGTTTGCTTCTGCTTGCTCATTTTTCTATCTATTTCTTGACTTTGAACTTCATGTTTAAGTTAGGATCTGCACTTTGGGGTGAGGTACTGTCTCCAGCTTCAGGCTTTTTTTGCTGCTGTTTTCAGAGCTAGTTCTTGGATTTGTAAGTTTCCTATGCTTTCAAGGTGGTGTAGTCCAGGAAGAGGTGTGACTACTGCTCTCTTGGTGTTCATTCTGGTCTCTATCCAGGAAGAGTGCACTGCTCCCTGTAGCTGCAAGCACTATTGTTCCTCAGGGCTTTTTCCCCTTTTGCAAGCATGATCGCTAGTGTTTCTCTTTCAGCTGGAAATATGACCTGGCCGTAGGTATGGGCAATGGAATTGCCAAACAGTGCCTCATCCTGCAACCAGTGCTGTAACAGTGATCCCTTGTAATCTTTTTTTGAGCAGTTGTCTAATTTGCAAGACTCTCAGTTGGGGTTGCCACCATGTTTGCTCCAGATCAGCCCCCATCTAATGTTATAGACCTCTCTTTTCTACAATATGAGCTATCTTGGACTAGGAAAATGTCTCATATTATCCTTTGTGCCACTCTGGAATTAATATGTGGTGTTATTTTAAAGTTATTTGGAGGAAAAAGCTGGGAGAGCTGGGCTGTGGTGCTTCCTCTACTCCATCATTTTGGTTCTTCCCCTCAATCTCTAAACTATCTTTTTAAAAAATATATTTATCTTTAACATTCTTTTCTTTCAAAACTTTGAGTTCCAGATTCTTTCTCTCCCCTCCCCTACTCCTCCCTCACCCACTGGGAAGGCAACAAAATTATATCAATTATACTTGTGACATCATGCCAAACATATTTCCATATTAGCCATGTCACTAGAAAAGCAAGAATAAACAAAACAAGAAAATTATACTTCAATTTGAACTCAGAGTTCTTCAGTTCTCTTGCTGGAGGTGCATAACATTTTTCATCATGAGTATTTTAGAAGTATTCAAACTGACTTTTAATGCTTAAAATGAGACCAGTGATGATAAAGTACAATACAGGTTTCACAGCAGTTTTTTAACCTATGCAGGACATGACAATGAATATAGGAGAGATAAAGATAAACTAGAGCCTAGCTCACTCACAGATACCATCTTTTAATAATTATTTGAATAGAGGGGAGTAGCCCCTATCCATGGAACTACCACTTCCCAAAACACTTGGACTATTAGGAGACCAATGCCTCTTTTTGAGTTGGAGAACTCTTGGTCAATAAGAATCAGAGGGGTCATAGTGGAGGCACAGCATTTTGAGATTTTTTTCATCCTTCAGAGAGGATTGTTAATAATTTGTGATCTCTCATACCCAACTGTGAAGGAAGGAGGAATTGATTGGAAAAAATACATTTATAAATATTGATCTTATAAACAGCCAATTGAAGTTAACTTTCCATCCTAAAGACCCTTACTTTTCATTTATCTATCCAATTTCTTCTAAGCTAGACCATGGTACAAATGGACAGCGATAGATAGTATTTAACTTAGCTTTGCTAGAGCATTGCTATAACAATTTTCTATAGAGTAAAATTTGGTGCGAGCTAGCACTCTCTTGGATCCATTCAAGGAAGCTGAGTTACAGAGGCATCAGATTAATTGTCTTTGCAGAGAACTAATTTCAGAAACTAGAGAGCAATCTGCCCTCATCCCTCAATATTTGCTAGCAAATGTTCTTTGAATAGAGAGTTATCTAGTAAGTGTGACTAATGTGTCATCAAAAAGGAAAAATTCAACACACGAATAACTTATTCAGGGGAGCTTTATTAATGGATATAGCACAGTCATCCTAGGTCTGAGGTGATGGAGGAAGTTGCTGGAATGCAACTGTCTTCAGTTTTCTGGGTAGACCTGTGATGCATTTTGGTGATCTCCAAGCCTCTATGGAGGGTAAAAAAGCAGTAAATATTCAGTAGCAGTGAGACTGGAGGTTAGAGTGTTCTTACTCACACAAACCATTCAGAAATGAGGCTTTTTATTCATCATTAAAGGCTCTCTTTGAATCTGGTCTTGAAAGACTTGAAAACACTGAGGTGACTGAGCATATGGGCTGTCATGCTGAGCTCATAGCTGGTCTTTTGGGAAATTCTGCCCTGGCATTCAGCAACCTTTGGAGGCAGTTGTTTTCTCAGACAACTGGCCTGCCTAGTATAGGTGAAAATAATCATCTTGAAAATGTTCTTGAAGAAGCTATTGTTACCTTAGAATGTATGTGTATGGCCAAGGAAGTGTGGCGAGTTGAAAATCTTGTATAGTAAGTAAGGCTTTGCACAAAACTTATAAAAGTAACACACACAATAGCACCCACGCAAACACATGCCACAAACCCAAATCTGTTGAAATTTAAAAGGAAAGCTAGGCGGTTATAAGCACTTGGGTAATAACAATGATGCTGAAAATGATAATGACTTATTTAAAGTGCTTTATGTATGTTATCATCCAATTCTCCAAATAAGGGTAAGTAGTTGGAGATGGAAATGGCAAACCATTTCAATACCTTTGCCAAGAAAACCCCAAGTGGGATCAGGAAGAGCTGTGTATGACTGAAATGACTCAGCAACAAAAAGGTAAGTACTATTATAATCCCCATTTTAAAAAAAAAGGATACTTAAGCATAAAGAAGTTATATGACCTGCTCATGAATATCCCAGATCTTCCCAACCTCAAGTCTAACACTCTATTCATTACACCATCTAGCTGTCACCTATACTTCAATGAAAACTCAACTCTAAATATAAAAGCAGAAAACATTACAGCAAAATATTCACTAGAAATGTTAATCCTTCTTAGGAAAGGAATCTCCCCAAATGAGGGCTATACTTGTGGTTCCATTATCCAAAGAATTACAAAGATTTTGAAGAAAGTCAGGAATTCTAAGTGACCATAATGATGAGATTAAAGATTAATCAAAGGCTTGCTCTTTCTATAACTCCTTTCTTTTATCTTGCTGAAGACCAGGCACAACACTTGATCCTGAAAATTCTCAGCCAAATGTTTTGGCACGCTGCAAGTGCTAAGCAAACGCAGTTGGGTTAATTTGTCCTTGCTTGTATCAGATGTTGCAAAGCTTTTAAAAAGTCAAATGTTAAATGAAAATTTAAAGTCTGTGGAGAGGAGATAAAAAGGACATAAGGAGAAACGTATTTAATGAATTTATTAGTGAAGCACTCAATATTTTAGCTAAAAATGATCATTTTAAGATGGTCATGCTATCCAAATCTTCCTGCCTCTTGTCACCTCTGACAAGTTATTGTGCCTTATGCTTTTTAGTTTTTATGTTTATAAAATTCAAACACATTTTGGGAAGCATTTTGTGGAGAGAACTATACTAAATAAGGAATAGGTTATAGATAATATCAAGCATTTATTAAATGCCTCCTCTGTGCAAGGACAGGCAGCATGTTGCTTGGTATAAAGTCAATATTCCATTCAGGAAGACCTGCATTCAAATCCTGACATCTGTCTGTGTGACCCTAGCTAAATCATTTAATTTCTTAGTGTCTCAGGCAGCTAACAAAATAAATTGTAGGAAAATGGTCCCTGAAATGGTAGAAGTTCTTTTCCCAAGAGTTCCTGATACTAATAAAATAAGAGATTCTGTAAAACAGAGCAAAACAAACAAAAAAAGATATAAGGCACCCTACTAAGAGCTCAGAAACCAAAAACAAAAAATATAAACTAGCTTCTGCCCTCATATAATATGTACAATAAGTACATATGAGATAATTTGGAGGGCCCATCTACTCACAGAATTGAATTGGTTCTTCTTTGCCGAAGAAGACTAATGGGCCCCTGCCTAAGGGCTCTTCTGGACCCTCTTACCTTCAGAGTGATTATCAATAATAACTGTGGCTGTTTCCCACCCAGCCTAATGACCTCATTAAAGGGGCAATGCCCTGGCTACTTCTTAAACAGACCTATTCAATGAATGGGCATTGCCTCACCCTAAGTGAGTGTCTGCACAGACCTTGGCCTAAAGGGCCTAAGGTCTCCCACTGGATCCTGGGTCATCTCCAGTCATCCTGATGAATATCTGGTCACTGGATTCAGATGGCTCTGGAGGAGAAGTGAGGCTGGTGACCTGCACAGCCCTCCCACACTCAAAACAAAGTCAAGTGCAAGTCATGTCATCATTTCTCTGATGGCATGGTCTTCTTCAGCAACAAAGGATAAGCATAGACTTTTTTCAGATGGAATTAAAGGTAGCCTGGTTATTGGAGGAGAAAATTGTCCCTGGTGGCTCATAGTCCATTAAAAGGCTGAGTTGCTAGCTCTGTTGTAGGTCCAATTTGGGAGTCAGTAGTAGAAGAGGATCCCAGCTTCTGTAGAAATGTATAGGAGTCCTATGGAGTGTTTACAAAGAGATATTTACTATGAAAACACAGCAAGAACAAAATTAAAAATGTTTTCCCACCAATGGCTCATAGGCAAACTCTCCCCTATCCTATCTTGTTCTCAGGCAAAGTGGGCTCTAACTTAGCTCAGTTCCTACTATTTGTCCCACCAATCATATATCCAAATGTGGTCTGATTTCCAGATAAGTCCTCTTCTCAGCTACCACCGGTACTGAGAACACTGAAAGTCACTCTCAATAGTTACTCTGTCTTCCTTAGGACATTAATGCTGGTCTGGTTGAAAAAAAAATTCCATGAACTCCAATTCCTATTATCCTTCAAGCCAGCTCTCCTGACCTTTTGAAACTTACAAGGTGGAAACCTTTAGATTAATCTCTTTTACCTAAAATGGAATGACAAATGCTGAAGCAAAAGGACCAAACCTCATTCTCAGGGGACCCCAAGTCATCCTCTGAAGGAAGAAGGATCACCAAGGATCACTCACAGCACTACTTTTTGCCAGATACCATCAGCAAAGAAATGTAAACTGCAGAGAGCAGCTGAAGACCTTAAGCTTGAGGCAAATTGAAGTCTTTTAAAAAATGTCTCTAGTTCTGGTTTTACCACTTCAGCCAATCAAAGACACTGCTGTTCATCACAGTTAGCAGACCAGACCCAGTTAGAGAATGTCTAGGCATGCTCCATGGTAGCATACTTCCATCTCATGTCATCATGACTCTCTCCAAAAGCAGGCTTCCCAGAAGGACAGTTTGACTACGTGAAGATCGCATTGCACAGAAGACAGCAATATGAAACAATTTGGAAATACGTGGTGATAGTTTGGTTTGATGCCAAGATCAGGTGCTGAAATTTTTAATTAGAGGCAGTAGTGAGCCTCTGAAGATTTCCTGATCAGGGGAGTGACATTGGTTAAGCTTTTATGATTATTTTCCAATTATTTTAACAGCTGGATATAGGGTGGTTTGGAGAAGGGAAACACTGAAATCAGGGGGGCTTGATTAAAATAACACTGCAGATGCAACAGGTTAGTACCGTGGACACAGCACTGGGCTTGGAGTAACAAAAGTGAGTTCAAATCTGACCTCAGATACTTACTGATTTTATGGGTCTCAACAATTCACTTAACTGCCTTGAGCCTCTGTTTCCTCAATTGTAGAATGGGAACAATTGCACCACTATTTCATAGGTTTGGCATGGGAATTGAATGAGATAACGTGTAAAGTGCTTTGTAAAACTTAAAGTACAATATACATAAGCTAAAGATTATTAAAAATAAAAAACTTTTTAAAAAGCAAATTACTGTTAATGTTAAAAATAAAAGATTATTGTGTTAGTTCAATAAAGAGATGATGACAGACCAATAAGACTTGACCCTGGAACTCAAGAAGTTTACAGTTTAGTTGGGGTAATATGACACATACATAAAAACCACTAGTTAAGCCACATAATTTAATATAATTTCATAATAGTGGTTGTTCGTAATGTTGAATTTAGAAAAAAAATATAAATTGTCAAAAAAAGACAGTCTTTCACTTTAATTTTTTTTTTTAATAAACAGAAATCTATTTTCTTTCCCTCCCACTCCCCATTGGGAGGGAAAAAAAGAAGAAAAACAAATGTCTTATAACAAATACGCTTAGTCAAGCAAAATAAATTCCTTCATTGGCCTTGTTCAAAAAGTGTCACATTCTGCACCCTGAATATATCGCCTTTCTGTCAGGAGGTGGACAGCACGCTTCATCAGCAGTCATTTGGAATCATGGATAGTCACTGTGCTGATCAGAGTTCTTACAGCTTTCACAGTTGTTTGTCTTTTCACTGTTGTTGCTGTAAAAATTGTTCACTTTTCAAATGAGGTTTTTGGAGAAAAGCCAGAAATTAAAGCCGTCTTTGTATCCTCTGAGGAAACAATTAAAATTATCTACACACACACACACACACACACACACACACACACACACACACACCTTTTTAATTCCTAAAGTGAAAAAATACTATCCACATTCAGGTGTTGTTACTAGAAAACAATTTTTTCCTCTGATTGATGCACCTGGTTAGAATATTTCTTGCAGTTCTAAATAATCACTCCTCTCCAGACTTAGAATTACCTTTGTGAATTCATGAGTTGCTGGAGGCAGAAGCTGTTGGTGGGAGAGGCATGCTGTGGAAATGGAATCCAAAAGCCTGTTTGGACAGAGAACTCCCAGGGAAATTATTCAGGCAGAGATTATGGATGTGAACGCATGACCTTGTCATCTTGCCAAGGACAGCAGGACCTGCTGTATAGTGATCTGAGCATCTCACAGTTGAGCCAACAGCTAACTCTGAGCATTTCTTATTATCACCTAGCTGCACAAACCCTTAGACTTCCCCATTCACAGAACTTTGAATTATTTTCAAATGGATTTCAAAGAGCCTACTCCCCTGTGCCATAAAATCCACTCCATTTTCTCAGCCTCACTGCCCTTTAGGCCCCTGAGAAACTTTCTAATCTCTTCACTACATCTCTGTAGGGGGAATGCTCTTTATGAGCCATGTAAAAGAGAAGTATACAATATGCCAATTTAGTGCCATTCAAGGGTCGGATTTGTTGTTTCTAAGTCTCAGATTCACAGAGCAGAAGCCAGATCTTGAATAGAACATTTGGGATATTCCAAATAAGACTTTTCAAAGTGAAATATCAAACATTAACTCTTTAGTGTTCCACACTAAACACAGCCATAAAGTCATACAGAATTGTTTATTGGACCAATAATTATGTCACTGATACAGGCATTAAAATATCTTTCATTTTCTTTGAAAGTTTGCTAAAAATGATCTGAGAGATTTTAAATTCTTGAAGGTGGCTAGAAAAAATGTAGTCCTCCTCCAAATATGAGAAAACTGAGACCCAGAAAAGGGAAAATACTTGACCCATATTATACAGTAAGTTAGGGGCAGAGTCAATATTCTAGTGAAAATCTCTAGAACCATAGCCCAGTATTTACCTTAAAACATAGAGCTTTAAATGGTAATTTATATTGAATACTATTGAATGTTGACAGGGAGTTAGGAAGACTTGTATAAAGCACTTAGCACAGTGCATCGAGTAGGACCTTAATAAATGCTTTTTCTCTTCTTTCCACTCCTTCCCTGCCTATGACTCATCCTATATGACCCTGGACAAGTTAGTAAATATTTCAATATTCCAGGAATATGTTTGAATTGGATTGGCCATCTTTATCTGTGGAGGGAATTTTCAAACCGAGGAATTTTCTAGTTTGGAAAATTATAGGTCCAGAACCTCCATCCTCCATATTTATAAAATTAAAAAAAATAATTGTTGGTTTTAAATCTTGATAATGTTAGTTTTAAGTTGCCTACAATTCCCAATAGATATGCACCATTCTCCATAACAAAGAATTTTTAAAAAGAAGGGGGAGGGGGGAGGAGCCAAGATGGCAGAGTAGAAAGACTCACTGTATGCTAGCTCCGGAACCCACAGCCCATAAATTTCCTGTAAAAAGAACTCCCCACAAATTCTGGAGTAGTGGAGCTCACACAGCAAGGAAGGGGAGGAGATTTCCATTCCAGAGAGCCCTGAAAAACCAACCCCAAAGGTCCGTTGTTCACTGGATGCAGAGCCCACCCCTGCCCTGCCCTGGCCACACGGCCCAAGAGGAGCAGATCCAAGCAGGCTTCAGGGATGGAATCTCTGGTGGCCGCGAAGGTCCCTCCACCCATGGGTGATACAGGTCAGTGAGAGAGACATCTGGGCTGACCGAGAGGGGAGCAGGGTGGCTCCGTGATTTGGGCCCCCTCGGGAGGCAGAGGCAGCAGTGGCCGGGAACTCCTGGAGCAGATGGGAGCTCCGCTCCATTACTGAAGATCTCTGCATAAACCCCCAGAGAGAACTGAGACTGGGAGATGGCCCTGCCCCCACCCCAGCACCAGAACTTACGCTCACATTGAATAGCAGCCACACCCGCTTCGGAAAGCCCTGAGGCTGGGGAGCAGCATTTGAATCTCCGACCCCAAGCACTAGCTGGGCAGATCTAGGTAGAGGTGGAGAGGAATCTCAGAAGTCAAGTAACTGGCTGGGAAAATGCCCAGAAAAAGGAAGCAAAATAAGACCACAGGGAGCTGCTTTGATGGGGTGCAGATGTTCCTGCCTTTCAATTCTGATGATGAGGAACTATTCTTACCATCAGGGAAAGACGTGGAGGGCGGGGACTCTGTATCCCAGACATGCCAGGGGGATGTCCAGTGGGCTCAGGCCATGGAAGAGCTCAAAAAGGATTTTGAAAATCAAGTTAGAAGGGTGGAGGAAAAACTGGGAAGATAAATGAGAGAGATTCAAGAAAAGCATGAAAAATGGGTCAATACCTTGGTAAAGGAGACGCAAAAAAATGCTGAAGAAAATAACACCTTGAAAAATAGGCTCACTCAATTGGCAAAAGAGGTTCAGAAGAGAAGAATGCTTTCAAAAGCAGAATTAGCCAAATGGAAAAAGAGGTTCAAAAGCTCACTGAAGAAAATAGTTCTCTCAAGATTAGAATGGAACAGATGGAGTCTAATGACTTTCTGAGAAATCAAGAAATCACAAAACAAAACCAAAAGAATGAAAAAATGGAAGAGAATGTGAAATATCTCATTGGAAAAACAACTGACCTGGAAAATAGATCCAGGAGAGACAATTTAAAAATTATGGGATTACCTGAAACCCATGATCAAAAAAAGAGCCTAGACATCATCTTTCATGAAATTATCGAGGAAAACTGCCCTGAGATTCTAGAACCAGAGGGCAAAATAAGTATTGAAGGAACCCATCGATCACCACCTGAAAGAGATCCAAAAAGAGAAACTCCTAGGAACATTGTGGCCAAATTCCAGAATTCCCAGCTCAAGGAGAAAATATTGCAAGCAGCTAGAAAGAAATAATTCCCGTATTGTGGAAATACAATCAGGATGACACAAGATCTAGCAGCTTCTACATTAAGGGATCGAAGGGCATGGAATAGGATATTCCAGAAGTCAAAAGAACTAGGATTCAAACCAAGAATCACCTACCCAGCAAAACTGAGTATAATACTTCAGGGGAAAATATGGTCTTTCAATGAAACAGAGGATTTCAAGCATTCTTGATGAAAAGACCAGAGCTGAAAAGAAAATTTGACTTTCAAACACAAGAATGGGAAGAAGCATGAAAAAGTAAACAGCAAAGAGAAGTCACAAGGGCCTTACCAAAGGTGAACTGTTTACATTCCTACATGGAAAGACAATATTTGTAACTCTTAAAACTTTTCAGTTTCTGGGTAGTTGGTGGGACCACACACATACACATACGCACACGCACACACATGTACATGCATGCACGCACACACACATACACACATGCACTCACACACAGAGACAGAGAGCACAGAGTGAATTGAATAGGATGGGACCATATCTTAAAAGAAATTAAGGTAAATGGTGAGAGAGAAATGTAGTGGGAGGAGAGAGGGTGAAATGGAATGGGGTAAATTATCTCTCATTCAAGAGACAAGCAGGAGGCTTTTTAGTGGAGGGAAAAAGAGGAGAGCTGAGAAAAAAACATGAAGTTTACCCTCATCACATTCGACTAAAGGAAGGAATAAAATGCACACTCAATTTGGTATGAAAACCTATCTCACAATACAGGAAAGTGGGGTAGAAGGAGATAAGCAGGGTGGGGGGGATGATGGAAGGGAGGGCAATGGGAGGAGGGAGCAATTTGAAGTCAACACTCTTGTGGAGGGACAGGATCAAAAGACAATAGAAACAATGGGGGGCAGGATAGGATGGAGGGAAATACAGTTAGTCTTACACAACATGACTATTATCGAAGTCCTTTGCAAAACTACACATATATGGCCTATATTGAAATGCCTGCCTTCCCAAAGGGAATGGGTGAGGAGAGAGGGATGGGGAGAAGTTGGAACTCAAAGTTTTAGGAACAACTGTTGAGTATTGTTCTTGCTACTAGGAAATAAGAAATACAGTTAATGGGGAATAGAAAGTCATCTGGCTCTACAGGACAAAAGAGAAGATGGGGACAAGAGAAGGGAGGGATGATAGAAGAGAGGACAGATTGGTGATAGGGGAAATTAGAATGCTTGGTGTATTGGGGTGGGGGAGGGGATAAAAGGGGAGAAAATTTGGAACCCAAAATTTTGTGAAAATCAATGTAAAAAGTTAAATAAATTTATATTAAGAAAAGTAAAAAAAAAGGGGGGGGGCAATTCAGTTTAGTAAAACATTCCAATATATCAAAAAAAAAATTCTAACATTATATGCATCCCTCCACAACCACATCCCACCTTGCTTGCCAAGTGGGCTGGTCCCTTCTCATACCTATTGTGTGGGAGCAAACTTGGTAATTACAAATTTCAAAGCATTTGGTTTCAATTGTTTGCACACTATTCTTTCCATTTTCATTGTTATAGTTGTGTATTTTTTCCTTCTTGTTTATTTCATGTTTCATGCATTTGAATGTCTTACCATGTCTCTCTAATATTCATCACATGCATAATTTTTTATACCACATTAATATTCAATTATATTCACATGCTACAACTTTGTTTTAGTCATTCTCCAGACAATGGGCATCTTTTATTTCTAGTTATAGTCTTCTACAAAAAGTCTGCTATAAATATTTTTGAAGTATGTCTTTTAAAAATAATTTTCTCGTGGGAATAATTGTCTGTCAGTAAGATATCTAGGTCAAAGGGTATAAAACTTTCTTAGCATTTTTCCAAATTATTTTCCAGAATAGCTAGAATAAATTTATAGCTCTACCTATAGTGTATTAATGTGCCCATTTTTCCTTAACCCTCCAATAGTGACTCTTCTCACCTTTTTGCCATCTTTGATAATTTGCTAGATGTAAAATTAAATCTCAGAATTTTGTGGATTTATATTTCCTCTTAGTATTTGTGATTTCAAACAGTTTTTCAAAGGGATAGGGACTGAATCTCTGATTTCTTTGGTGGAGGGAATGTCCCAAAAAGAAAATACTCTCTACTAGTGAAGGTCAGCTCTGCAATATTTTAGTTTTAGAGTTTCCTGGTGCTGCCAAGAGGTTAAATTATACCCGGGTTCACATAGACAGGCTATGTTGGAAGTGTGTGTCAACAAGGACCCCGACATACCCAGGAAGGCCTGCTGTACAGATTCTTAGATCTGCTTTTCTAAAAAAAAAAAAAAAAAAAAAAAAGCAACTTTCGAGGGGTCAACAATCACTTTAGTCAAGCACATATACCATTCACTTAGTTCAGAGAAAAAAGTCAGCACCCTGAACTTCAGAGAAAATACCAGGAAATAATAATTGACAGGGCTTCCAACTATCTGACCATAAGCAATACATATGTCACAGATCAACAGACAGATCCAACTGTCTGACCATCACATACATACATAGTTACCAGAGAGAGAAGCACCAACATCTGGGTTTTCAAAGCTGGGGGCTCCTTAGCAGCTGCCTAGAGTTTACACACTTTCAATGAATAAGCCCCAAAGTAACACTTCACCTCTGAGTATTTATGCACTTTTCAGAGCCAGAGGGCATCACAACCCTTGAAAAACAGTGCCTCACTAGAAAATTAACAAAAGGTTCTTGAGACCTATTAATGGGTGGGGAAGATCTAATTAACATTACATAGTGGGATTAAGGTCTTCTTGGCACTGAGGCATTACTCTATACACTACTCCGAACTGTCTTTCCAATGTTTCATGTGGTTGTCAATGGTATGTATATCTTTTGAGAATTGTTTGTTCATATCTTTTCTATTTTGAGATTATTTTTGATCTCTCATATTTGTTAATTATCTAGATATTTTCAATATCAGACCTTATCAGAGACATTTTACAATATTTTCCCCAATCATTTCTTGTGTTGTAGTTGCATCTATTTATTTCATTTATGTAAATTTGTAAAATTTTTTAATGTCACAGTCAAATTTATACATTTTTATCTTTTTATCAACTTTGTTTCTCACCTATTTACCTCCTAGCTACATTTGTGAAATGCATGTGATCTTGTCCTCTTCTTAATTTTTTTTAACGACATGGACTCCAAAATTCAGGTCACAAATTCATTTTGAATTTACAGTTCTGTATGGTATAAGGTATTGGTCTGAACTTAATTTCTGCTAGACCATTTTTCCAATAATTCTTCTGAAATGGAATATTTTAGATAATTCATGTTTTCATGTTTATCGAACACTGAGTTGTTAAAAGTCTGTTGCTTCTGTTTCTTCCATGGGTATGTTGGTCCACTCATCTACTTTATTATTTCTAAATTACTATCAAATTATTTTGATGATTACTGATTTACATTATAATTTGGTGTCTGTAAATGCTATTCTCTTTTACCTACTACCATTTAAAATGTTTCCCTTAATATTACAAAGCCTTTTTCTCCTTCAAATTAATTTTTTCATTATTTTGACTAGCTTTGTAAAGTATTATTCTTTCCTGGTTATTATTTCATATAGTTCTATAAATGTTATCAGTAGCAATGAAATAAGAGAAAAAAATCAAGACAAGCATGAAAAAGCAAAGGAGGAAAAAAAACTTATTTGCTGATAGAATGATGGTTTATTTGGGAAATCTTAAGGAATCAACAAAAATATAATTGAGATAATAACTTTAGTAAAGTAGCAGAATCCAAACTAATCCTACAAAAGTCAATAGTATTTCTATTTCATAACAACAATAGCAACAAAAACAACTAGCATTAGGTTTAGGTTTAAAAGACATTTACAAATATGAAACCATTTTTATTCTCGTAAAAATCTGGGGGTGTATGTGCTATTATTATCTTCGTTTTGCAGATGATGAAACTTAGGTAGATAGGGGCTAAGTAACTTGCCCAGAATCACACAGTTAGTAGGTGTCTGAGGTCAGATTTGAACTCATGTTTTCCTGCCTCCAGATCCAGGAAAATAGCAATAGCATAATCTAAGATGAAATAACAGAAAGGGAAGCCCCTTTCAAAATAACTACAACATACCTGGGAGTCAATCAACCAAGTTTTACTCAAGATCTGTAGAGATATAATTACAAAATATTATTTAAAGGAATTAGTGTTATGCTAATCAAATTATTAAAGAAAATAGTTTTGGCAGGCAGAAAAATTAGCATTGTAATAATAACTATGCTTAAAAGGCTTAAAGACATTTTAAATATTTTAATAGTATTTTATTTTTCCCCAATTACATGTAAAGACAACTTAGCATTTATATTTTACAAGATTTTGAGTTCCAAAGTTTCTTCCTCCCTTTATTCTCTCCCCTCTTCCTGAAATGTCAGGCAATTTTATGTAGGTTATACATGTGCTGTTTTGTAAACCATATTACCATATTAGTAACAGTTGTGAAAGAAGAAACAGATCAAAAGAAAAAAAATACACAAAAAATAAAGTAAATGAAAAAAGTATGCTTCTATATGCATTCAGAGTCCATCAGTTCTTTATCTAAATGTGGATAGCATTTTCCTCCATGACTCTTTTGTACTTATCTTGGATCATTGTGTTACCAAAAAGAGCTAAATCATTCATAGTCGATCATCATACAATGTTGCTGATACTGTGTACAATGTTTTTTTGGTTCTGCTCATTTCGCTTTGCCTTAGTTCATATAAGTGTTTCCAGGCTTTTCTGAAATCTGCCTTTTCATTATTTCTTACTAGACAACAGTATTCCATTACAAGCATATACCACAGCTTGTTCAGTCATTCCCCAAATGATGGGCATCTCCTTGACTTCCAATATTTTGTCACCACAAGAAAAAGGTGACTATAAATTTGCATATGTAGATCCTTTTCCCTTTTGGAAGGTATATTTTCCCCAAAATTTATTAATTTTATTTTCATTTTTCAACAATCACTTCTATAAAATTCAAATTTTCTCCCCCTTCTTCCTTCCCTCCCCAAGATGGAATGCAATCTTATATGGGCTGTACACATACATTCTTATTAAACATATTTTCACATTTGGAGGTCCTTTTCTAGAGGAATTTTTGGATGTATTTATACTATTCTCACAACCACTATGTCATAAGCAGAGCAAAACAGTGTTTCTCTGAAAATTTATGGAACTAAGACATAGAAAATGGCATCAAAGAAGAGCAATAGTCTGGGCTTTAGATTCTAACAATAACTAGGTAATCTTGAAAAGAGTTTCTTCATATCTATGTCCCTTACTTTTGCATTTACAAAAATCAGGCGTTGGACCAAAGCGGATGTGTCAAACACGCACATGGTACATAATGCTTCCAAATATTGATTAGTTTTAATATGGGTGACCCAAACCATATTAAAATGGAATTGGGAAATATTTAACAAAATAAATAAAAATACAACAAAACACAGATAACATTACATTTTAATACTAAGGTGATTTGTAGCTCACAGGAATCTTTTTTTTTCTTTAAATAGTATTTTATTTTTCCCCAATTACCTATCAAGAAAATTTTTGGCATTAATTTTTACAAAAGATTTTGAATTTCAATTTTTTCTCCCTTCCTCCCTCCCCTCTTCTCTTCTGAAAATGGCAATTTGATATAGGTTATACATGCGCTAGCATGTAAAACCTATTTCCAATTCATCACAGTTATGGAAGAAGTATATCAAAAAGAGAAAAAAAACATAAGAATAAAGTGAAAAAAATGCTTTGATCTGCATTCACACTCTATCAGTTCTTTATTGGGATGTGGACAGCATTTCCCTTTGTTGAGTCCTTTGTACTTGTCTTGGATCACTAAGTTACTGAGAAAAGCTGAGACAACACTCAGTATTACCAATTGTGTGTACCATGTTTTCCTGGCTTTGCTCATTCCACTTGGCATCAGTTCATAAAATCTTTTCAGGATTTTCTGAAATCTTCCTGTTCATCATTTCTTATTGCACAATAGTATTCCATTATATTCATATACCACAGATTGTTCAGCCATTCCCCAGTTGATGGGTATCCCCTCACTTTCCAGTATTTTGCACCATGAATAGGGCTGTTATTTATGTTTTTGCACATGCAAATCCTTTCCGTTTTTAAGGATCTCTTTGGGATACAGACCTAGTAGTGGTTTTCTTGGATCAAAGGGTATGCACCTTTTGGTTGCTCTTTGGGAATGTTAAAAATTGCTTTCCAGAATGATTGGATCAGTTCTCAAGTCCACCAACAGTGCATTAGCGTCCTAATTTTCTCACATCCTCTCCAATATTTACCATTTTCCTTTTTTGTCATGTTAGTCAATATGATTAGTGTGATGTGATATTTCAGAGTTGTTTTAATTTGCATTGCTCTAATCAAAAGTGATTTAGGGCGATTCTTCATATATCTATCAATTTCTTGATATCTTCAACTGAAAACTGCCTGTTCATATCCTTTGATCATTTATCAATTGGACAATGACTTGTATTCTCATAAATTCTCATAAAGACTCAGTTCTCTATAAATTTGAGAATGAGGTTTTTATCCGACATGTGCTGCAAAGATTGTTTCTCAGTTTTCTGCTTCCCTCCTAATCTTGGTTGCATTGGCTTACTTTGGCAAAACCTGTTTAATACAATGTAATCAAAATTATCCATTTTGCATTTCAGAATGCTATCTCTTCTTTGGTCAGAAATTCTTCTCCTCCCCATAGATCTGACAGGTAGACTTTTCTTTGCTCTTCTAATTTGACTGTTTCACTCTCTATAGCACCTTTTAGCAAGATGTAGTTTCCTTCCTTTTTTCTTTTAATTAGGTCTTTTACTTGGTCTAAGATCAGGATTACTACCCCTACTTTTTTTTTTTTTACTTCAGCTTAATAGATTCTGATCTAGCCTTTACTCTGTGTGTGTCTCTCTACTTCAAGTGTGTTTCTTGTAAACAACATATTATAGGATTCTGTTTTTTGATCCCCTCTTTTATCTGCTTCCATTTTATGGGAGAGTTTATCCCATTCACGGTTGTTGTCACTACCAGTGTATTTCCCTCCATCTTATTCTTCCTCCTGTTTGTCCTCTCTCTCCTTTTACCCTTTCCCACCTCATTTTTTGCTTCTTTCTACCACTTTTCCTGATCTGCTGTCCCCTCTGTCAGTCCCCACTACCCTCTCTCCCTTTACTTAATCTCCTCCCCTCCTACTTTCCTGTGGGGTAAGATGGATTTCTATATTCAAATGATTATGTATATGATTCTTTCTTTGAGCCAATACTGATAAGAGTAAGATTGGAGCAATGCCCCTCACCATGCCCTCATATCTTCCCCTCCACTGTAATAGGTCTTCCTTATCCCTGCATGTGAGATAATTTGCCCCATTCTGCCTCATTTTCCTTCTGTACCCAATGTACTCTTCTTTTTCATCCATTAATTTTTTTTATGTCATTTCCTCAAATTCACCTTATACTGCTACTCTCTATCTATGTATATTTCTTCTATCTATACTGTTAGTGATACAAGCTTTGAGAGTTACAATTACCATCTTCCCACGTGGGGATATAAAATTTTAGCTCCATTGAATCCCTTAAGTTTTCTTTTTTTATTTTAATTTTAATTTTTTTTAATGTTTTACAATCATTTCCTTAAAGTTAAGATTTTATCCCCCCCACCCTTCCCCCAATACCTCCCTCCCTCCCCGTGACAGCATACAATTCTGTTTAGGTTCTACATATACTTTCCCATTGAGCACATTTTCACTATAGTCATGCTATGTAGTCGAACTAAAATAAATGGAAGAAATCATATAACAAATCAAAACATAATACACTGAAACCCACCCACACACAAACATGATCTGCTACATTCTGCGAATGACTTCCATATTTCTTTCTCTGAGTGTGGAAGGCATTTTGCCTTAGAAGACCGACATTAGGATTTTTATTTTTCTCAGTAAGTTCTTGTGTTATTACAAAGTTCCAAGTCTACCAGAAAAAACTCTCGCACACTGTGGTCGTTGCTGTGCACAAAGTTCTCCTGGTTCTGCTCCTTTCGCTCAGCATCAGATCATATAAGTCCTTCCAGGCCTCCCTGAAGTCTTCTTGTTCATCATTTCTTATGGCACAATAGTACTCCATTACATTCATATACCATAATTTATTCAGCCATTCCCCAATTGATGGGCATCCCCTTGACTTCCAGTTTTTGGCTACCACAAAGAGTGCTGCTATAAATATTTTTGTACACGTGGGACCCTTTCCCATTTTTATAATCTCTTGGGGATACAGTCCTAGTAGTGCTATTTCTGGGTCAAAGGGTATACACATTTTTGTAGCCCTTTGGGCATAGTTCCAAACCATTCTCCAGAAAGGTTGGATGATCTCACAGCTCCACCAACAATGAATTAGTGTTCCAACTCTCCCACATCCTCTCCAGCATTTATCATTTTCTTGTTCTGTCATGTTTGCCAATCTTACAGGTGTGATGTGGTACCTCAGAGTTGTTTTGATTTGCATCTCTCTAATCAATAGTGATTTAGAGCACTTTTTTCATATGATTATAGATATCTTTGATTTCTTCCCCTGAAAATTGCTTGTTCATATCCTTTGACCATGGGTACATGATTTAGGTATAAAGATTGATACCATGAATAAACTGGAGAAGCAAGGAATAGTGTATTTATCAGATTTATGGAGAGGGGAAGAATTTTTTTCTAAAGAAACGATAGAAAGCATTATGAAATGCAAGATGGATAATTTTGATTACTTTAAACTGAAAAGTTTTTGCACAACCAAACCCAATGCAACCAAAATTCAGAGGGATGTAGTAAATTGGGAAAAAATTTTTACAGCTAAGGTGATAAAGGCCTTAAGTTTTCTTTTCCCTTTTTTACCTGTTTATGCTTCTCTTGGGTCTTGATATTGGAGGCCAAATTTTTGGTTTACTTCTAGTCTTCGTCCTATGAAACCTTGAAATCCTTCTATTTTGTTGAATGACTATTTTTTCCCCTTGATGCATTATGCTTAATTTTGCCAGGTAAGTGATTTTTGGTTTGTAGTAATAGTGCTTTTTTGACCTCCAGAATACCATGTTCCATGACCTCTGATCCTTTAATGTTGTAATTGCCAAATCCCATGTGATCCTCATTGTGACTCCCCAATATTTGAATTATTTCTTTCTGGCCATTTATAGTGTTTTTTTCCTTGATGTGATACTTCTGAAATTTGGCTAAAATATTTCTTGGTGTTTTCATTTTGGGATCTTTTTCCTGAAATGATCAGTGGATTCTTTCAATACCTTTTTTTCTCTCTGGTTCTAAGATATCAGGTAGTTTTCCTTGATAATTTCTTGAAAGACGCTGTCCAGGTTCTCCTTTTGATTATGCCTTTAGGTAGTTCAATGATTCGGACAGTGTCTCACCTGGACCTATTTTTCAGGTCAATTGTTTTTCCCAAGAGATATTTTACATTTTCTTCCATTTTTTCATTCTTTTTAAATGTGTTTGATTGATTCACAATGTCTGATAGAATCATTAGTTTCCACTTGCCCAAATCTAATTTTTAAATTTTTGTTTCCTCAATTAGCTTTTTATACTTTCTTTTCTATTTGGCCAATTGTATTCTTTAGAGAGTTGTTTTCTTCAGTGGATTTTTGAAACTCCTTTTTCATTTGATCAATTCTACTTTTTAAGCAGTTTCCCAAACTGTTGACTGTTTTTTTAGTAATTCTCTTCCATCACTGTTATTTCTTTTCCCAGTTTTTCTTCTATCTCTCTTATATGATTTTAAGCTGCTTTTTGAGCTCTTCCACGAGTTCTTTCTGGGCTTGAGACCACTTACCATTTTTTTTTTTTTTAGGATTTTGCCCATAGGTGTTTTGACGTTGTTGTCCTCTTCTGAGTTGGTGTCTTGGTCTTTCCTGTCACCATAATCTTTTTATGGTCAGATTCTTTTTTGTTGTTTTTTTTGGTCTCTTTTTTAGGGCCTTTTTCCTTTCTTTTAAATTCAATCTCTGCTCCCAGGTTAGAAAGGCCTCTGTGTCCAGCTTCTTATGCTAGAGGCTGCAGGTCGTGCCTGTTTACCTGGTGCTGCACTGATGTTGTCCTGTGGTCCATAGGGGACTCTTGTGTCTGTGTTGAAAGAATAGGGTAGGGGTTGGCTGGTGTTTCTGGAGGCTATAGGGGTCAAGTAGTTTACATGGTGCTGAATTGGGATCCTGGTGGTGGTCTCTGACATTTGCTGAGGCCAGGTGGGGTTTTTCTGCATTTGCCCTAGGCTGCACTGAAGCATGTAGAGGACTAACCACTGGAGAACACCTGACTACCTGAGACTACACTGAAGCAGGTGATGGTTCTTGGAGGTGGAGTCTGCAGGTTCACCTGGCTATGCTAAGGCATGTGATGGGGTGGGGGTGGGGTTTTCCTGGTGTTGGTCCACCTGCTCCACCACGCTGGGGTTCAGGATCTCCCACTGGTTTGCTAAGGTGGGACTTGCTGCTGGCTTGCTGGGATTTTTCCTGTCCTGTAAGATCCTCTCAGACTCCTAGACTAAAACATCACTCATCTTTTCACTGGCTGTGTTGTTCCAGAATTTGTTCTGAGGCACTATTGTATGGTTGTTTGGAGGTGAATGTGGGAGAGCTATAGTGATTTACTGCTTATTTCACCATCTTGGCTCCTGGTAATTCCTTCTTCCACAGGAATCCTTCTATTTGATTTAGTGGTCATTGTTTCTAGTTGAGTTGATACTATAAGACTGGACAATCTCTGAGGTTCCTTTTCATTCTTATTCTAAGAATTCTATGAATTTTAGAACATAGGTCTCTTACTTTATAGTCCAGTGCTTTGTCTAATAATATCTAGCTATCTAATAATAAATTAGATTAGTGCTGATATTCACTATGATATCAGCTGCTTTGCCTTTACTTGAAACTCAATCTTGGTTAACCCAGACATGGGGTTTAATGAAAAGGTAACATGAGAAAGTGAAAAAAAGAACTCTGGCTTTGTCAAATGATCTAGGTTCTCTACCTAGCTTTACCATTTGTTATCAGTATAATTTTGAGCAAGTTAACTAATGTTTCTGGTCCTCAATTCCATCATGTGTAAAAATTATAGGTTTGGGAAGTGAACATAAGATAGTGAAGTAGAGGCAACAATCAAGCTGAAGTTTCTTAACATTCCCTTCCAAATAAGTTTAAAATAACATGCTAAATCTAATTTTGGAGTTTCATAGCCAACAAAAGGCTCAATTGAGACATTTTTCAAGCCCAAGACAACTTAGAAGGGTGGCAGAAAAGGTATGTGGCTCAGAGTGAAATCCAGTCCAGAGAGCACATGTTGACAACACTAGTAGTGGACCATGGAGGTAGCTGTGACAATAGTAGTAGTAGCAGCAGCTTCAGGGACTCTCAGCCCAGAGACAGCAACAGGATTAGACAACTAGTCAGAAAGAGATTACAGGGGGACCTGAACTGACATTGTGTACAGGACAAAAATTGCTATTCAGCAACTTCATTACTCATACACATTTCTTGGCTATGGATCTAGGGCACAGAAGAGAGCTTTGATAGGTCACAAAGGAGCAGGGGCAATGGTCACAATTCTCAGGGCTGGGAGAAAAAACACTAGAGCTCGAGGCTACAGGGGAACAGGGAACCTTGGCACAGTAGCAGGGCTAAGGGGAGCCTTAGAACTTGCAGCTGCAGGGGACCAGAAAAACTTTCTGGGTAAGGACAAGAGTGCTGACCAGGATAGCAATGACCATGACTCTCTCTGGACCACACCACCTTAGAAGGATCAAAAGTCTTCATACTCCATAACTAGCTCTGAAAAGAGCAGCATGCAAAAGCCTGAAGTTTGGGAGAGTAACTTTTTAATTGCTTACCTGGGTGAGCAAAACCCAATTTTAACATAAAATTCAAATTCAAGAAAAAGATTGAGAAAATGAGCAAATGACAAAAAAGAACTTAACTAAAGAAAGCTACTTTGATGACAAAGAAGACCAAGATACAAGCTCAGAAGAAAACAGCAACGTGAAAACAGTGACAAGCAAAGCCTCAAAGGAAATATATAAATTAGATACAAACCCAACAAGGACTCCTTGAAGAACTAAAGAAAAAGATAAAAGTGGTAGAGGTAAAATTAGGAAAAGAAATGAGAGTGATGCACAAAAAAAGTGTGAAAAGAGAATTTAAAAACTTGGTTTTTTAAAAGGAGCACAAAATATTGAGGAAAATAGGACCTTAAAAAACAAAATTGGCCAAATGGAAAAAAAAATGTGCAAAACTTCATTGAAGAAAATAATTCCTTATAAATTAGAATTGAGTAAGTGGAAGCTAAAGACTCCATGAAACATCAAGGAAAAATAAAACAAAGTCAAAAGAAAGAAGAAATAGAAGACAATGTGAAATACCTCATTAGGAAAATAATTCAACCTATAAAATAGATCAAGAGATCATTTAAGAATTATTGGACTATCTGAAAGCTATGATCAATAAAAACTTAGATACCATATCTCAATAAAGTTTTTACTGCCCCAATATCATAGATCCAGAGGTCAAAATAAAAATTGAAAGAATCCACTGATTACCTCCCAAAAGAGATGCCAAAATGAAAACTCCCAAGAATATTCCAGTCAAATTCCAAAGGACCCAGTTCAAGGAGAACATATTGTAAATAGTGAAAAAGAAGCCATTCAAATATCATGAAAACAGTTAGGATCACACAATATTTAGCATCTACTGCATTAAAGTGAGGGGCTTATAACATCATATTCTAAGAAGGCAAAGAAGACAAGATTACAACCAAAAATAATACCCCCACCTCCAGCGCCATGATGCTTCTTTGAGGGGAGAATGGATATTAAATTAACTGGAGGATTTTCAAGCACTTCTGATAAAAATATGAGAGCTGAATTACAAATATGACTTTTGAACACAAGACAAGAGAAATATAAACAAGTAAACATGAAAGAGAAATCATGAAAGACTCAATAAGTTTAAACTGTTTATATTCCTATATGTGAAAGTTGTACATACAACCCCTAGGAACTTAAGGCAGTTAGATGGAGGGTATAGATATGTCAATTATGTTGGAATGATTTCAAAAAACGAAGGGGTGAGAAAGTGGAATATACTGAGAAAAGGTGGGGAAGGGAGAGGAAGATGGAAAAATTTTCCCATAGAAGAGATGTACAATGAAGAACTTTTACAGTGGCCAGGAAAATAGAGGATATAGTTTGGGCAACACTTGAAACTCACTCTCATCTGAACTGATTCAAAGAGGGAAGATTATATATACACATTCAGTTGGGCTTTAGGGGAGAGAAGAAAGAAGGAAAGGAAGGAAAGGAAAGGATAAAGGAAAGGAAAGGAAAACAAAGGAAAGGAAAGGAAAGGAAAGGAAAGGAAAGGAAAGGAAAGGAAAGGAAAGGAAAGGAAAGGAAAGGAAAGGAAAGGAAAGGAAAGGAAGGAATGGAATCAAGCCAATGTACTCCGTGTTAACTGGGCAACATCTGACCATCAAAATTTACCTTCTTTTGGAGAGGAGAAGGAAAGGGAAAGGGCTAGGTTGAGAGAGAGGATGAGCCCATTTAGGTAGGTTGGTCTACTCACAGGCTATGTTTATCCTTCATTTTTGAAGAGGAAGATGACATCAGAGAAATGATGACATGAATTGCACTTGACTTTGTTTTGAGAGAGGGAGGACTGTGAAAGGTCACTAGCCTCACTTTCTCCTCTTGAGCCATCTCAATCCAGTGATCAGATATTCATCAGGATGACTGTAGATGGCCCAGGATGCAATAGAAGACCTTGACCTTTTAGGTTAAGGCCTTTTCAGGTGCTCACTTAAAGTGAGGTAATAAGTGAATGCCCAAGTGACCAAGTGAATGCCCAACCTCAGCTCATTGATTGCTTTCAGAACCTCCTGGCTTAGAGAGAAAGTCAACAGTTTCTTTGAAACAACAACTCTGATGCTCCTGCCCCTCCCAGTGTGATGCATCTATTTATTTATTTTCTTTTCTATTAAAGGGGCCATCCCCCTGACTGCTTTTTAGAGAGACCTATTCACTTGGGCATTACTTCAATTTAAGTCAGTACCTGAAAAGGCCTTAGCCTGAAGGCCAAGGTATTCCACTACATCCTGGGCCATCTCTAATCATCCTGATGAATATCTCACCACTGGATCCAGATGACTCAAGAGGAGAAAGTGAGTTTGGTGACCTTGTACAGCCCTCCCTCACTCAAAACAAAGCCAAGTGCAAGTCTTGTCATCATTTCTCTGATGTCATGGTCCTCTTCAAAAATGAAGGCTGAAGACAAGTGTATGGAACACTATTTAAAAATTCCCTGTCGTTGATTCAGCACTATGTCTGTAACTTAAAGCTTAGAAGTATATTTAGCATTAGAAGGACCAGGTAAATCAATTGTTGAAATTTTTAAAATATGATTTTACTATAATTTACTACAATTGATCATATTTGTGCAAATATACTTTAAAAACAAATAATTACAAACTTGTTTTATAAATTTTACTTAGAAATAAAAATTATACTAATTTTTTTTTTTACCTTATAGAGAAAAAAATATATAGAAAAAAAAATTCTGGTTCTTCTAGTGCCATGATCCTGAGAGGTTAAGTGATTTATGCAGTCAGTATGTGTCAGGGGCAGAAATTAAACTCAGATCTTCCTGACACTAGGGCTGTTTCTTATCCTCCAATCAGTGGTAATAAATTAAAATAGAAGGTGAGCCAAAATGGCCAAAGTACAGGCCAGGACCCAGTTGTACTTTCCCAACATCCTCTCTTAACAACTTCAAGATAATGTCTTGAATCAAATTTTGGAGTGAAAAAGTCAATGAAAGGTCAGAGGGAAATGTTTTTTCCAGCCTACTTAGGAGGTCCTCAGGAGAAATCTGTAACACTGGAAGGCCTCAGACCCTGAGTGTGGCAAAACCACTAGTGAAGGGCCTTGAAGGGTAGTCACAACAGTAACAGTAGCAGGAGCTTTAGGAACTCTCAGGCAAAACTGGTAAGGGGGTTGGACAACTGGTCAGAAGGAAATTACAGCAGATTCTTTTCTGGTACTGGGTGCAGCTGGCACTGATTGGCAACTCTATTGCCCATAAGCATTTCTAGTTTGTAGTTTCATATCAGAGAGGACTGTTTGAGATCAGTCACAAGGGAGCAGAGGCCCTGGTCACAGTTCTAGGGCCAAGAGGAGCACAAGAGTGTTGCAGGGGAGCAAGGGCCCTTCCTCAGTAAAAAACAGAGTGTAGACCGGGAAAGCATTGACCACAGCCCTCCAAGGGATAACACCACATTGGAAACACCAAAAATGTGTAGACCCTCAGAACTAATTCTGAAAACAGCAGCATGAAAAACCCTGAAATTTGAGATAGTGCCTCCCTGTTCCCCAGGTTAACAGAGGCCAACTTCAACATAAAGTTCATAGTGAAGAAACAGGTTGGAACAATGAAGCAACAACAGCAAAAAAAAGAACTGCTATGGTAGCAGAAAAGATCAAGGCATAAACTTAGAAGACAACTGCTTGAAAACAGCTACAAAAATAGTTTTGAAGAAAAATGCAAATTGGACTCAAAGCCAGCAAGAATTCCTAGGAGAGTTAAAGAAAGATAAGGGTAGCAGAGGAAAAATTAGAAAAAAATGAGAGTGCTACAAGAAAATTATTAAAGGAAAGTTAACAGCGTGGCAAAAAAGGCACAAAAAGTACTGAATAAAAATGACACCTTAAAAAACATAATTGGCCAAATGGTAAAAAATAAGCATAAAAATTTACTGAAGAAAAGAACTCCTTAAATATGAAAACTGCCTAATTTAAAAAGAAGTACAAAACGTTACTGAAGAAAATGATTACTTAAAAATTAGAATTGGGCAAGTGGAAGCTAATGACTCTATGAGATTTAAAGAAACAATAAAAAAAATCAAAAGAATGAAAAAAATAGAAGAAAATGTGAAATATTTCACTGGGAAAACTGACTTAGAAAACAGAGCAAGAAGAGATAATTTAAGAATTATTGGACTACCTGAAAGTCATGATTAAATAAAGAACCTAGATATCAAATTACCAAGGAAAACTGAGCTAGTATTTTGGATTGGGAGAGTAAAATAAAAATAGAAAGAATCTACTGAACACCTCCTGAAAGAGATCCCAAAATACAAGCTCCTGGGAATATGATAATCAAATTCCAGAGCTCTAAGGTCAAGGAGAATACATTACAAGCTGCTACAAAGAAACCATTCAAATATCATGGAACCAAGGTTAGGATCATATGCGATTTAGTAGCTTTCATTAAAGGAGTGGAGGGCTTCGAATATGATATTTTGGAGGGCAAAGGAACTAGTATTACAACCAAGAATCACCTTCCCAGAAAAACTGAGTACAATCCTTCAGGGAGAAAAATGGATATTTAGTAAAATAGAGGACTTACAAACATTCCTGATTTAAAAAAAAAAGCAGAACTGAAGAGAAAATTTAGCATTTAACCACAAAAAAAAAATCCAGAGAGGTATAAAAAAGTAAGTATAAACCATAAGGGACTCAATGGTGTTTATATTCCTATATGAGGTAATATATGTAAGTCTTGATAACTTTCTTAGGGCAGCTAGGTGGTGCAGTGGATAGAGAACCACTGCAGGAGTCAGGAGGACCTGAGTTCAAATCTCACCTCAGACACTTGACACTCACAAGCTGTCTGACCTTGGGCAAGTCATTTAACCCCAGTTGCCTCATCCTGGGTCATCTCTCCAGTCATCCTGAGGAATATCTGGTCACTGGATTCAGATGGCTCTGGAGGAGAAGTGAGGTTGGTTACCTGCACAGCCCTTCCTCACTCAAAACAAAGTCAAGCACAAGTCATGTCATTATTTCTCTGATGGCATGGTCTTCTTCAGCAACAAAGGAGGAACACACACAATAACTCTATTATTATTGGGGCAGTTAGGAAGAACCTGCATAGACAGAGGGCATGAATGTGAATTGATTATGTTGGGATGGTCTCCAAAAAGAAAGAATGTAGGGTTGAGAAAGAGGGATGAATTGGGAGAAGGAGTAAGGAAGGGTCAGATTATGAAAAATTTCTTATATAAAAGAGATGTGCAAGGAAGAACTTTAATAGTGGAGAGGGAGATGGAGTAGGCATGCAATGTTTAACCTCATTCTCATCAAAATTGGTTTAAAGAAGGAAAAGTACACACACACATACACACCCACACATATACACACCCAGTTTGGTATAGAAGTTTATTTTACCTAATAGGGATATAGGAGGAGAAAGGAATAAGATATGTTGGGCAGGGGGAGGTAATAAAGGAGAAGAAGAATTGGGTGAGACAGTGCTTAGAAACAAAACAGACATTTGAGGAAGCTGAGAGAAAGGAAGAGAGAGAGAGAGAGAGAGAGAGAGAGAGAGAGAGAGAGAGAGAGAGAGAGAGAGAGAGAGAGAGAGAGAGAGAGAGAGAGAGAGAGAGAGAGAGAAGGATAAACAGAAGAAAACAGGATAGAAGGAAATATACAGTTGGTGATGGTAACTGTGAATGTGAATGGAATGAGCTAATCCAAAGAATGGAAGTACATAGCAGAATGGATTGGCAACCCAAATCCAACAATATGTTGTATACAAAAGACACACTTGGGTCAGGAACACATGCATACAGTTGAAATGAAGTGCCAAAGCAGAGTCTATTACATTTTAACTGAACTGAAGAGGGCAGGGGTGGCAATCATGATCTCAGAAAAATAAAAAATAGACCTTATTGAATGAGATGAGGAAAATTAGATTTTTCTAAAAGTACTATAGACAATGAAGTAATATCAAAAATTTTTATAGCAAGTTTCTCTGATAAAGGGTTCATTTCTCAAATATATAGGGAAATAAGCCAAATTTATTTTTAAAAAAAAGTCATTCCTCAATTGGTAAATGGTCAAGTGATATGAACCAGCATTTTTCAGAAAAGGAAATCAAAGCTCTGTGGTCATATGAAAAAAATGCTCTGTCAGTATTATTAGAGAAAGGCAAATTACAACATCTCTGACGAACCACCTCACACCTATCAAAAAAAAAAGAAATGCTGGAGGAGATGAGGGAAAATAGGCATGTTTATGAATGATTAGTGGAATTGTTCCAGCTATTCCAGAGACAGTCTGGAGCTATGTCCAGGAAGCCGTAGAGATGTGCATGCCCTCTCATCCAGCAGTGCCCCTGCTGAGTCTGTACACTAAAAAGATCAAATTGAGGGGAAAGGGACCTATATGCGCCAAGATATTTGTGGCAACTCTTTTGTGGTGGCAAGGAATCATAAACTGAGGGCATGATCATCAACTAGGGAATGACCAGGCAAGTTGAGGTGTATGATCGTGATGCAATGCTGCTGTGCTATAAGAAATGATGAGGGGAGTAGTTTCAGAAGAAACATGGCATCACCCATATGGACTGATACAGGGTGAGGTGAGAAGAACCAGGAGACCACTGTACACAGCAATTTTGTAATGATGATTAGCTGTGGAAGGTTTGACTTTTCTGATCAGTACAATTGATCCAAGACAGTCCCAAAGGATTAATGATATAAGAATGCTATCCACTTCAAGAGAAAGAACTGATGAATTCTGAGTACAAATTGAAGTATAATTTTATCGCTTTTTGGTAATATGGCTAATATGTTTCATATGATTTTACGTGTATAATTGATATTATATTGTTTGCCCTCTCAAGAGTTAGGGGAAGGGTGGAAGGAAATCTGGGACACAAAATTTAAAAAGAAAAGAATATCATAAGCAAGTTTTTGAAAAAGAAACAGAAACCACTAAATGACACATAAGGATCTTTATGATCAGCATATTTACTTAGAAAACCACATGTTAACATTATCTATGCTTTACTGGATTTTTGTTTTGTTAAATATTTCCAATTATATTTTAATCTGGTTTGGGTCACCATCACGTGTGCTGTGGACAGCCTGTTGTATACCTTTGCTCTATCCCCCAAATGAGCATTAGAAAAAAAGTGTCACACCTATGCATCAGTATTCACTGGTTTTATATACAAGGAATCAAAAATAGTAATAACATGCAATTCACACACATTGTTCCCCAGAGTAACTCTTGATTCTTTACAGGAAGGAAACAATAATAGAGCATTTCTTCCATCCAACAGAATATTAAAGGGAATAAATAGTAAGATATTTTATTTTTCATACGTTTTATTTATATCTGCAATATAAAGTCAATGACATATTTGTTCATGTTTCTCCAATAAGGCATTCTGAATACATTTAATGTCTCTGTAGTTCCTGACTTGGGTGTGAGTATGTATGTATGTGTGTGCAGTACAAAATCCTAACCTTCTGGTTTGCATATTTTGAGTTAGAGTACAATCACTAAACTGACCTGGTTTTCTCACTTTATTTTTGGGATAAATTGGCTACATTTTAGTCCAGATGATTTGTTTCTTTATCTTTAAATTTTATTTTTAATTTATGGAATAAAGTGTTTCTTTACAGAATTAATTGAAATTAATGAGACCAGCATTTCTTTTACAAATGTAGACAAGCTAGAGTAATTATCCCAAAAACCATCAACACTGTGGCTGACCATTTTGACCCCTTTGTAGGGTCTGAAAGTTGTCATTATACACATTAAGAAATCTGGGTCACTCTCCCTATTCACTTTTTTCCCCTTCTGATGAATTCAAATCCATATTCTTGGAATTTGACCAGAAATGAAATAATTTTTGTTCAAAACAGCTGCATGGTATGATTTTGATTTGAAAAGTCATAGAGACAATAAAGTGTTTATTGTAGAATCTAGAAAGTCATTTTTGCAAGCCTGGCCATGAGTTCTGAAGTTTAATTCTTGGAATTTTGGGGCGACCTAAAAAATGACAATCTTTAGAGAAAACTAGGATGATTTCTTTGGAAAAGTTTTCACATTATTCAGGATGTGACTTTATTTTCTGAGGGTTTTTTTTACATTCACTTTTTTCTTAGATAAAGAATTTTGAGATATTTTTTATTCCAATCGGAAACTAACCCATTTTTCTCTCCAGAATTCATATTTTTGGTGCTTTGCATGATGTCTTTCCTATCCCAAATTATTTTTAATGTAAGAACCTACAGTTCACATGTAAGGCAAGAGATCTTCAAGTTGTTTTTTCTTTCTCCCTTACATCTATCTGTTTTATAGAGAGTTCTAAAGGGAAATACATACATATATGCATACATGCATACACACATACATGCATTCATACATATATATGGTTAAATTTATATATACACATATGTAATTAAATAGCAAATATTTTAAATGAGTATTTTTTAATAATAAAATTTAAAGGTAGCTGTATGGTCAAAATTATAATCACTATTAAAAGTTCAAAATATGACATCCTTTTTATATCCTATATTTTGTTGATTAGTCTATTTATAAGCATCATTAAAAGAAAAAATTAAAAAACCCTTTGTGATTAAAAAGACTGTCTAATAAAATTATAGCCATCTATTTTCAACTGTTTCAGTGAGGTGCATCTTTGAATTCACATTCATGAGGACTTGTTGAAATGACTGCTGGATTGGTGCTCAGCATGACATTTTGCAAGACCAGTGTGCATTCTTTCCACAAAATATATCAATCCAATAGAAAGTTGGAAATACAGTGTCAGGAGAGAAAAAAAATATGCTCACTCTTTGACAGATTTTGTTCATAGATTTCCTTTAATTTGTTTTCTCTAAAACTCACCTATTGTCTCCAGAGTTAAACATGTGTCCAAAGTTTCTCTTTAAAGACAAAGCTCGCAGTCTTCCTGCTAGGAGCATGGTAGAAAAGGGATGATTGTGTGCAATCAATAAGAGAGGACTTTTATCCAGGAATGGGAAAGGGAAATGAATCATGGGATCATAGATCAAAAGCTAGGAGGTATTTCAGAGCCCATCTAATCTAACCCCCTCATTTTATAGGTGAAGGAGAGACATGGAGAGGTTAAGTGACTTTCCCAAGGTTATTTAGCTAGTAAATATTGAAGGTAGATTATGAACCTTGGACTTTTCACACTTTGCACTATACTGCACATGGCTCAGATAACACCCTACTTCTGGTTCTAAAGATTTCCATTTAGGAAGGCTTTCTCTGGTCCAAAGAGTGGTTTAGTCAATAGAGTGTCAGCCTCAAAGTCAGGAAAACTTGGGTTCAAATTCCACTTTTGACAAATCTTGGCTGTGACTCTAACACTCGGAATCTAAGCAACTAAGATTATACTTTGCAAAGAAGGTGATAACATGCATGGGTAGAAGTAGAGCTCCGTATAACAATGAAATTACAAGTCCAACCTCTATCCTATTCTTATCTGTTCCTATTGACATGTGGATGACCAAGAAAAGAAGTCATATTTTAAATTTCTATGCTATGACAAGTTAGGGAAGGACTTAGTGCTAGAACTCCCAATAATGTTATCTATCAGTAAGCAGTATCCTCCAGGTCACAGCGGTACTTGGGACTGTTTGGGGTTACTGACAAAGAGTTGGAGTTGCCATTGCTATAGCAGGTCATAACATAGCTAAGAATGGCCAGATGCTAGCTTGAGGATAGCCTTTATAAATTTGGTGTAGGAGCCAAACCCTATACCTGCCTCTTCATCACAGGATGCCCTAATCAGAGGCATGTCTTTTTCTAGGCTACTTCTTTAGGTTCTGATTTGGGGAGATGGGTCTTGTGTCTTACATCCTTGAGGGAATAGTAGTCTTTTGCAGATTTGTGATGATCTCTGTATATCAAGAATATAGAAATATGTTCAGAGATGGTCAGTTTGCTAGGCGGCATTAAAACGTCTCTAATTAATGAGAGTTGCTCTCAGCTTCCTCCATGGGCTTACAAACTGAATAAGTGATTTGAGGTTGTTCCTATGCCTTCTATGCTAGAGAAAAACAAGAAAAAAATATGACATCTACACAAGTAAATACTTCATCTCTCTACATTTAAATAGTTGTCAGACTTTTGGTAACTTGAACTATTTGGGACACATCTGAAAGCCTAGAAGTAATCAAAAGAAGATGGATAGGGACCATATATCAGAGTTAATAGGTAAGACATAGAGTCTTCAGATTCAAGCCTTCTGAAAGTTTTAAAAAATTAAGCCTGTTGGTTTAATAGGCTTGTTTATCTGGTTTCTTCTGCAACTTTTATTGTTTCTACGTAACGAAAGATATTGTATTGGGGTGATAGACCAAAAAAAGTGGCATCTGACAGAAAGGAAGGAGAAAGCAGGATATACTATTATTATATTTAGTACAGTTATGATTTTTATCTTTATAAATATAAACTTTAATAATTAAGGAGGTTTTTTTCTAGTATGTTCTGTTTAAGAAAGCAGGGAAATATGTGATCAATTTCAGAATTATTTCCATTAAAATGACTAAAACTTTTCTTAAGAGTTTCAGTAATTAATTGGGGAAATAGTTTCATTTATTAAAAATATCATTTATTTGGAACAGATCTTTTCAAGAAAATGCCAGATAAATATAGTTTCATATTATATTTCACAAGCTGTTAGGATCTATTACTCTAGACCAGATGTACAAATTTGATTTGACTACTGAAATCCCTTCTTTTTGTTACCTTTCTAGCAATGGATACTATCCCAATCAATTTTAGCTACCAACTCCAATAGACTTCTGAAGCATGCATGCTGACTCCTTAATTAAAAGCCTATGCCAGGAAGCAACTGTCATCTCAAGCCTTCCCTCCTACTGTTGGATGTCTGTCAATTCAAGGTTGGGGTTTTTTTATTTGAAGAAATGTCAGTTGGTTGCTGTCTTAAAGCAATCTTTTATGATTTAAGCAAATATGGATTGTTTGATAGCTAAATAAGGAAAAGTAGTATTATTTAGGAAGAAACAACTTTTTCAGAAGTTCAGTATGCATCATGAATGCTATATATTCATTGTATAGATAAATAAATAGAGGCTCCAGAATGACCTAGTTGGGGATCCAAGAGAAAACTCTTAAATTCTTCAAGTCCTATGTTGGGCATGTCAAGCATACAAACATTCTCAGTAGACAGACTCTCTCTATGCAACCTCTAATACAGGTACTGAAATGAGGTTTCCCATTGTGTACCTGAACACCTGATGGAACTGCAGTATGCTTGTATATGCATAGCACCAAAAAAACTTATTGAAAAATTCATTTAAGGCAGTTATTCAAAACCATGCAAATATATACATGTATGCATGCATGTAGAGATATGACGGTTTTATTGAATTCAACTCATCTGTTACTTTTGTAAAGCAATCAAGCCAGTTTATGTGTATACATAGCATAATCTCATGCATTAATTTATTGATCAACAGGCTTTTATTTAGCATGAGAGATACAACCACCCTGGGGCATTTGGTGTCGTTAGCTCCTTTGGGTTTATGCAGAGCCCAAATGGAAGTTCTTTCCCCTTACCTTCTGGTTACTTTTTTCCCTTTGTGTCTCTTAATTTTTCCTAGGGCTCCATTAAGGCCAAATTTACGTATATGGCCATATTAAGCACCCACTATATCTCCAAGTAGAGCATACATCTTTTTTTGATGAAGGGTTTTTGAGGGGAGAAATGTTACTCACTTAATCAACAAGCATTTACTAAATGCCAACGCTGTGCTAGGCATTGTGCTAGACACTGGCAGAGAATGAAACAACCCTCATTCTCCCAGGGTTTAAATTCCAAATGAAAGCTTATATTCGCAATATGACAGAGAGAATATTTATATTTCCAAACTAGATCAGTAGTAGATGTATGGGCATGGTTGCAGGGATGTGTATAAATATGTGTGTATGCCTATGAGAGATTACACCCAATACCTAGTTTTATGATTTGACTTCAGATTACTTTCATTAGAAGGCATAACAGCAGGAATTCCATCTTTATTTTACAGTTTTATGATCATATCTAGAGGCCTCAGTGAAGGGTTCACTCAATAAATCCAGGTAATAGTGACTAACTCTCTCTAAGATCACTTACCTATTAAGGAATACATATACTGAGTTTTTATTTGCAGACTTACAAATGAATTACTATCCAATTCAGATATTAACCAATCCCCAGATGTGGCTGTAATCATAAGGAGAACTGGAAAGTAGCTTAACCCCATCACTTCTTTTTACTTTGATCAATAAATATTTGTTAAAGCCCTTCTATGTAAGATACACTGCCAGGTGCTGGAGGAAGACATGGAAGATACAATACTATTCTAAGAATGTTTACAGTAGAATTTGGCAGGCAAAATAAACACATTCTAGAGAACTCACACATATTTTTTAAGAGCAAACTGAATGGAACAGATGATGAATTCTATAGGAATTAAAATGTGTGTATGTGTCTGTCTGTCTATGCATCACAGTTAAATCCTCATGAGACTTAAGCTTTTTCCAAAGACTCTGTACAATTTGGCTAGAAATTCAATGTTTTATCAGTAAAAGAAATGTATTACTTCTAATTTTAAAACAAAATAATTTTGCGGTGTTTCTTACTTAGTGTTCCTTCACGATATGACTATCAAGTGACTCTTCATGTCTTCCCAGCTTCTAGCCAGAAAAACTCATTGATCTTGGGAATGTATACATCAACATGTTTTGTGATAGGATTGAAGAAAGTTTTTTTTTTCCTTAGGGTTTATAGCTGATTCCAAACTGACTTGTTCCTTGAAAATGGAGGCGTGTCATTTGTCCCTTATATCTTGGATAGAGTTGGAATGCAGAAGGAATGATGAGGTTTCCAATCTTCAATGGGTGCTATGAGACAGGCTATAGAGACTTCAGCAAAACCATTATTACAAACGATTAAACAAGAATGATAGTACTGGGCAGGACTTCAAGTCACACAGTCCTTCTAACTGTTCTTTTTCCTTTTCCTGGAAGACAGAGAAGTAAGTAGCATGCCTCCTTTCCCCATTTTTCTTTCTCTCCATCTCCCTTCCTCCTTCCCTCTACACTTTTGGTTTGGAGCTGCAATCTTGCATGACCTCAGACCGAGATAGACCAATTATGGTCCAGAAGAAGAAATCTAATCTCTTCTTTCTTGAAGAAACACTTATCTGTCTTATTTCTTTAGGATTAATGTTGGAAATTAGATTCTTGATTTACAAAAGTCATTTTGATGGATTTCTATGTTTGTACTAAGGTAGAAATTATCTCAGAAATCCATGTGCTAGTCCTTATTAAGTTTCTTCCACTTCTGTCAGACAAAATTGTCTTTTTCTTCAGTGAGGTTTAGCCCTAATAGATTGCAAGTTATTGACTCAGAAGGGAAGAGGTCAATTGTATTCCCAGAGATCTTTTTGAGGAGTAATGCTTTTAACAAATATGGCAGAGAATGCAGATCTAGAGATCTGAAGTGAGAAGTGCTCTAAACAGTAGTCAAAATGTCCTTCTTAAGTATGTTTTTGTCTTGGTTTTTTTTTTTTATGAAATGAAAGAGCTAGTATTTCCAGGATTCTTGGCACTGTTTTAAAGACACAACTGCACGGTCAGTCCATGATATTTGCTTTTCCCTAACACCCTCTCTGATGTTTTTGCTTTATCCATGGTTCCCCTGTGCCTAGGTGTTGGCATACTGATTTTTGTAGCAACTGCATAATGAAATATGCGATGGAAGGGATGTAAGTAACTTGGTCCCCTTTAATTAAAATTAATTAAAATCTTTAATTAAAAGAAAAAAAGAACAAGTTCAAAAATGCAACAATCTTTTTATCTTCATCTTTTTTACTCCTGATAATGAATCCAGGGTAGATCTAATCTTTAAAGCTAGAATTCCTATTGGTGTACTCACACTGTTCATGAGATAACAAGTCTAACCTTAGAAGGCTTAGACCCAAGCCCACCAAAGGGTATGGGAAAGGAAATATAAAGGAAGCATATATTCTCTAGCAGGAACAGAATGACATAATTCTACATATTTTAAGGCCCCTTTACACTGAAGGTAGTAGAACCAATCTTGAACCATTCTAAACATATCATTTAGTCAGACTGCTTGGCCATAAATGTTATATATCAATGAAGTTTAATTATCAGAATAATGGAATTAATGGAATTCAGGAACCATTAGTTACCAAATTTAAAGATAATAAGCCAAATTATATTCCTGGTTGGTGTACCTTTAAGAGTGCCAATCAATCAATTAAGAACTCTAAGTATTTCTAAACAGTGCTTCAGCAAGTTGCTAGCATAGTAAAGGAAACAAAGTATACAGTTTCACTGAATGATGGTCTGGTTGTCCTGCTTGCGAAATAATGGAATATTACAAGTTTAACTGTTTTCTATGGTGCAGTGGATGGAGTGTCAGGTCTGGAGTCAGGAAGACTCATCTTCCTGAGTTCAAGTCTGGCCTCAGACATTTAGTAGCTGTGTGACCCTGTTTCCTTATTTGCAAAATGAACTGGAGGAGAAAATGGCAAACCACTCCAATATCTTTGCCAGGAAAACCATGGAGCCTGTAAAGAGTAGGACGCAACTGGAAGGCTGAACAACATACACACACATATACATACATATATATATATATATTTACCAAAAAGACAATGATTATGTCTGTGTGACCACACAGATGTTAACATTTCTAAAGAATAAAATAAATTGCTATAATTTCTTCCCATTTACAAATGGTAAAAATAACAGAAAAAGAATATACAGCTTATTCAGTTTTTTATTGTGAGTGGCATGATGAAGACTCAGAGGCCTAGGCTATTCCGTCTTTAAATAACTGAATATGTGTCACAGCATGATAGAGTAGAACTGGATTGAACGAACTGAGAGTCAGGACATTTGGATGCCAGTATCTGTTGGGCCATTAACTTGTCGTGTGGCTTTTATCATATTACTTCCTTTCCCTGTGCTTCATTTTCCTCATCTGTAAAATGAAGGCATTATCCGAGATAATGTCCAAATGCTTCCAACTCTAACAGTTTTTCATTCTGGCTCTATTCTTAAATATACCATTAGGTAATAGGATCTAAGTAGAAAATTAGGGTACATGCTCTCGGGGGCTGGGCATATGGTGGTACCAAGAAAAGAAAAGATTTAAAAATTCATCCTTATTTCTTGCCCCATGTAGTATGGCTTAAAGTGAAAGCAAGCATCAAAGAATTTGTGAAGAGGGTAAAGGTATATATTTAGGAGATAAAAGAAGGGACCTCTGGGCAAGTGTGTGTATATTGGTGCTTTGGGAGCCAGGTGGCTCAGTGGATAGTGTGCTGGGCCTGGAGTCAAGAAGATCTGAGTTTAAATCAGGCCTCAGACACTTTCTAGATATGTGACCCTGGACAAGTCACTTAAACCTCTTTGCCTCAGTTTCTTCATCTGTAAAATGAGATAGGGAAGGAAATGGCAAACCACTCCAGTATCGTTACTAAGAAAACTCCATTGATAGTATTGACATGCTACAGTCCACAGGATCATGAAAAGTCAGACACGACTGAACAACAGATAATCTGAGACTGAAAGAAACATTCTTCCAGTGAGAGTGGAAACAGTGATTGTGCGTTTGGGCTTGACTAGAAAGTAAGAGAGGTGGTGTATGTTAAGGTTTAGGTTCCATGGCAGAGCATTTGGGACTTGATGTAAGAATAGAAGAGGTTGCTTATGAAATTTCAATTGTGAACTGGGGCAGGACTGAGGCTCACTATTCAGCAGCACATATCAGTGCAGAACAACCTATGGAAAAATCCAATTATGTCTAATGCAGCATATCTGAATAGTGAGCTTCAAAAACCTTCCATGTTTCTTTTGCAGAAGAAGATTCAGAAGAAAATGCATGAGAATAGGTAGAAGGAAGATGGGAGCTGTATATCCATGGTCTGATTCCCCAGATATCATAACATAATTCTTCACAGGATATTTGCTTTTGTCAATGTCCACACTCCCTATTTAGATGCAGTTGATAATCCCTCTTTGCCTTAGATTAGAAGGTCATTTTCATTAGGTGCTGTTGCCTAAAAAAGTAAATGCCTGGTGACCAACCTTCTTGTGATGAACTTCTCTGCACAGAGCTAGATTGGTCTTTAAATCACACTCACATACACACACATACACAAACACACACACACAATTTGTCAGGAGGCCTGTACTTGAAGTCTTTCCAATATGGTGGAAAGTCTTTCCAACATTGTGTCAGACTTTAGGCATAGCATTCAATAATTCAGAGTACTTCCATTATACAATAAGGAGACTTCATAAATCATAACCCCAAACTACGCCAGGCTTGCAAAGAATTTGTGAAAATTATTTAACCCACAACACTTACATTGGTCTTGAACCACTTTTATAAACATATTTCCTACTCTCCTTTAGCCATTTCCTTTCCTTTCAGGTCATTAGACCATGCACATTCATCTGCAGAGCCAATGCATTGTGAGTACTGCACAAATATGACCTATGACACTGAGAATGGAAAAGAGGCTGTTGCTAACCCTAAGTGCCTCCTCTCAAGGCCACCATCTGGTTTCCATTTGGTTCACGCGTATGGATTTATGCTCTTATTGACAGCTAGAAAGTACAATGGATGGAGTGCTAGACTAGAATTCAAGTACTGAGTTCAAATTCTGTATCAGACACTTAGCTGTGTGACCCTGAACATTTCATTTAACCCCTCACTCTATTTTCCCACCTGTAAAATGGGACTAATAATAGATATTTTGTAACTATGAAAATAGTTCACAAGGTTTGTGTGAGAAACAAATGACATAGTCTGTGTAAGACTCTTTGCAAACCTTAAAGCACTACATAAATTAGCTATTACTATTATTATTAGATTACAGACCCTTGGTGTCTATCTGTCCTCTCACTCGTTTTCTCCCATAAATTCACCACTTAGAGTTCACCGCACTTGTTGGAGGTCTTGCTTGTAATCTCTTGACTTGACAAATATACCAATGGAATGCATAAGCAGCCCATTAGCTATCTCTCACTATTGGACCATCCTCTCTCTTTTGATGGTCACACATCTCTTTTATGATATCCTTTACGTGACTGCTCTTGTGTAATTCCTTATTTGTGTGATCTTTCAGCCTGCTGACACTTACCATGCACCTCTCCATCACACTTTGGGTGAACCTCAACTTCAGTGTATGTTGTCAATATTTGATGGCCTCACATTCTCAACACTGTACTGTTCTTTCAAGAATATGCTGCTTTGCAGTTTAGACATTTTTTTTGTCTTTAGGATTGTTTTCTATTTAATGATGTGATAGGAACTCTAAATTTCTTTGGTAAGTGATTTGAGCTACTTTGCAAAACCTAATATCAGTCCAACATAAGAATTACTGCAAAATGAGGAACTCAATCCTAAAACTTACTATTGCTATAAATTGTGTATTTCAGTCAAAATGCAACTATGGCATACTTTTATTCTTGTATATTAGCCAAATGTCTCAGTTATGGGTTTACATCACTTATGGGTCACCCAGATTTTGAGAATTCAGATGAATAAATCTGTTATTAAAAAAAAAATAGAATCAACCAGGTAAATGTGATTTCCAAGGGAGCAAAAAGCAGTCCACAGGAAAGTAAAAGCAATTAAAAACTGCCTTCAGCAAGGAGATTAAATGCCATTAGTAAGGACGTTCTTTGGGATCTCAGGAGCTCTCCAGCAAAATTCTAAGTCTGGGTTTTTAAAAAAAAAATTCTCTTTGCCCAGAGTGCCCATAGATGGATTGCATATCACTCCACCTAGGGGTGAAATTAACTTCAGTTGCCCTAGGTATGATCTGCTTTTGGCAGTACTCTTTGGTATCGTTATTAGTGAAAATTTTCTCAGTTCTACTAGAGTCCTGGCCTGTAACACCGAGGCTGGTCAGAACGCAATATTGGAGGTCCAAAGGGACAGTAAGGCACAGAAAGATCCCAGAATGTTATTATGATAACAGCACAGTCAAACCCTGAGGGGTGGGAGGTGGCAGGTGCCACACCAGCACAAGGAAGGACAGGGTTGTTTTTCCTTATGGATCGGTTACAATTAGCTAGTGTTCATAAACCTCAGGGTACCTGAGGTCTTTGTTGGATCAAGGTTCTCAGAAAGGATCAGCTTGGCGGGTGGAATGGAATAAGGCCATGGTGGTTTGAGACCACAGGCACGATTCCCTGTATGTGGTCCTTTCTGCTCTGCTTGGATGCTTCCCCTTGAGGAGGGGAAACCAGCAGGACATGTCTCACATGTGTTCTTTTGGGTACATCTGGTTTGTTTGTGCCATTAAGGTTGTTGATTTTCTAATTCTCCAGACTCAGCTATGCAGTGTGCTTAAGCCAAAATTTCTTAGACTTTTCCATTCCCTATGACAGAGATCAGGGGGACTTGGTCACAGGGAGAGAGACAGAGGGAGAGAAAGAAATCTAGAGCTCTTTGTTTCTAGAAAACTTAATTTATTTAGAAATACTTTTTGATGCCTCTGAATTTTTGACTCCCCCTTTTTCCCACCAAGTATTCTTAATTTCTTGCTATGAAAGTCTGTTTCTCTACTCTCAGTGATAGCTTGTTAGCTTTGAAACTGAAGTCTCCTAGCCTGCTATTTACTTGGTCAGAAGTTTTCACTGGCTTTTGGCAGAATTTGCCCTTAAGCAGCGTTTTCTTTCCTGCATTTCCCTGTAGGAATTTCTTGCTTAAGCATCTGCGCATTACATAAACAGATCAACACCTGACATTTTCTGCTTCAATAACACAATACGAGGAGTAGCATTTGGAGCTCCCACTCTGCCCTATCACTTTCTTCAGTTTTCTTTCTGACTTGTACATTTTCTTTCCAGTTACCATTCCATTTATCTTTTAAATTAATAACTGACTAAAAAAATTAAGTGCCATGGTAATGTTATGAAAACAACCCCACACAAAATATTTAATAATTTTATTTTTCTACCTCTTTAGTGGCAATTAATTTCATTCTTTGTTGAAATGCAAAGTTCTCAACCCACTGAAATCAGGGCCATTAGTCAAAGACCAGAATCTCTCCTCACATTGGTGAGTTATTTTGTGACTTCAGGTTCTCCATTCTAAACTTCTCAGGAGGTTTTCTGCATACCTTGTAAAATGACAACTGTAGATTCAATGGAGAATATCCTTGGCAGTTCAGGTAGCTATTCTGAACTTTTTGCTTTCTTTGGCAAAACTCTATCTTTTTTTTTTTTTTTGGTTCATCTGTTCCCACAACCTTATATTTCCTTCTCCTATTTCAGACAGCCAGGAAAGACAGGGCACATCTCTTACATTCATTCTCCAACTTTCAGTCCTTCACAAAAGAAGCAAAGAGAAAAATGACTGAAGTTAATGGAAAGCAATTTTTCCCACACCTACTGGGGAAATTGAAAATATGACCTTTCTAAGAGGCATATTGAAAGACAGCTTAAAGACTGATGAAGTCTATGTCAAATTAAATGATCTCTTCATCCCCTACCCCAATTGCTCATCAAGCAAGTTATTCTGCTAAATCAGGATTATTGAGCTGCATTTGCAAATACTCTTTCCTTCCCTGCCCCAAGAATTAGCTCTTTATTTCAGCCCACTTATTTACTCTGTCAATTTTCAGCTTTCACTTGTTTGCTGATCAAATTACATATCAGACCTCAATAACCTGGAACACCAATTTCAAGCTCAGTAAGTTGAAGTGAAGAAGCTCATAGTAGGGTCTCTTTGGCATTAACAGAACTTGTTTATTTTAGAACTGAGAAGAATGATTTGCCTTCTTAGTTCGGTTACTAAGTCTAACACATGGCCTCTTTAGGTCTCAATATCCTTACCTGCAAAACAGGAATAATTGTTCTTTGATGGGTTCTAACTATATAATTATTGGTTGACATTACAGTGGAGTTCCTTTTCCTTCATAAGTGAAATAGTTGGATTCTGACAGCAGCATCCAAGAATTCTAGAATTTTATGAGTTCTCAGAAGTAATTTTAGTTGACACTAATATAAGAATTCCTTTTATTACATCTCTGATAAATAGGCATTGAGATTCTTCTTAAGCACTTACAATGATAAGGACCTCCCTCTTTCAAGAGGCAGTCCATCTTTCTGCTGGATACCTACACTTATGCATTTAAAACTGAAAACAAGTATGTCAAATATGGTATCACCAGATCAGAGAACAAGAGAACTTCCCTATTTTGGACCCTTCTTTTGTGAATGCGTCGTAAGATGATATTAGCTTTTTAGATGAATCGTTGATACATATTGAGCTTATTAGTTATATAGTAAGGATTACATATCTTTGCCCCATCTAATGAACATGGGTGTTTTGTTTTAGTTTGACCCCACTCACAAAGTGGAAGAGCTAAGCAGAGTCAATGGGCTTCTGGGAAAAGAGGGGTAACAGTGAGAGATTTGGGCCAAAACAGACATTGAAAGTGTGCTATGAGCCTTGAAGACTGTAGTACGTTGGGAAGAGTGAGTGTCCAAGGTAGTTAGAAGAGTCTTCCTCTACTATTCTGTTATGGATGAATCAGCCCCAGAGTCCTATAGAATTCAGCTGAGAAGCAGCTATGCCAAGAAGTTGTCAGAGAACAGGATCATAAGTTGAAACAAATTCAGAATGCTAAGAGGAAATTATGGAACTTACAGAACTCTAAGAGGAAAAATGACACACTGATATTCATGGAGGTTGTGATTGGACTAGAATTAGGAAGAATTCTTACTTGTTCTTTATGGGATTGGTAGACATGAGGCTTGTCCTGGTTCTAGACCTTGAACCCAATTTGGGGGATACCCAGGAAACGGTGAAGGACAGCTTAGTTTTCGGAAGTGCTGTGTATAGCCACATGGAAGCTGGCCTATATATTTGGTTTGTTTCCTTTTGTTGATTTATTGGTAATCAACAATTAAAGTCATTATACATAATTAGAATGATTATCTGGTCGCTTATATAGCTGGCTCCATTTTATTATGTTAATACGATTAAGATACATTAAAATTTAGATCAAGGGAGGGGGATGAAGTTTTTTCCAGTGGGATGTAAACTTAAGGCTTATTCTAATTAAATAAATCATTTTAGCAGCCATAGTCCCCAGATAAATAGGGGTAGAAGCTGCTACCTACCAGAAGATGGGGCAGGATGATAGAGAAGGCAGGTCTCTCAATCACAGAGAGTTTAGTGGCCTTCCCCAAATGTCCTCTAGCACTGAGTAGAACCTTTGACTGCCAGAGTGAGAATCTTACTGTGTAAGAGATCATAATAATGGCAAGTGCCACTCCCAGGGTTAAATAGAGCTAAATAGGGCTTTTGTATTCTATATGGTTGTGAATCAATTCATTAAGAAACTTGTAACATTGTTCAATCCAGTCACCTCAGTGATAACCCATCATGGTCGATCCCTATATTTCTCCCTTCTTCTGATTCAATTTCTGAAGTGCCTGCCTTATGGTAAAGGTATTAATTTGGGAACTGGCATCAAAAGCTTGAATTCCTAATCCAAATATCCCTCAGTTAATTTCCTGTAATATATTAAAGGTGGTATTCCCAGGTAAGCTCACTAAGGTTTCTATTCCCTTTCCTCTCTGCTTAGACTTACTATTTTTACAGTGTTTTAAGGTTTGCAAAGCATTTTTTCATGTTATCTCATTTGATCCTCAGGATAATATTGTGAAGTGGGTGTTATAACTATCCCCATTTTACAAATGAGTACAGTGAAGCTGAGAGAGACATTAGGCTTCCTAGGTTCACACAGCCGTCAAGGTTAAGATGCAGGCTTTGAGCTCAGTCTTCCTGAGTCTAAATCTGCCCATCTTTCCACCATGCCACCTGGCTGCCTACACAAGTTCTACTCAGTTTTCAAAGTTCAGCTTGAGTCCTGTCTTCTCCACAATGTCACCTCTGACAATTCTAGCCTTTACTGCTCCCCTTCTTTCCTGATCTCCCATAATGTCTGCTTTCTTCACCATAAATTTTGGTGTATAATTATATTCTCTCTCATAATTTTCTACAATTGTTTAATGTATAGTATGTAAATCTTGCCTCTCCAGTGAAACTATGATATTTAATGGTAAGAAACATGCCATATATAGTAAAATTTCAGATATCTTGAACTTCTTTATAGCTAGATTTTTCTGATAGTGGTGGTTTATCCCTTTAAGCACTAATTTTATTTTTTTTTAGTTGTATGATCTCTCTAAAATGCATCATATATTTCTCCACCTTCTTATACATAGCATATGTGGGTATAATTTAACTCTACTCATAGCCATTATTATGAGTACTAATTATTACATTGCATATAAGGTGATACCCTCAGGTCTATTGATCCATGTAACAAGTGCTGTTCACTCCAGTATTAATGACCCTAGACTGGAGGGTTGGGGGAGAGAGAGAGAGAGAGAGAGAGACAGAGAGAGGGGGGGAGGGGGGGAGAGAGAGAGGGGAGAGAGAGAGAGAGAGAGAGAGAGAGAGAGAGAGAGAGAGAGAGAGAGAGAGAGAGAGAGAGAGAGAGAGGCACATTCAGAGACACAAAGCGTGTTTAGGAACTTGGTAAAAAATTTACTTTTCTTTATTTTTCTCCTTTCTTTCTGTTAGCTGTCACTTTTCTCTGCTTCCAGGGCACTTTGCTGACAAAGTGTTGCTTCTGATCTGCAGCAGGCCTGGAAAACAGTTAAGACTATAAGGACTGCATATTAAATACAAATAACTCCAAGTGAAGGCCAGGAAGAATATTTCTATGAATAACGTTTTAAGAGCTCGAGTCCATGAATTTTGAGACCTACTTAGACAGTTTATAATTTTTCAAAACTAGTTATGCCATGTTCTGAACAAGCGAGTTTGCTGGATAGCAGGGTTCTGAATAGGTGGCCAGGTATGGTTTTCCTTTGTTTTCCCCCAGTGCCCAGTGCTCTGGTCATGTAGCTGATGTTCAGTAACAACTAGTTACTTGAATGAAAGTAAATTAAACCTAATTCTTAACCTGACTTTTAAGGACTTCTATAATGTGGTTCCAATCTACTTTTTACCTTTTTCATACTAATTGCTCTTCTCATATTATTATTGAAAACAAAACAGGCTACTTGCTGTCTTCCCCATACCCTCTTGCCAAATACTAAATTACCTACATTTTTGCTTTCTCTGTAACTTTTCTCAGACTGTTTGCTAATTCTGGAATGCCATCCTTACCTTTTGAGATTGTTCTTATCATTTAAAACCCAGCTAAAATGCTACTTGCTCTATGAAGCCTTCCCAGATACCTTTTCCTGCAAATGCTCTATTTCTTCCCTTCAGATTCTTAGAGCACTTTGTACTTTTATGCACTTACCAGAGTATTCCTTATTCTTTTGTCTCCCTTATCGTACTGTAAGTTCCTTGAGAGCAATAACTATGTATTATTTGTCCCTTCAGCACCTACCCCAATGCCTTATACATATTATGCACTCATTTTATCATCATCTGGCAGCAGTTCTTGATTTTTCTTGTGTCATAGATCAGTTTGTGATGAAATCTACAGACTCCTTCTCAAAAACATGGTTAAATGCATAAAACAAAACATAGGATTACAAAGAAAACCAATTCTATTAAAATATAGTTATCAATATTTTTTAAACCAAGTTTTTGGGTCCTAGGTTAAGAATCCCTGCATTGTGCCATCTCCACTGTCAATTTCAGTATTAAACTATCTTCCAAATCACCTCCTTCCTTTCCCCTTGTCAACCATATAAGTTTATGGGATTGAGGTTTTCTAGCATGAATTATAAGGTTTGCTTATCTTGTTCTTTCTCATGTGACACCAGCTCTCATATTGGATCAGTTTAGTGTTGGCATACATCTGTCCTTAGTCACTGCAAATGTTCAATATCTCACTACTTGTTTGATCTTTAAAAGGTTTGTAGAATGCACATCTGAGCATTTTCAGTACTTTATTCCCCCTTCTTTCCCAAACAGCATTTACTACTAAACAAAAACAGATCTGAAGTTGTGAAGTAGCCTTGGCCTATTATGTTTCCATGGTTACAAGTCTGTGTTCTTCTTTTTAAAAATCCAGTCTATCTGACTTCCCCTGACTCTCTGCATCTAAAATCCATGTTTATCAAATTTTGATTACTGCGTTCCATGTATATTGGCCTCTTACATGTTGCAATCATGTTTAAAGTAGGCATTTTTCCTATATAGTAGAATCATGAAAACACAAAATAACATTTTTCAATATTCTTCATCTCCCAATGACAAAGTCCTTTCCAAAATACTTATCCCCATTCTGAAGAATATTTTTGCAGAGGTCAACTTTTTCTTTCCTTTTAACCTTTATTCACAATGTCATGAGTTTGTCTCTATACATTTTCCAAGAGAAATTACTAGGATGCCTCCCTTTCCCCCTCCTTTACTAGATCCAACAGTAGGTGATTAGGAGACTTCAAAGGAACAATTACTTGGGTTTATATATTACCTTGTAGTTACCAAGTACCATGCAATCTCATTTAATCTCCACAACAACTTTGTGAGGTAGGTAATACAAAAATTACCCCCTTTGTTTTTCAGATAAAGAGAATGTGACTTAGAGAGGGTCAGGCATCTGCTGACAGTCACACAATTCTGTAAGTGGCAGAATTGTAAAGTAAGCCTGATTCCTTGGATTGCAAACATTATGCCACCTTACTTCTTCAACATAAGAAGTGATAGGGAGACACTATCTGATAAATAGAAAATCAACATAATTCAGCAATAAAAATAATATTCATAGCTAGCATTTATATAGAATGTCATAAGACCTGCAAAAGGTTATGCACATACAAACATATTTGACAATGAGCAGAAACAAGTCTGGAAATGAAAAGGTAGGCGTACAATTCTTCCATATGTCTCCTGCTTTTATAAGTGGAAGTTGGACAATCTTAGGTAAGTATCTAAAAGAACAGAGATAAAATAACCTCTGGATAAAGTCAATCAAAAATGCCCAGAAAATTATGATGAATTTAAACAAAAGCAGTTTCAGGTTCAGTCTATAATAACTCATCTGCCCAGATTCCTCAATCCCTATCAACAGGATCACTTATTAGAAGCAGTATGGCTTCATTAAAAACATCATGTTAGACCAACCTTATTGCCTTTTTTTCTAACAGTTACTAAACTGGTAGGTGAAGAGGTGCTGTATATATGGCTTAACTAGATTTTAGCAGAGCTTTAGAGTCAGTGCGGCATAGTAAATAGAGAACCAACCTTAAAGCCAGGAAGGCCTGGGTTTGAATCTCACTTCTGTTCATCCTGGCTATGTGACCATGGGAAAGTCATTTAACTAACTGTTCACTGCCTCAAGCAACTCTCTAACATAATAAATATGCAGAGAAGGTGCTTTAGGCATATAAATGTGTGCCCTCAAAAGTATCCTAAGTTCAGTCACTATCTCGTTATATACTATTCTTGTAGAAATGGTTAGAAAGAAATAGATTAGAGAGTAATATAATTAGATGGATTCAGAGTGAGTTGAGTGGTCAGATAAGTCATTAGTGGTGCAGCGTCAATGTGACAAGTCTCCTATGATGCTGGGATTTATGTTTAGTCTTGTTCTATTTAAGACGTTTTCTTAGTGACTTTGAAAAAAAGCTTCCTAGGGTATGTACTTACCAAATTTGCAGAAGACGTAAACCTGGTTGTGATAGCTCACTCCTGGATAATAGTTAGGATCCAATTTTTTTTTTTACAAGATAAAGCATTGGGCTGAATCTATTAAGATGAAATTCAACAGAGATGAATATAAAGTCTTACATTCGGGTACAAAAAAATCAACTTCACAAGTACAAGATGGGAGAATCATGGTTAGACAGCATGAGAGAAACATAGCTTCCAGGAACAAGGACACGATAGTCATTTTCTAATACTTTTCCTTGGTCATATCTCAACTGGAATATTGTTTTCATTTCATCTCCATAGTTTAAGAAGGACCTTGATACACTAGAGAGTATACAGAAAGAGGCAACCAGGATAAAAGTCTACCTCATATGAAGATTGGTTGAAGAAACTGGAGATGTTGGGCTTTAGGAGAGATGACTTAGGAGAGGAGGAATAATAGCTGTGGTCAAGTATATGAAGAGCTGTCATATGGAAGAAGAATTAGACTTTTTTCTGACCCCCCAAAGGGATAGAGTTAGGAACAAGGAAGGAAAGTTGCAAAGGGTTGAATTTAGGCTTGATAGGTTTATTGAGAAAAAAATCTTTAACAATTGAAATTGTCCAACACTAGAAAAGATTGCCCTCAAAAGATGGTGGATTTCTTCCTCCTTGGAAATATTTAAACAGAAGCTGGATGACCACGTTGGATATGTTATAGTGGGTATTCTTTTCAGCTATGCATTGGACTAGATGACCAAGAAAGTCCCCTCCATTTCTCAAATTTGGTGGTATTTTTCTATATAAATGTCTATAAAGGCCTACACTTTGCCCCAATTCACCCTGCAGACTGGTCATATGGACTCCTGAGTGCAAATTTCAGTAGGTCTGTGTCATATTGGCTCTTTGTAAAAACTGGGCTCTTGTCTTCTTTTTCATCTTGTAGCTGATCAGTCTTTGTAAGTGGGTCCTTTTCTTCATTTCCTATATTTGAGAGCTTTCTTGCTTTTCTTGCTCGCCCTGAGCCTGGTGGCTCAATTTCTCTCAAGTTGAGCTTCTGCTCTGCTCTATCCAGTCCTTCTTCATTTTTGCTTGAAATGCAGCCTTATGACTAGGATTCTGCTATGAGTTGCCAGATCTCTGTGAATATATGTGCTACTGGACTTTTCTTCTGCCACATTCTGTCTGCTAGCCAAGACAACAACCTGTTTGCTGCCACTGAACTGCCTTGTTGTAAGTGCCGCCTACTCTTAGAACATTGCTCTCTCATTATTCCTGGGCCAAATATCTCCTTGCAAACCGAACCCCAGTATCTGAAAAATATTCTATTATAACAAATACATCTCCCAAATCTTAATTACTTCTAAAACCTATCTAATGTCCTAAGTTTGTTGAGCAATATTGAATTAATCGAAAGACTTCTCAGAACAGTGATCTATAAATGCATTTAAACATATACCCCATGTAATTTTTTTCCTGTCAGGTATCCTGGGAGTAAGAAGGGAGGTGTTTTTCCCCAATCACACCTGTGTAGTTATTTCTACAGTTGCCCTGGGGTCAGCATTAGTTTATAATTATCACCCAGGAGAAGAAAGGTAGGAAGTTTGGAGTAGAAAATAAGAAGTTTGAAATGGGGGAGAAATGGACTCTAAAATGGTTATAAGGTAAGACTCGTTGGATTGAAGACACAGGAAGCCTGGGAAGGTAGGATGTAATTCATCTATACAGCCATAAACTGATTGACCACACATTTCTTGGAGTCAAGTCATGGTCTCCTATGTGTCATGCCATAGTCCTCTAGGGAACCTTATTCTCCACTTTAGAGACCATCACCTCAAAGTTAAAAGTAGGATTTGACTGAAAAAAATTATCAGCGATAGTAACAAGACTAAAGTTGTGGCAAAAAAGAGGCTATGTGTTTTGTTTTGTTTTTTGTAGAAAGGAAGAGAAACTCTGTGAGGGATTTGATAAGATCTCCTAAATTAAATTATTATATATTCTAGTACTCTCTAACTTCAATGTAAATGTTCAATATAAAGGTAAGGGAAGACAGCAAAAATAAATGTTGAAAAATTCGATTTCAGGAGAAAGGCTGAAGTCTTTCAAACTATACAGAATGTACATATTTCAACATCATGAATAATACAAGAAAAAGCCAGCACAGGCTGGGCATGGCAGGGACCAAATAAGAGCCTAAAACATGATTAGATTTCACTAGACAGGAAATTATTGGTTACTGAAGTGGAACCATTACTGAATCAATTGTCTACGGTACGTACACTAAGAAAGATCAGTGACTTCTTAAAGCAAAAATAAAAATCAATATTAAATTAGAAGGGAAAATAAGCCAAAATATTTGAGGTAGGACTTTTTTTGTGGTAACAAAGAGTTGAAAACCGAATTAGGTATCCATTGATTGGGAAATGTCTGAACATATAGCAGTATATTTTATTGGAATTTCACTGTACTATAAGAAGTGAAAAACATAAAGGATACGTGGAATCATGGAGATACTTATTTGAAATGACAAAAATAAATTAAGCATTGTCAAAGACCACCACAGTCTAAAGCAGCTAGATGGCACAGTGATGTTGGACATGTAATCAGTAAGAGCTAAGTCTCATACATTTACTAGTTGTGTGATTCTGGGGAGTCATTTAAGCCTAAGCTTCATTTTCTTCATATGTACAATGGGGATAATAATAGTACCTACCCCAGAGTGTTATTGTGAGGACCAAATTAGATAATATATACGACTTTGGAAATCTTAAAATGCTATATAAATGCTAGCTACTGGTATTATGTAAATGAAAAGAACAATGATAATATAGTAAACAACAAATGAATGTTCAGAAATTCTAAACAGCAAGCTTGGTTGCAAAGAAGAAATACAAGAAAACACCTCATATCCACTGCTTTGCAAGTGAGAAGGGTGTCCACCCCAGTAGAGAACACTGTATATAACACCAGGTAATTTTGTTAATGTCTTAATCAGTTTTGCTGAATATTTTCTTCCCTTCTCTTTTTCTTTGTTTTTTTTTTTAATCTTGGCTACAAGGGATGGTATTTTGAAAGCAAAATACTGAGGGAAATTGGAAAATCTAAATGATATAAAATCAAAAGATATGAATAAAAACTATGTTTAAAAAGTAGAAGAAATAACAATGAGATTGTGTGCATGTAAGGCAACTCTAACCCAAACTTCTTACACAAGATATTGATGAGTCTCCAGGTTTGCAAATGTGAAGGCCTCCTTCATTCTCACAAAGCCCTTCCCCACTTACCATATCTAGACAGTTTCCAAGTCTTTTATACACACACACACACACACACACACACACACACACACATTTTATTCATTTTTAAAAATTTTGAGTTCCAAATTCTTTCTCTTTTAGCCTCTCCCCCACCAATCAAGAAGGCAAGCAACGACATTAACTATAGATGTGAAGTCATGCAAAACATATTTCAATATTAGTCATATTGCAAAAAATCAAAGAACAAGAAAAATAAAGTTAATTGGAAAATGTATGACTCAATCTTCACTTAGAGTTCATCAATTCTCTCTATAGATATGGATAGCATTTTTCATTGCAAGTCTTTGCTGTTGTCTTGGATCACTCTATTGATTAGAATAAGTCTTTCACAGTTGATCATTGTTACAGTACTGATATTAATGTGTATAATATTCTCCTGGCTCTACTCACTTCAGTTTTCATCTTCTCAAATTTTTCTGAAGCCATCTTACTCATCATTTCTTATAGCATAATAGTATTCCATCACAAACATATATCACAACTTGTTCAGCCATTCCTCAATTGATGATCATTCCCTCAATTTCCAATATTATACTGACACAAAAACAGTTTCCATAAATATTTTTATATATAAAGATCCCTTTCCTTTTCCTTTGATCTCTTTGGGATACAGAACTAGTAGTGTTATTGCTGGGTCAAAGGGTATGCACAGTTTTATAGCCCTTTGGCATCATTCCAATAGTTGGATCAGTTGTTTTACCACATCCCCTCTTAGCATTTATCTTTTTCCTTTTCTCCCATGTTATCTGATTTGATAGGTGTGAGGTGGCATCTCAGAGTTGTTTTAATGTTTATTTCTCTAATCAACAAGTGATTTAAAGCATTTTGTCATATGACTATTGTCAGCTTTGATTTCTTCTTCTGAAAACTGTTTGTTCATATCCTTTTCATCATTTATTAATTGGAGAAAGAGTTAAGTATTCTATTTCCTCTTCTGTTAATCTGGGTAATTTATATTTTTATAAATACTCATCCATTTCATTTACATTGTCTGTTTTATTGGCATATAGTTGGGGAAGATACCATCTAATAATTTTTTTGATTTCATCTTCATTGGTGGTGCATTCACCCTTTTTCTTTTTGACCCTGGTAATTTGGTTTTCTTTCCTTTTTTAAATCAAATTAATTAATCTTTTATTTTTTCATAAAATTAGCTCCTAGTTTTAGTTTCAATTTTTTAATCTCTCCTTTGATTTTTAAGATTTCTATTTTGATGTTTAATTGGGAATTTTAATTTGCTCTTTTTCTAGTCTTTTTTTTAGTTGCATGACAATTCATTGATCTCTCATTTTTGGTTTTTGTTTTATATTTTTTTTTGAGGTAAACATTTAAGCATATATATTTTCCCTCTAAGTACTGCTTTGGCTGCATATCACAAATTTTGAGATATTGTCATTCTCTTTAATGAAATTATTGATTGTTTCTATCATTTGTTCTTTGATCTCATTCTTTAGGGTTCGATTATTTAGTTTCCAATTGTAAGGCCCTTTATTGAATGTAATTTTTACTACATTATAGTTCAGAAAGTTGCATTTAAAATTTCTGCTTTTCTGCAGTTGTTTGGAAAGTTAATATGCCCTAATGCAAGGTCATTTTTTGTGTGGAGGTGCCACCTACAGCTGAGAAAAAGTTATACTCCTTTCAGTTCCCACCATTTTTTTCCATAGTTCTACTAACTTTTCTAAAATTCTATTAATCTACTGTCTTATAAATTTTATAGTTAGAGTTATCTAGTTCTGATAATGGTAAGTTAAGTTCCTCCACTGGGATAGTTTTACTGTCTACTTTTTCTTTGAATTCTTTAACTTTTTCCTTTAAGAATTTGGATGCTATGCCATTTGGAAAACTTTTGAATGGTATGACTTCATTGTCTAGGGTACCTTTTACCAAAATGTAGTTTCCCTGATTATTCTTTTAATTAGGTCTATTTGTGCTTTGGCTTGGTCTGAGATTGCTACCCCAAGTCTTATCGGTTTGACCTCTGCAACATGCATTTCACTTCTTTGTAACAGCACAGCCATTAATATCATTCAAGATCTCATTACCTTTCATTTTGACTTTTTTGGTAACCTCTAATTCAGAGATTCTTAGCCTTTTTCAGTGTTTTATGGATCTCTTTCACAGTCTAGTGAAGCCTATGGACCTTTCTTGGAATAGTGTCTTTAAATCAATAGAGGAAATGCTTAATTTCAACTAGAGGTTATTGAAAATAGATATAATTTTCCCCCATCAGAGTACATAGATTCTCTAAAACCTATCCATATGCCCTTTCGGGTCAGGGTTCATGTAACTAAAGTTAAGAACCCCTGCTCTTATCTGTCTTCATTCTTTCAATGTCTCTCTGTTCTGTGCTTTGCTCTAGCATGAAACTCCTAAAGTAGCCCTCGTGCCACTAGGATAGAATAGTTTTGTTTGACATTTAGAGCTCTTTAGAATCTGGATTCAATCTGTCTTTCCAGTTTGGTTTCATATAATTCACCCTTATGCACTCTACATACTAGTCATGGCTTTCTTGTTCATTGCATGTGACATTCCATCTCTGGCTTCTATGTCTTTGTGCACCCTCTTTTGGACTTAGAGTTCATATCCATTCATATGCTTGCCCTCTTTCACCATAAATCACGTCAGGATTCTTACTGGGATAGGGTAGTTTTATTCTTTTTCTCTATGTATTACCCAATTCCTCCTTTAGTTATTATTTACCTGTTCCCCTCAAAAAAAATCCCAAACCCTTTACTCTTTCCCTATTTTCCTTTTTATTGTTCCCTTTTCTAAGAGTGAAGCTATATCTCTGAAGACCTCTCATGAGGTTTCTAGGAATTTGATCCTTCTCAAAGTAACTCTTGACAGACCCTAAATTTACTATAGACAGTGGATTTACATCTCCAAAACCTGCCAGAGACAATGTAATCATCATGTTGCCATCAGCATTCAATGGCAATCAAAATTGTATATTTCTATGGTAAGTGATCCAAATTATTAGATATTTTGATGATTAAATAATGACACTGAAAGCAATGTATTCTGGGAACCAAATTAAAATGCAATTCTCAAGCCTGTTCTTAATTCTGCCATTAACTTATATGACCTGAAGCAACTGATTTTCTTTTCTGACTTCTACCTCATGTATTAAAAGGGGATCATAACATTAATTTGTTTAGTTTCCAATTTATAGAATGTGCACATTACAGTAAACCCTGGGAGCATGTATATCATCATCTGACAAATTACAATCGTAGAAAATACCAGGACTATAATTCAATATTAGATTGTAGGCAAGCTTAAGGCAAAATTCCAACTAAAAGAAGCTTCAGAAAAAAAGTTCAGTGTCTATTTGAAATACAAGAGAAAGAAAATTTCAGAAATGAGGTCTCACTCTGGATAATCCCCATCTTTTAGGGTACTGTAATTCTTCCTTCTATATCTTACAGAAGTAAAATATGCATGCATTTTATTACAAATTTATAAAACTGGACCTAAAAGAGACCCTGAGAGATCACCTGATCTGGTCCTATGCCTTAGAATTCTAGGATTTTAAAATAGAAACAGATCTTAAAGATCATTTAGTCTAGTGCTCTCATTTTATAGATGATGAAATTGAGTGAAGAGATATGAAACTACTCCTGCCAGATAATATAGCTGGTACAAGATTTAAGCAAATGTTCTCTGAGTCCAAATCTATCACTCTTTACATTGTATGTCCTAATAGGAAGTATACAACTTGCTTTTAATTTATTTTTAGCTCTAAGTATCTCTAGTAGGTGTAAACAATGATTAACAATATCATTGGGCATCACTGGTAAACTTAAGACAGAGGAGAGAGAATCTTTCCAGTCTAGAATTATGAGCTGAATCTAATAAGAAGGAATCTAATAGAGATAAATATAAAATTTTAGAACTGAATTAAAAAATAAATATCACAATATAGGATATGGAAATGTGGCTAGATATCAATGTGTATTAAAAATCTGGGGGCTCTAGTAGACTGTAAACTCATTTTGAGTAAACATGGTCTCTAGATAAATTGTTACTCTCTAGGCTACATATGAAAAGCACAATTTGCAGAATGGGAGTGAGTTATAATTCCATTGCATAATACATCAAGAGTACTATATTTTCTTCTGGGTATAGACAAAAGGGCGTATTCCAGAAAAGCATAAACAGAATGATGAGAGGACTGGAGACCATATCATAAAAGGACTGATTGAAGGGACTAGTGATGCAGAAGACAGAGTGCTAGACCTGGAGTTGGTAAGAGTTGAATTCAAATTTGACCTCAGACATTTACTAATTACGATTAAGGACAAATCACTCAACTTCAGGTCTCTCATCTGTAAAATGGGGATAATAATGACACCTACCCCCAAGGGTTGTTCTGAGGATCAAATGAGACAAAAATAGTGAAGTGCATAGCACAGTGCCTGACATACAGTAGGCAGTATGTAAATGCAGCTATTATTATTATTAATTATTGACATTTAGAGGGAACATTTTAGCAGAGTTAGAGTATGGAGAATATTTCTGCTTGGTCTTAGGGACAGAATTAGAAATAATGGTAGAAGTATAAAGATGAAAATTTCAACTTGAAAACAGAAAAAACTTCTTAATAATTAGAGCTCTCCTAAAGTGGAATGAAATGTCTTCAAAAGTGATGAGTTCTCCCTCACTGTAATTTTCAAGCTGAGGCAAGGTGAACTCTTGTAAATGATGTTCAGATAGTCAACAAATTAAATGGCATCCAAAGTCCTTTCCAACAAAATTGGAAGACTTCACATGTTCTACAAAACCAGAATTCTAAACTTGAAGATAAAAAGAGATAGGTCTTCTCCAAAGGATCATGAAATTATAAAAATTCAGGAAATTGTAGAGAATGATTACCAAGAAATATTGAAATCAGAAAGGACAGTTCTAGAGAATCCACATAACAGAAACAAAACCTCAAGTTTAAGCCACCAAGAAAATTCAAAGTTCATAATTTTATCATCAGAAAGTACAGTTTAGAGGCACAAATTAAATCATCCTTCATATTAAAAGGAGAACTAATCAGATGTGTACAGAACCACTCCATGTTCATAGGAAATCAAAGGGGAAAAATGTAATATATTCTTAAGAACAAAGATTAGTTCGTATCACAGAAAAATTTACTACAAAGCTAAGCCTAAGAATAAAAAAATCTTAATAACAATAATAATGACATTTAGAAAAAAATGGATAATTTCCTCAAAAGAGCCCAAAGGTGAGGAGATGGTCAAATTATAAACTGACCAAAGAAAAGAAAGTTAAATGATTTAGATTGCAATGAAATACTTTTCCAATAAATTTATTTCTTATGGGTAGGGAACACTAGACCTTAAATTTGAAGTGGGAAATTCTTTTGTTTGATATAAAAAAGAATGTAAATGCCTTACATTTTTATAGTTTTGATGTTTTCAAGGATATTTATATATCTCATTTACTCAGTTTAAAGAAAATCATTGCTCATTGTTGGAAGTACACTGAAGATGTAAAGATATAATTAATAAAGAATTAAATGAGCAACAGAATGACATGAACAATAAAAAAGAGAGGAGGTAGAAGAAATGAATTGATATCTTGTGGGTGCTTCATCCATTAATTAGTAAATCAGTATTATAGGTGGTAGGATAGTAGAGTAAACTTCTTTCAGATGGGGAGAAGAAAAATTGGGGCAAAAATATCAGATAAAAACTAGTCATGTCAAAAATAGATTGGTCAAGGAGGAGCCAAGATGGCGGAGTAGAAAGACACGTATGCTAGCTCTGAATCCACAGACCATAAATTTCCTGTAAGAAGAACTTCCCACAAATTCTGGATCACTGCAAGGAGCACAGAAACACACTGGAAGAGATTTCCATTCCAGAGAGCCCTAGAGAGCAATCCCCAGGGGTCCCTCATGCCGTGGAAAGCAGAGCCCACCCCAGCACTGCCCTGGCCATGCTCCAGAGTAGCAGATCTGAGCAGGCTTCAGGGACGGAATCTCCAGAGGCTGGGAAGGTCCCTCCACCCACAGGTGCTACAGGTCAGTGAGAGAGACATCTGAGCTGGCCAACAGGGGAGCGGGGTGTTTCCGTGACTCGGGCCCCCTCAGGAGGCAGCGGCAGAGGCGGGGGCAGGAAGCAGCGGAGGCAGCACAGGCAGCAGCGGCCTGGGACTCCCTGAGCAGCAGGCAGAAGTTCAGGTCTCTGCATAAACGCCCTGAGGGAGCTGAGCCTGGGAGGTGGCCCTGCCCCCACCCAAGCACCAGAACTTAAGCTCACATTGAATAGCAGCCACTTCCACTGAGGAAAGCCCTGAGGCTGGGGAGCAGCATTTGAATCTCAGACTCCAAGCACTAGCTGGGTGGATCTAGGCAGGGGTGGAGAGGAATCTCAGAAGTCAAATAACTGGCTGGGAAAATGCGCAGAAAAAGAAAGCAGAATAAGACCATAGAGAGCTACCTTATTGGGGAAGAGATGTTCCTTCCCCGCTTCACTTCTGATGACGAAGTACAATGCCTGCCATCTGAGAAAGACGTGGAGGTCGGGGCCTCTCTATCCCAGACATCCGAGGTGGATGTCCAGTGGGCTCAGGTCATGGAAGAGCTCAAAAAGGATTTTGAAAAGCAAGTTAGACAGGTGGAAGAAAAACTGGGAAGAAAAATGAGAGAGATGCAAGAAAAGCATGAAAACAGGTCAATACCTTGGTAAAGGAGACCCCAAAAAATGCTGAAGAAAATAACACCTTGAAAAATAGACTCACTCAATTGGCAAAAGAGGTTCAAAAAGCCAATGAGGAGAAGAATGCTTTCAAAAGCAGAATTAGCCAAATGGAAAAAGAGGTTCAAAAGCTCACTGAAGAAAATAGTTCTCTCAAGATTAGAATGGAACAGATGTAGTCTAATGACTTTCTGAGAAGCCAAGAAATCATAAAACAAAACCAAAAGAATGAAAAAATGGAAGAGAATGTGAATTATCTCATTGGAAAAACAACTGACCTGGAAAATAGATCCAGGAGAGACAATTTAAAAATTATGGGACTACCTGAAAGGCATGATCAAAAAAAGAGTCTAGACATCATCTTCCATGAAATTATCAAGGAAAACTGCCCTGAGATTCTAGAACCAGAGGGCAAAATAAGTATTGATATTGAAGGAATCCATCGATCACCGCCTGAAAGAGATCCAAAAAGAGAAACTCCTAGGAACATTGTGGCCAAATTCCAGAGTTCTCAGATCAAGGAGAAAATCTTGCAAGCAGCTAGAAGGAAATAATTCCAGTACTGTGGAAATACAATCAGGATAACACAAGATCTAGCAGCTTCTACATTAACGGATTGAAGGGCGTGGAATAGGATATTCCAGAAGTCAAAGGAACTAGGACTCAAACCAAGAATCACCTACCAAGCAAAACTGAGTATAATACTGCAGGGGAAAATATGGTCTTTCAATGAAACAGAGGACTTTCAAGCATTCTTGATGAAAAGACCAGAGCTGAAAAGAAAATTTGACTTTCAAACACAAGAATGAGAAGAAGCATGAAATAGTAAACAGCAAAGGGAAGTCATAAGGGACTTACCAAAGGTGAACTATTTACATTCCTACATGGAAAAATAATATTTGTAACTCTTAAAACATTTCAGTATCTGGGTAGTTGGTGGGACCACACACAGATGTACAGACACACACACACATGTACATGCATGCACGCACACACACATACACACAAGCATGCACACACAAGGACAGAGAGAACAGAGTGAATTGAATAGGACGAGACCATATCTTAAAAGAAATTAAGGTAAATGGTGAGAGAGAAATGTAGTGGGAGGAGAGAGGGTAAAATGGAATGGGCTAAATTATATCTCATTCAAGAGGCAAGTAGGAAACTTTTTAGTGGAGGGAAAAAGAGGAGAGCTGAGAAAAAAACATGAAGTTTACCCTCATCACATTCGACTAAAGAAAGGAGTAAAATGCACACTCATTTTGGTATGAAAACCTATCTTACAGTACAGAAAAATGGGGAAGGAGATAAGCAGGGAGGAAGGGAGGGCAATGGAAGAAGGGAGCAATTTGAGGTCAACACTCGGGGAGGGACAGGATCAAAAGACAGAATAGAAACAATGGGGGGCAGAATAGGGCGGAGGGAAATAGAGTTAGTCTTATACAACACGACTGTTATCGAAGTCATTTGCAAAACTACACATATATGACCTATATTGAATTGCCTGCCTTCCCAAAGGGAATGGTTGGGGAGGGAGAGATGGGGAGAATTTGGAACTCAAAGTTTTAGGAACAACTGTTGAGTATTGTTGTTGCTACTAGGAAATAAGAAATACAATTAATGGGGAATAGAAAGTCATCTGGCTCTACAGGACAAAAGAGAAGATGGGGAACCAGAGAAGGGAAGAATGATAGAAGAGAGGGCAGATTGGTGATAGGGAAAATTAGAATGCTTGGTGTATTGGGCTGGGGTGGGGGGATAAATGGGGAGAAAATTTGGAACCCAAAATATTGTGAAAATGAATGTTAAAAGTTAAATAAATAAATAAATATAAAATATATATAAAAAAAATAGATTGGTCAAAGGGATATCTGTGTGATCCTTAATGAGGTCCAGGGTGTGGGATGGGTAGTGAGAAAAAGGTCATGCATTAAAGTGTGATGGAGGCAGGGGAGTGGGGTGGTACTGGGCACTTAAGGAGTACAGATTCAGGACACTTCACCTTTCAAAAGACTAAGTCATGTTTCTAGGCATTAACTCCCACAGGGGATAAAATATGATTGGGAATACAGAAAAATACAGCAGAGAGACACTTGAAGAGGGACTCATAGGTTTAAAGGGAAGATGCTACAATGTCCAGATGTATAACTGACATAGGAAACGATCAAGAATGAAACAAAGTCTCAGGGATGAGGCTTTTGGAACTGTTTCCTCTCTACACAGATGACTACTGAGACTTGAGACTTCCAGGAACAGATACTAGTATATCTTAAAAGATGAAAGGAGTGAGGAAGGCTTAGAACGCTTCTTGGAAAGGGCTTTTACAGATTAAGGTAACTGAAACAGAATAGATGAGACAGATTAAGTGCCACAAGTATAACACAAAGAGGCAAAAGAATAAAATGAACCCAGAAGAGTACCAACAAAATAGAATCAAAGAACTTGGGATAGGAGAGTGTAATGGGAGGTTGGGGGAGCTGAGGAAGGAGGCTAAGCTTGTATTAATATAAGCAAAAAAAGATGCAGGGTCAAAGGAGTGACTTAAAATAAGAGAAAACTTTGTGTTTAATGGAAGAAAACACCATCATAACAATTGTAACTCTAAATGTGAATGAATTAAATTGCCTAGAAAAAGAAGAATGGAGGAATAAACATGAATAGAAACAATCTTGTTACATGCAAGAAACACATTTAAAACCTAAAGACACATAGAACAAAAATGAGAAGATGGATGAAAATCTATTGTATTAGGCATTCTGAAAAAGCAGGAGATACAGAGGTGACTTCAAATAAGGGAACAACAAAAATTGATAATGGTAAGCTTAGAGGCAAGCAGAGAAATTACATTATGCTTAAAGTCACCAGTAACATAATAGAAAATATTGTATGCATATATGTCAAATTCTATTCACATACCTAAAAGAAAAACTAGATAGATTTCAGAAAACATGCTGGTAGTAACAACAGTAACAAGAAACTTTAATGGAACTTTCAGAGCTGAATAAATTTAATAAAAATAAGAAAAAATACAGAGGAACAACTTATTGGAAGAATTAATTTTGACTGTTGTACTTATGAATGGGAATATTGAAAAGATGTTCTTAGCCATCTCATGTATATAGGTAGATATGAAAGTAATAGGAGTTTAAAATAACAAATACATCCTTTGCAGATTATAATATAATTGTTATGAGTAAAAGAAATATGACCAAAAGATATAACCCTAAATGATGACTAAGTAATGACATATTGAAATGAGTGTGTTCAAGAACAAATATAAACAATAAAAATAATTCTGGTAAAATTAATGATAATAAGACAGTAAATCAAAACTTATATAGGATGCAACTAAAACAATCTTCAGAGGAAAATCGGAAACATTATATTGTTATTATATTCTGCTAAATATTAAATGTATTCAAATGCCTCTGAAACATTTTATTAACAAGATAGAAAAAGAAAGGCTTAATGGATAATGTAATTAAATATTGTAATATAAGTTAACTGTAAAAGAAGTACAAAAGAATAAATCTTAACACTTGAAGGAAAAATTTTGAAAATAAAAAAGTTAGGAAATTAATATTCATTGCTAAGAGTTGTTTTTAAAGTCTGATTAGAGTAGAAAGTCATATTACCAAAAAAGAGAGTGCTAAGGAATGGTCCTGTATTTTCATTGCCATGGAGGCTTCCTGGGGGAAGGAACTCCTACCTGTTTAGGTCAGCATCTTCTCTGTAACTTTCCCTTTGGATTGCCTAGAGTGACGAAAGGTTTGAATGACTGCCCATGGTCACACAGCAAGTACGTGTCACAAGAAGTCTTGAAGTTAAATCTTCCCGACTTTGAGGTGAGCTCCCTGACGCCTCTGCCAATCTGCTTCTCAAGAAAAGGAAGATTATAATAACAAAAAAAGGGAATTCACAAGAGAGGAAATAAAGAGAATTATTTTAAAAGTTATGATGTTAATTATATGACGACAAATGGAAAATTCAAAGGAAACTGGTGACTATTTATAAACACATATAATAATCTAACAAAACAAAAAACAATTGTTTAACAAGCAATCTCATAAAAAAACACCAAGTAAGACTTAATTGAACTGTCAAAATGGGGATGAGAGAGGATGGGAAGGGGGAGCACTAGGCAAAACTGATTTACAAGTGAACTCTTATCAAGCATGTAAAGACCAATCGATATCTGTATGATGAATATTTTTTCTCAAAAATTAATACAGAAGACCATGTACCAAACTCACCTGCTGAGAAAAAAATGTTTCTTCTTCCTAAACTGGGGAGAGACAAAGGAGAGAAAGGACTAGATATCTATTTCACTAATGAATATTGATCTAAAACTTTAAATAAAATTCTTTTAAGGAGATCAACTACAGGAATATAAGCTATGAAAAATCACTATGAACAAATTGGATTCATAACAGAGGTTTAAGAATATCTAAAATTATAAACCTGTTAACATAATTAATAACAGAAATAAAATAGAAAAGACCAGTGGCACAGAATAGAAATACAATACAGAAACCACTGAAAATATCAGCTTAGTTTTTGATAAATGCAAGAATGCGTGTGTGTGTGTGTGTGTGTGTGTGTATTCATCCTTCGTTGCCATAGAAGAAATGCCATCAGAGAAATGATGACATGACTTGCACTTGACTTTGTTTTGAGTGAGGGAGGGTTGTGCAGGTCACCAGCCTCACTTCTCCTCCAGAGCCATCTGAATCCAGTGACCAGATATTCATCAGGATGACCTGGAGATGACCTAGGATAAGGCAATTGGGGTTAAGTGACTTGCCCAAGGTCACACAGCTAATGAGTGTCAAGTGTCTGAGGTGAGATTTGAACTCAGGTTCTCCTGACTCCTACACTGGTGCTCTATCCACTACACCACCTTGCTGCCCCAAATGCAACAGTATAAATCACAGGGGGAAGAACTTTTTTGATAAGAATTACTAAGACTACTAGAAAACCTTTTTAGCAGAAACTAAGGTTAGACTAACATCTTATAACCCAGTACTTTAAACTGCCTTATTCCTGTGCTCAGACTTTCAACTTCTGAACTGGAACTCAAGCTCCTATGATGGGATCCTCAGATTCTGATTGTCTGGACTGAGTCTTAACAAGTTACTCTCCATCTGTCTTCATGACATTTCACCACTTAACCCACTCTCTTCTCACTTCCAATTCTAGCTCTGAGAAAAACAATTACCTCAGTATCACCTCCTGTAAAGGATATATCAGTCAATTGTCCCCCTGACTTCTCTGTCCAAAAGACATGGCCACCAATATGTGTTGTCATCCCCTATTAAAATGTAAGCACCTTGAAGTGAAGAACTGTCTTGTTTGCTTATATTACAATCCCTAGCACTTAGCATGTGTCTAACATAGAGTATGCACTTAATAAATGCTATTCCTTCAATTAACCATTTATATGCCATAATAAGCTCAAAATGGACACATGATATGAATATAAAAGGTGACAATTAAAAAATGGGACAGAATTACAGTTATTCATTCCACATCATGGGGATTAGAAGGATGGCACCCCCAAACTCACAATCCGGAAAATCCATTTTGGCCCTCCTTTTATCTGAGAGAAAAGTCTGAATATTTTCTTTTTCTTTTATGAGTGTTTACAATACCTCACTGTAAAATTTGGATTAAGTATTTGGTCATAGACTTTGTGTCATCTGGTGACCTTTGCATGTTGTTTGTGGCCTTTGCAAAACTACCCCCATCCAAACTCTCATTTAACTTCTTATGCCATCCTAAAATATATAAAAATCACAATAGGGAAAATAATGACATGGAAGAGATAACTATAGATCAGAATCCTTTCACAAATATAGGAAGGAAGAGAATTCTTAATCAAATGAGGGATAGAAGAAAATAGAAAAAGAAAAATAGACAGTTTTAACTATATAACATTAACATGCTTTTGCGCAAATAAAATCAATGAGAATAAAATAAGAAAAAATAATCACTGACAAATAGTATAACGTTAAAAGTAGTAGAGAGGCAGCATGGTATGAGGCCAGAAAGCTGGTCTCAGAGCCAGGAAGTAGTGGATTTACATCTTACCTCTGACATCTACTGACTGTGTGACTCTTGTCAAGTTATTTAACTCAATGTTCTAGGCAATTCTCTAAGACTCTAGCTTGCAGAGCATGTAGAGAAAAAGAAGTTTTCTCATTCAGGTGTTCACCTTATCAGAGAAATCATGCATTTAATCTTTATCGAAGGATCCAAATTCAAGATATATAAGAAATCATCACAAATATACAAGACCATTCACCAATAGTTAGGCAAAGGAAATGAACAGTTCTAAAAGAACACAACTATAAATGAATATATAAAATATATTCCAAATCACCTATAGTAATAGGAATGAAAATTAAAGTAACTGAGGTTTTGCTTCATACTCTGCAAATTGGCAATGTTTTTTTTAAAGCAAACTATGGGAAAACAGGTACATTACTACATTGTTAGTGGAACCACAAATGGGTCCAACTGTTGCGGATATTAATTTGGAATTATGCAAGAAAAATGACTAAGTTATCCAGAACCTTTTACCCACCAATCCTATCACTAGATAAACGCCTCAAGAGAGTCAAAGACAAAATCAAAGTTCCAATCTATACCAAAATAACCATTGCAGCACTTCTTATAGCAGCAAATAACTTGAAATAAAATGAGCACTCATTGATTGGGTATTCAGCGCTTTTTCAGTCATGTCTGACTCTGTGGCCACATGTAGGTTTTCTTGGCAAAGATATGAGAGTGGTTTGCCTTCTTCAGCTCATTTTTCTCCTCCAGATCATTTTGAAGATGAGGAAACTGAGGCAAACAGGGTTAAATGAATTGTCCAGTTTCGCACAACTGATATGTATCTGAGGCCAGATTTGAACTCAGGAAGAGGAGTATTTCTGACTCCAGGTCCTGGCATCTATCCACTGAACCACCTAGGTGTCTCAATTCATTTGGAGAGGGGTTGAAAAAACTGTTACACAAATGTAATGAGATATAATACCAGGAATTATAAATATGAGGAATTCAGAGAAACAAGGGAAGAACTTTGTGAAATGTATAATGAAATAAGCCAAACAAAAAGAACAACATGCCCAATGACATCATTGTAAATGAAGACATCCCTAAAGGGAAGTTAAAAGTCTGAGTAATTTAGAAAGTGGTAAATAAAGGTCTCAAAAAACAGATAACAAAAATGAAACATAATTCCCTCTTCACAGGAGAGAGATGTATACTAGGTTGCAATATCTGATATAGCCAGCGAATCAAGGCATTTGCTTAAATGTTTTTTCTTGTTAAAAGAGGTTTTAAACTGAGAAATGGGAAAAGGGCCCTCACACCTCCAGAAATGACTCTGATGTAAAGACAAAAGCATCCATAAAGCAGGCTTCAGCCTTTGCCTCCATCTCACCAAGAAAAGCAAAAGACAAGACAAAGCATAAAACTATAGTAAAATGAATATTTTTAAAGCCTAGTGGATTTTTTTTCTTGGAAAAGGTGTAATCACAGTACTTGAATAATGACAATGCAACATTTGTCTGTTTTTTCTCTAAGTTAGCCAAACACCAATGGAATGGCCCACTTAACTGATCTTTAGGTCTTAGAAGTGAGCAGCTAGATGGTTCAGTGGATAAAGTGCCTGGCCTGGAATCAGGAACACTCATCTTCCTGAGTTCAAATCTGGCCTCCGCTACTTCCTAGTTGACCTTGAGCAAGTCACTTAACCCTGTTTACCTCAGTTTCCTCATCTGTAAAATGAACTGAAGAAGGAAATGGCAAACCACTCCAGTATCTTTGCCCCAAATCCCCCAAACAGGGATTACAAAGAGTTGGACATGACTACAAAATGACTGAACAACAGATCTTAGGTACAGGATATATTGCAGGATTGTAGGAAACCATCCATTATACTCACTTTTTGGTCATTTCTTAGCTTGTTACTTTAGTTGTTCCCATATTTTATCATCCTAAGTTTTAGGGCAATTCAGGAGGATAGTGTATAGTTCCTCATTAATAAAACTTCAATTTACCTTTCAATTAGTCAATTAAGCTCAGAAATCCTACTCTAGCTCATCAAATATCATTTATTTAATCAAATGAAAAAGTAGCAGTCACTCATCTCAGTAGACTATGTGTAGATATTTTTCTTAGGAGTTACTTATAACATAATATAAACTATGTTTAATAAAATACCTTGATCTTCTAGAATTAAAAATGTTAGAAATAAGACATTTATTAAAATGAAATAAATAATAAGTCAAAGACAAATAATGATTTACAATATTTAATTTGTCAAAAAAGCATATCCAAGGCCACCTCTAGCCATCAAATAATTTCTTCTTCTAAAAACATAGTTGCATCATTCAGTTCACTAAATATAAAATGATGTCTCTTCTTAAGAATGCAATTCATTCCTTTGTAGGATAAAGGTTAAAATAGTTTCATTAATATAGGAGGTCTCTTCATACTTCCTTCTGTTTTCTCTCAGACTCTCTCCAGATATAAGGAAAATTTTCATTTTTATTCACAGATGACAGATAACTCTTCATCTCTTTGCAAATAATTAAAACTAAATCTCTTTACAAATAGCAACTGAAACCTTCACTTCCTTAGAAGCACCTCATAGATCTTCATAAATCAAATTTAGATTCACACTCTCTACTGATTCCCATGGGAAAAGCACCCAATTACAACTATTACTTCTAGCTCTTAAAGAAATACAACAGTTTCCACAGCTTGGATAGAAGAAGCTTCTGAAATTGGAGAGACGTGTTGGTATGTCCTCTTCAATGGATGTCTCCATATCTCTGTATTATTTTACAAGATAATGTTGATTGGGCAAATATAATTGAATAAATTTTTTCCTGTTACAACTTTGATTTTTTATTGTTTTTTATTTGTTCATATGTGTCTGACTCTTTGTGACCCCAAGACACTAGGTTCCTCTCTCCTCTACTATCCCTCAAGTCTGTCTGAGTTCATGTTCATTGCTTCCATGATACTATCTATTCATCTCATCTTCTGCTGTCCCCTTCTTCTTTTCCTTTCAATATTTCTCAGCATCAAGGTCTTTTCCAATGGGTCCTGTATTCTCTTCATGTGGCCAAAGTATTTAAACCAATTTCAGTACACACACACACACAAACACAAACACACACACACACACACACACACACACACACACACACATATATATATATATATATGTATGTATATACTCTCAAAAGTTTTCTCCAGTACTTCAATTCAAAGGCATTGATTCTGTGGCACTCAGCTTTCCTTATAGTACAACTCTCACAGCCACACATTATTACTGGAAAAACAATAGCATTGACCATAAGGACCTTTGCATGCAAGGTAATGACTCTGGTTTTTAGTATGCTTTCCAGATTTGCCATGGCTTTCCTTCCAAGGAGCAAGCTTTGCTGCAATCATTGTCTGCAGTGATCTTTGAGCCCAAGAATATAAAATCTGACACTGCTTCAATTTATTTTTCTCTTTGCCAAGAAGTAATGGAACCAGATGCCATGATTTTGTTGCTTCTTTTTTTTTAGTGTTAGGCTTCAACCCAGCTTTTTTTGCTCTCATTTTTCACTCTCATCATGAGGCTTCTTAATTTTTTACTTTCTGGCATCAGAGTCATGTCATATGAATACCTAGAATTGTTGATATTTCTCCCATAAACCTTAATTCCAGCTTTTGATTTGTCCAGACTGACATTTCACATGGTGTACTCTGCATTTAAGTTAAAACCATTGATACTACTTTGATATATGTTTGATTCTTTTCTTTTTAGATTTTTCATTTGAATTTTCATTTATTTAAACTGACTTTCCAGTTATCATTTGTGTAAGTTTAATATTCTGACATATACATTTTAATATTTGTTAAATGAGCTGTGATCCAAGTGTTAATAACATTGACCTTACCTTTAATGATTATGTTTATTGTGCCCGCATCTCAGTCCACATAGACTGGAATAAAGGTGAGTGACTAAGTGCTCCTAGGTTTTGGAGGGACCTCCTATGTTCTGCTAAATCAGACCTTTCATTAAATAAGAAATCATGTTCAAGTGCTTAATACAGTTTCTGGGTTTTCCTTGGTTCAAGCCTCTGCACACTTGTGACCTCTTCAAGAAATGCTTACCTTAAATTAAGTCTTTTCTTAATAGACATTCACAAGTGTGGGGCTTCAGAGATTTTCAGTTTTGTGTGAAGATTGCCCTGATCATATCTTCCCTCTTCTTAGTAGCAGTGCTGGTGTAGGCCATTGTGTTTCTAATAGTAGACATGGACATATTATCTTCAAAACACAGAAACATAGAAAGAAAACATAGAAAGTTTATGCACAGAGGTATTTTAAGTAGATACCTGGAAGGGAGCAGAACTGGGACTGTGAAACTCAATATAATCCTTCAAGGGGGAAAATGGACATTTAATAATATTGAGGACTTCCAAGAATTCCTGATGAAAAGACCAGAGATGAATAGAAAATCTGACATTCAAACTCAAGAGAAGCATAAAAACATAAACAGTAAAGAGAAAGCATAAAAAATCAGTAAAGTTAAGCAGTTTACATCCTACATGGGAAGTTAATACTTGTGACTTCTAGGAACTTTTTCTTTATTAGGACAGTTAGTGTATATATAGACAGAGGCCATAAGTGTGAGTTGACTATGATGGAATGATATCCCCTATAAAAAAATAAACAAGGAATAACAAGAACGGATGCATTGAGAGAAGGGGGAAGAGAAAGGTAGAGGTAGAATGAGGTAAACTATCTCACATGAAAGAGGCACAAAAGCGCTTTTATAATGGAGGGGAAATGGGGTAACAGGCAACAACTGGACCTTACTCTCGTTGGAATTGGATCAAAGAAGGAATAACACACATATATTCAGTGTGGTATAGAAATCTATCTTACCTTACAGGAAAGTAGAAGGGAAGGAGTATAAGAGAAGACAGGGTACTGATAGAGGGGGGCAGATAAGGGGGAGGTGATGGTCAAAAGCAAAACAGTTTTGAGAAGGACATGGTGAAAAGAAAGAGAGAGAAGGATGAATAGTGGGAAAAAGTAGAATAGAGGGAAATAAACAGCAGTCATAACTGTGAATGTGAATTGAATGAATTCACCCACAAAATGGAAGCAGATAGCAGAGTAGATTAAAAACCAGAATCCTACAATATGTTGTTTATGAGAAACACACTTGAAGAAGAGAGTAAAAGTAAAGTAAAAGTAAAGGACTGGAGAAAATCTGTTGTGTTTTAGTAGAAGTAAAAAAAAAAAAGCAGGGGTAGCAATCATGATCTTAGACAAAACAAAAAATATCTAATAAAAAGAGATAAGCAGGGAAACTATATCTTGCTAAAATGTACCATAGATGATGGAGTAATAGCAATACTATATATATGCACCAAATTGCATAATATCTAGATTCTCAGAGGAGAAGTTAGATGAGTTATAGGAGGAAATAGACAGTAAAACCACACTCGTGGGGGACCTTAACTTGCTACTTTCGGACTAGATAAATCTAACCAAAAAACAAAAGAAAAAACAAACAAACAAGGAATTTGAGGAGGTAAATAGAATTTTAGAAAATTTAGACATTATAGACCTCTAGAGAAAATGGAATGGGAATAGAAAGGAATATAATTTTTTTCTCAGCATTGCATGACACCTACACAAAAACTGACCATGTATTAGGGTATAAAAACCTCATAACCAAATGCAAAATAAACTTAAGATGTTAAATGCATCCTTTTTAGATCATAATGAAATAAAATTTATAATTAGTGAAGGGCCCTAAAACAGATTAAAAATTAATAATCAATCATTTCATTAATAGAATGACAACAATGATAGAACATACTAAAATGTGTGGGATGCAGCCAAAACAGTACTTAGGGGGAAATCTATATGTCTAAATGGTTACATCAATAATCTAGAGAAAGAAAGAGCAGATCAATGAATTGTGCAGATAACTAAAAAAACTAGAAAAAGAACAAATTAAAAATCCCTAGTTAACCATCAAATTAGAAATCCTGAAAATCAAAGAAGGGACTAATAAAATTGAAAGTAAAAAAAAACTAATGAACTAATAAATAAAACTAGGAGATGGTTTTTTGAAAAATTTCAATAAAATAGATATTCTGTTTTTTAATTTGATTTTCAAAAGAAAGAAGAAAACCAAATTACTAGTATCAAAAATTAAAAGGTGAATAAAACACCAATAAAATTAAATCAATTATTAGGAGTTATTTTGCTTAATTATATGCCAGTAAAACTGACAAGTGAAATGGATAAGTATTTATTAAAAATATATATGAACTGCCCAGATTAACAGAAGAGAAAGTAGACTTCTTAAGTGATCCTGCCTTAGAAAAAGAAATTGAGCATGCCATCAATGAACTTTGTAAGAAAAGAATCACCAGGACCCAATGGATTCACAAGTGAATTCTATCAAACATCTAAATAACAATTAATTCTAATACTATTTGAACCATTTGGGAAAAAAACAATCAAAGAAAGTGTCCTTCTAAATTCCTTTTATGTCAAAATATAGCTCTCATGCCTAAACCAGGAAGAGCAAAATTAGAGAAAGGAAACTGTAAACCAATTTCCTCAATGAATACTGATCCAAAAATTTTAAATAAAATTCTAGCAAGGAGATTACAGCAATATATTACAAGAATCATACCCTATGACCAGGTGGAATTTATACCAACAATGCAGGGCTGGTTCAATATTAGGAACACTATCGGCATAATTAACCATGTCAAAAAGAAAACCAACCAAAATCACATGATTATATCAATAGATGCAGAAAAAGCTTTTGATGAAATACAGTAATCATTCCTATTAAAAACACTAAAAAAGCCTAGGAACAAATGGAGCTTTCCTTAAAGTGATAAGAAGTACTCATCTAAAACCAAAAGCAAACATTGTCTTTAATGAATATTAGCTAGAAATCTTCCCAACAAAATCAGGGGTAAAGAAAAGATGACCATTATCACCACCATTATTTAATATTGTACTAGAAATGCTAGCTAAAGCAATAGGAGAAAAAAAGAAATTGAGGAAATTAGAATAGGCAATGAGGAAGTAAAACTATCACTTTTTTGCAGATGATGTAATAGTATAGTTAGAGAACCCTAGAGAATCATCTAAAAACTATTTGAAACAAATAATAACTTTAGCAAAGTTCCAGGATATATAATAAACTCACATAAATCATCAGTATTTCTATATATTACCAACAAAACACAGCAGCAAATGACAGAAAGAGAAATTCCATTTAACAATAGAAAATATACATTTTAAAATTTCCATTTAAAATAACTGTAGAAAATATGAAATACTAGGGAGTTTCCCTGCCATGGAAAACTCAGGAACTATATTAGGCCTGCACAACATATAGGCCACACTTCCCTTGCAGCCCACCAAAAGATGATTGTGGCCTGCAAAAATAAAAATGTAGAGAATGTAGAAATGGTCAGCACAACATACCATCCATAGTTTACTTTGGCAGGCCACAAGTGGTCCATAGGCCATATATTGTACAGTTCTGAACTCTATGAAGACAATTACAAAATACTTTTCACACAAAGCCAGATCTAATATTAACAATATTATTATATTGCATTATATCATTATTCTTATATTATTATAATAATATTAATTGCTTATGGAAAGACTGAGTCAGTATAATAAACATGAAAATTCTACCTAATTTAATCTATTTATTCAGTGCCATATCAATCAAATTACTAATAATGATTTTATAGAGCTAAAAAAATAACAAAATTCATCTAGAAGAACAAAAGGTCAGTAATATCAAGAGAATTAGTGAAAAAAATGTGAAGGAAGATGGCTTAGTCATACCTGACCTCAACCTCTATTGTAAAGCAATAATTATCAAAACTATTTGGTACTGGCTAAAAAATAGAGTGGTAGATTAGGGGAATACATAGAACACACAAAACTCAGAAGTAAATGACTGCAGTAATCTAGTGTTTGATAAACTCAAAGATTCTAGCATTGGGAACAAGAATTCACTATTTGACAAAAGCTATTAAGAAAATTAGAATACAGTTTGGCAGAAAGTAGGTATAGACTAACATCTCACACAGTATACCAATATAAAGTCAAAATTTGTATTTTATTTACAAATAAAGAGTGGTACCATAAGTAAATTGGGGGAGTATTTACCCATCAGATTTATGGATGAGGGAAGAATTTATGAGTTAACAAGATACAGAGAGCATTTTGAGATGTAAAAAAGGATAATTTGCATTTTATTAAATTAAAAAGGTTTTGCACAAATGAAACCAATGCAATCAAGATTAGAAGGCAAGCACAAATCTGGGGAACATTTTTACAGCAATTTTCTCTGATTAAGGCCTCATTTCTCAAATATATGGAGAACTGAGTCAATTTTATAAGAAAAAAATCATTCCCCAATTGATAAATGCTCAAAGGACATGAACATGTAGTATTCAACTGAAGAAATGAAAGGTATCTATCTTCATATGAAAAATGCTTTAGATCATTATCAATTAGAGAAATGCAAACTAAAACAACTGAGTTACCACTTCACATCTATTAGATTGGCTAATATGATGGAAAAAGGAAAGTGACAATTGTTGGAGAGGATGTAGGAAAATTGGGACACTACTGCTCTGTTGGTGGAACTGTGAATCCAACCATTCTGGAGAATTATGCCCAAAGGGCTATAAATTTGCGGATACTCTTTGACTCAGCAATACCACTACAATGTCATATCCCAATGAGATATTTCACATTATGTTCCATTTTTTCATTCTTTTGGTTTTGTTTGGTGATTACTTGGTTTCTCAGAAAGTCATTAGCCTCCATCTGTTCCATTCTAATTTTGAGAGAGCTATTTTCTTCAGTGATCTTTTGAACCTCTTTTTCCAGGTGGCTAATTCTGCTTTTTAAAGCATTCTTCTCCTCATTGGCTTTTTGAACCTCTTTTGCCAATTGAGTGAGCCTATTTTTCAAGGTGTTATTTTCTTCAGCATTTTTTTGGGTCTCCTTTAGCAAGGTATTGACCCATTTTTCATGCTTTTCTTGCATCTCTCTCATTTCTCTTCCCATTTTTTCCCCCACCTGTCTAACTTGATTTTCAAAATCTTTTCTGAGCTCTTCCATGGCCTGAGCCCATTGGATATCTATTTCGGGTGTTTGGGATACAGAGGCCTTGATTTCTATGTCTTTCCCTGATGGTAAGCATTGTTCTTTCTCATCAGAAATGAAAGGGGGAAACATCTGTTCACCAAGAAAGTAGCCTTCTATGGTCTTATTTTTCTTCCCCTTTCTGGGCATTTTCCCAGCCAGTTACTTGCCTTCTGAGATCCCTCTCCACCCCTGCCTAGATCCACCCAGCTAGTGCCTGGGGGTCTGAGATTCAAATGCTCAGGGCCTCAGGTCTTTCAGTGGCAGGCAGGCGCGGCTGCTATTCAATGTGAGCTTAAGTTCTGGTGCTCAGGTTGGGGCAGGGCCGCCTCCCAGGCTCAGTTCCCTCAGGAGGTTTATGTGGAGATCTTCAGTAATGGAGCAGAGCTCCTTCCTGCTCCAGGAGCTCCTGACCGCCGCCACCTCTGCCACTGCCACCCGAGGGGGCCTGAGTTATGGAGACACCCCGCTCCCCTCTTGGCCAGCCCAGAAGTCTCTCTCACTGACCTGCAGCGCCTGTGGGTGGAGGGACCTTTGCAGCTGCTGGAGGTTCTGTCCCTGAAGCCTTCTCGGATCTGCTCTTCTTGGGGCTGCGCGGCCAGGGCTGGTCTCCACTGTCCGGTGCGCGATGGACCTTTGGTGCCAATTTTTCAGGGCTCTCTGGTATGGAAATCTCCTCCACTGCATTGCTGTGGTGGCATCCACTGCTCCAGAAATTGTGGGGAGTTCTTTTTACAGGAAATTTATGGGTTGTGGGTTCAGAGCTAGCATACATGAGTCTTTCTACTACACCATCTTGGCTCCTCCCCCTACAATGTCATATCCCAAAGATTTTATTTTAAAGGAAAAGGAATTATTTGTACAAAAAATGTATAGCTCTTCTTGTGGTGGTAAAGAATTTGAAATTGAGTGTTACCCATTAATTTGGTAATGGTTGACCAAGTATTGGTATATGATTGTGATGGAATACTATTGTGTTATAACAAATGAAGAGCAAAATGCTTTAAAAAAAAACAAACCCTGAAAGACTTACATGAATCGATACAAAGAGAAGTAAGCAGAACATTGTATACAGTAACAACAATATTCTAATAATGACCAACTATGCAATACAATGATCCATCAAGACAATTTCAAATGACTTAATAAAAAATGCTATCTGCCTCCAGAGAAATAACTGATGGAGTCTGAATGCAGAAGAAAGCATACTATTTTTTCACTTTTTTTTGTCTGCTTTCTTTCACAACATATATACATGTATTACCTATATCAAATTGCTTGCTGTCTCTGGATACAGAAAGGGGAGGAAGAGAATTTGAAACTCAAAGTTTAAAAAAGTCAAAATTTAAAAAACAAAATTGTTAAAAATTGTTTTTACATGTAATTTGAAAAGAAAATGTTATTCAAAATAAAATAAATATCTGGTAATAATTTCTACCAGCTTTTACTAAAACTGATCAATTTAGGGTCCAAATAAATTTTATATATTTAGAAAAGGACCAGTGATCTCATTGGCACTAGAAACTTCCAATGAGAAAACTGCCCATACCAAAATAGAAGGACACCCGTTCTATCATTTATAATCTCAGAGTTGCTGAAGCCACCAAGAGGTTAAATATGTCACAGCTTGCCTTTCTATGCACTATGCATTTTGTTTCACATCACTTCAAAATCATCAGGAATTTGTATATATTGGCCATTCTATTCATTCTACTGTGTGGATGTGATATGCTCATTAGTTTGATACAAAATATGATTGTAATGGTCATTTGAATTGTGAAATTACCAAAGGTATAGTTACAGCCTTGGTGTCATAAAGTATTTGGCAAGTGAAGTTTTTTAAAAAATCATATTTACCAAAAACCTGAGATTCAGCAGCAAAATAAAGCACTAAATATTAACCATTATTTTCCTCAAACCCTTTCTGGAGTCAGAAGATAGAAGGGATTCAGCTGTCTCTTTAAGCCATTGTAAGTGCTTCTGCTCTCTAACCCAAGGACTTCTGGGGTCTATTAAATTATTTGCATTACAAGTAGTAATTGAATTTTCTTGTCTTTCATGAGTTAACAGAGGAGTTTTGAGGTTTTAATAAGACTCTGAAAACAACATTCTTGAATTTGGGGTTGCTAATATTTGGTTTGCTTGTAAATAGTATAATGTTTGCATCACTAAAGATAAAATGAGAGAACTGGAGCATGTTTTGGTCTTCTGGAGATTATATCAAAGCAATAACATATGTCAGCCAGCAATCTGGATGAAGTGCAAACTGTCACCTCTCTCATTCTCTTTCATTTTCATCTTTTGCCTCATGGTCTTGTAGTCCCTCCTTAACATCATCCAGAAAAACATCCCAATGAGTCAATAAATCTAAATGTAATATTCTGATGAAATGTTAGAGATGGGTGGCACTTTAGTGCTCATCTGGGCCCAGGGCTCCTCATTTTATGGATTAGTAACTGAAATGGTAATTTAAATAGAGAGATCTTTTCCATTCATTAATAGACCCATGTGACCTGCCTGAGTCACATGAGTCTGTGTCACATGGAGCCTGTGATGGGAGGAGTTTGATGAATGTATGGAACAGGAAGAGGCGGAGCCAGAGCAGAGCTGAGAGGAAATTAATGAGAGTAGTCAGAACTGAAGGATGCAGGCAAGCCCACAGCTGACTGTAAGTGTGAGAAGGGCATTTTGTTTAAGGGTAGCTTGTTTGTGATTTGTTTAAGGGACCTGATTTGTGGTAAGCCTAACAGAGGAAAGACTCGGGGCTGGTGTATGGATTTCTTTGTTACTATGATGGATTTGTCTTTCTGATGTCTGAATAAATGTTTTGGTTCTCTCCTCCATGTGGAGAGTCTGTGGTATCTCGAGATTCAGAATTGCAGCGGAATATTCATGGCCACCTTAGGCACTGCTGCTAGAGTAACCTGAGTCATGAAGAGGTTAAGTGAGTATCCCTAGGTCACAAAGGCATTAGGAATCAGAGCTTTTTGGAACTGAGGGCTTCTGACTTCCATTCTGGGGGTGTTTTCACCATAGTTTCCTGCTATCTTTATATGTACGAAGGAATTCATATATATGTTTTTTATATATGTGTTTAAGTTTCTCAGATGGATAATGAATGACCTCAGAATGGAACTGAGTAGCAGAAAGAGATTAGACTGTATCGTATTGGAAAAACTACACCATTTCAATAATTGTACAATAACAATTTGAAACTGTTGCCCCAGCAAAAGTTCATCTTTTTTTTAATATCAATATTGTTCAAGTGTTGCTATCTGACTGCAAATTAAGAAACAAGTTTAGAAGAATTAAAATGGCAATTCAAAGAAAACTTAAAATGATAGATAATTGAAAAATAGAAACATAGTGAGTATAAACATGTCACAATGTGTTTCAAATGACCATTTAGTTATGGGAAATGATGCAAATGGTTATTAAGGAAGTGTAACAGTAACAAAAAAGATGATAGTGGTGGCTGATATTTGCAAAGTGCTTTACATCCTTTTTCTCATTTGACTATATATGAACAGAAAATGATTTAGCCTAGACACATACTGAGAATGAGGGGAAAAAAACTAGACAATGCAAGTTGTGTGTTATTATCGTTGAAATATTAAAAGGAAAAAAAACAAATAAAGCCCTCCAGCATGTAGAGTAGATACTCTTCCTATAAAGAGAGTTTATAAAAATATAAGAACAAGAATAACCCAATGTGAGAAGCCAAGAAGAGACAAGTTTTGAGTGGGAAAAGGAGCAGATACACACAGAGAGAGACTACACACACACACACACACACACACACAGAAATTCCAGATCTTTCCATATATCAAAATACACTATATATCCATATTATGGTAATCAGAAATTTTTACATATCAGTTTTTGTCTTCCTCTCTTCTTTTTCAAGGTGCAAGCTGTTGTCTCTGGTATGATTAATCAGCTCAAGTTTTCCTTTGCTGGGGGAGGGAGGGTTATAGCAGTATTTTTATTGTGGGTGCGGAGACATAAGAAATCAAACATTGTTTGATTCATAAAGCGGTCAATTGGTTGTAAGTGGAAATTTCAGGATTGAACCACTATCCTTTCAGCAATAAGCATGGTAAAACCTATTTAATAAGTGATGAAGCCATGCTTTCTTAAATTCTGACTCTATTTAGCTTTCCCTCCCCTGCTTTCTAGCTTCCATTTACAAGTTGTCTTTCCCCATTCAAATATAAAGTCTCTGAGGGTAGCAACTATTTTATTTGCTTGTATATATTTCCCTAGTGTTTATTACAGTGTCTGGTACACAGTAGCATTTAGTAAATGTTCCATCTTTCTTTATTTCTATCTATCTATTCATCCATCCAGGCCAATGTGGCATAGTAAATAACGAGGAGTCAGGAAAATGTAGGTTCAAGTCTCACTTCTAACTTATGCTGGTCATTTAAATGCCCCAGAGCAAATCACTTCTCAGTGCCCCAGGCAATTCTCTGAAGTTTTAGGTTAGAGAGAAGGTGCGCATTTGTAAAGAGGGTTCTTCTTTGGATGATCCATATGTCAGTGAAGTCACAGGTAAAATTTTGTAAAAGCTACACATAAGGACACAGGGAAATGATCATTCTAGAAAATAGTGAAAAAGCAAGGTTTCCAGCTGTTATTCTTTCTAATGCTATACCGTTGTTATGGTCTTCTCAACAGGTAAATATAGCTACACAAGGAGAAGGTGGCCAGGAAGAAAGAAGGAAGGAAGGAAGGAAGGAAGGAAGGAAGGAAGGAAGGAAGGAAGGAAGGAAGGAAGGAAGGAAGGAAGGAAGGAAGGAAGGAGGAACAGAGGAAAGAAAGAAACAAAGAAAGGAAGGGAAAGAAGGAGGGAGAGAAAAGGAAGGAAAGAGGGAAGGAGGAAGAGACAAAAAGAGAAAAGAAGGAAGGAAAAAGCAGTGGAAGGAAGCAGGGAAAGAAGCATTTATTGACACTGACTTACTTAATGCCATGTACTGTATTAAGCACTTGACAATTACTATTTCATTTGATCCTCACTACAGCCCTGTGACATGGGTAATATTATTATCCCCATTTTACAGATGAAGAAACTGAGGCAGACAGAGGTAATGACCAGGATTATGCAAATGTAGTCCAACTCAAGTCTTCTTGACTCCAGGTCCAATTCTCTATACTGAGCACCATCTAACTGTAACGCTAAAGCATAACTTGGCTGGAAATTTTCAGCTGCAGATTGTCATGCACTGTCCCATTTTATGTTTTGTGAATTCATTATTTACACATATTTAAGGCTACCTACTTCAGCAGTTTAGAGTACCATGCTAAAGAGCTAAAGGTTGTAGATTCAGTGGATGTCATGTTTTTTTGCTTTATTACAAAGGCTCATACTGTACTGCTATTGCAAATATGCATCCTGGGTCACAAGGAGGACCAGATGAGAGAGTGTGGGTGGCTCCATGCAAATCTATTTCTACTCTTGGAGAGAAAAATAAAATAGCTCAAAATTCATGGCCTCCTGATGCCAGGACAGGATTGCTATCTTTGTATATAACATATTATCATTGTTATTGGGCTTTATAGTAATAATACTTTATGATTTCCATAGGCATCAACTTTACTTTTTTATTTACCATGTATTCTTTTGAATTTTTTTCATGGAAAGATGATTTCTCCATGCATTTCTTTGGAAAAAAATCAGGTTATTCTTTTTATTCTCATTTTCATTTCCAATCCATCTTAACTATTTCATTCGGGAAAGCTATACTTAAGACAAGGGCAACTGGACAAATAAGTATCAAGCAAGTAAGGAAGTTATGAGAAGAAAGGAGCACTTGAGAAAACCATCAGTATCATAATTTTTGTGATTATGAAATATGATAATAAACAATATGCTACTCTTTCTCCTTAATGCAATGAATATTCTCAAAGACAGGATGTTCTTCCTTTCCCTTTCTGTTGTTATATGCTAAAATAGCACATTTTTCAAATTGACTAGAGCAACAATGACCTAAGCTAAACAATGTTTATAAGTGGAAAACTTTCCACACTGTTTTCCCCAATCATGTCCCCTTCTCCCATACCCACCAAATCTATCTAATGAAGGTATCTTCATTGAGATCTCCAATAATACAATTCCTCCCACTTTATTGAATTTATTATTCTTTCCTTGCTATAGTAGACTTCCATCTAAGATCAAATGCAGGAGGAAACAAAAGTGAAAATAACTGGGGTAATCAGGGGTAAGATTCCCTAGTTGAGTCCTAGACAATTACAAATGGTACAATGGCCCTAGCTGCAGGGTAACTATGGTTCTTTTTTTCTCTCCAATAATTGCACTGTTGTCCTTTCCAAAACTCTGGAACTTCTTATTACTTTCTCTTCCCAGTAAAGGTGATTGTTATAATCAGAATTGAACACAACCTGGAGCTGGTGATGTGGTCCTACCATTTGACTCTACTTTTATTGTTCTGCCTGTGAGGCTATTTACTTTCTCCCCAGGTATCCTAATATAAGGAAATAGAAAGTGCCTCAGTGCTCTCTCAGAAAAGACCCCAATCATCATCTTTGTCTAGAGTCAGCTCCCTAATTCCCCTCAGCTGTTGGCTCTAAAACCAGAGTCCTCTTAATTCAGGTTCTGAGAAAATGAGGACTTCCTAATTCACTGAACATTTAACAAAGGAGATTTACTTTGTCCTTACATAGGAAGGACATGCAACAAGAATACTGCAGTACTTAGCTTCTCCTCCCCACATCCCACCCATCTTCTCCTGATAACGTATTTGATTAGTTACATGAGTTACTCATATGGCCTCAGGCACCCATTAAGTTTGAGAGGTGTGATTTGGTGTGGCAGTGACTTTTTGTGCCCCCAAACAGGAAAACTGCGTCAGGGAAGCTGGGGGCAATCTGGTTGCATGGGGAAAGGAAGGAGTCTCAAGGAAGTCAGGGAAGCTGCCCCAAAAGATCACCGGTCCTATCATTCCCTAGTCCTTCATATAACCATTTGAGGGCACCATGGTCCAATAGGATTGTAATTTTTGGGTAATCCTTACACTCATTCCACGTCTCATCTACTGTCAAATCATTTCTATAGTCATGTCATTCCTCTTACATGTCAATAGACAAGCAAAAAAAGTCTAATCATTCTTCTGTGCTATGTGCCTTCAGCTACAAAGAAATTTTCCTTATCTATCCTAAATTTTCTGTTCTCCATGCTAAACATCATCATTTCCTTCCTATATGGCAAGATCTTGAAACTCTTTATGATCTCATTCATTCTCCTCTAAATATTCTCTGGTGCATACATGTTCTCACTGAAATGTGGTGTTCAGAATTAGACATAATACTTCAGATGTTATCTGTCCAGAGCAAAGTAAAACTGATCTGTCCTCTACTTAGTTCAGGACACTTTGTATCTATTCCTGCAGCCTAAAATCACGTTAGCATTCTTGGCTGCCATATTTGTCATGATAAGCTTGCAGCCTCCTAAGCTTCTACATTTGTGCATTGATTTTTTTTTTTAAACTCAAGTGCAGAATTAACATTAACAGCAATTGAATTTCTTCTCATTGGATTTAGCCTAACATTTTGCATGTTAAGTGCTTTGAGGATATTGACTTTTACCTTCTTTTCATTCCTTCATACCATTATATCATTTGCAATTTTTTTAAACTCTCTATAACTTTGTCACTGATAAAAATTGTGTGATGTAAATATGAAAACAAATCAATAGTACATACTACTTGAGAATTCCTTTCAACTTGACATTGAAATACTAATGACAGTAGGATAGCAAGAATTTATTAAGAACATACTATGTTTTAAGGACTGAGCTAACAGCTGAGCCACATATACCTTCGTTGCTAGTAGTTACATAGGTTATCTTCTTACAAAGAAAGGCAAGAACATTGTGACTACTTTAGTGGAGCTCACATTCTAATGGCAGAGATAGTATGCAAATAACTATATACATACAAGACATATATAATAAAAATGAAGGTATGAACAACATAAATGAAAGTTGAACTAAAATGGGGAAACCAGGAAAATAATCCTGCATAAAGTAGCATCTGAACTCTATCTTTTTCTAACATTATTTTTATTTATTTCATTAAATGTTTCCCAATTACATGTAAAACAATTTTTAAAAATCATTTAAAAAATTTGAATTTCAAATTCTTTCATTCCCTTCTGTATTCCCCCTCTTTGAGAAGGCAACAATTTGATATCAATCATAAATATAAAGTCGTGTGAAACATATTTAAATATTAGCCATGTTACAAAAGAAAACAGATATAAATAAAGCAAAAATAATATATAAAAGTGTTCTTCCATATGCATTCAGAGTTCATCAGTTCTCTCTCTGGATATGGACAACATTTTTTTATGATGGTTCTTTCAAATAGTCTTGGGTCATTATTTTCATCAGAGTAGCTAAGTTTTTCACAGTTTATTATTCTTACAATATTGCTGTTACTCTGTGCAATATGCTCCTGGTACTGCTCACTCCACTTTGTATATATGTTCAAATAAGTCTTCCCAGGTTTTTCTAAACCATTCTGCTCATCATTTCTTATAGCACAATAGTATTCCATCAAATCACACACCTTGTTCAGGCATTCTAAATTGATGAGCATCCCCTCAATTTCCAATTCTTTGCCACTACAGAAGGAGCTGCCATAAATATTATTGTACAAATAGGTTTGATCCTTTTGGGATACAGACCTAGTAATGATACTGCTGAGTAAAAAGGTATATGATTCTATAGCTCTTTGAATAGAGTTCCAAACTGTTCTCCAGAATGGACTAGTTCATAACTCCAACAACAGTCTATTAGTGTCCCAGTTTTTGCACATCTCTAGTATTTCTCATTTTCCTTTTCTGTCATGTTAGCCAATCTGATAGTTGTAAGGTGGTACCTCAGAGTTGTTTTAATTTGAATTTCTCTAATCAGTAGTGATTTGGAGCATTTTTTATGTTTCTATTGACACATTTAATTTCTTCTTCTGTAAATAGTTTGTTCATATTCTTTGACCATTTATCAGCTGAGGAATGGCTTTTATTTTTATAAATTTTCTCCCTGTTTTCCCGTTTTGCTTCTAATTTTGGCTACATTAGTTTTGCTTGTGCAAAATCATGCCATCAAAATTATTTGTTTTATTTTCCATGATCCTTTCTGTCTCTTGCTTGGTCATAAACTCTTTCCTTATCCATAGATCTGTGTTCTTTTATCTGTCTCGCCTTTTATCACTCCCCCTTTGTCATATTCCCTTTCTTTTCCACTTCCCTGTTGGGTAAGTAAGATTTCTATTACCAGTTGAATAGAGGCGTGTGTGTGTGTATGTGTGTGTGTGTGTATGTGTTTGTGTTTGTGTGTGTTTTCCCTCTTTGAACCAATTACCACCCCCATTTTCCCCTCCACTGTAAAAGTTCTTTTTTGTGCTTCTCTTTTACTTGAGATAATTTCCACCATTCATCGTGCCCTTTGCCCTCTCTCCCAGGACATCCCTTTTTCTCACTTATCCATTTTTTTAAAGCATAATCCCAACTAAGTTATTCATTCCTACCTCCTCTTTCTTTGCAGAATCTTTCTAACTTCCCTAATAATAAAATCCCAGCAGTTATATGTATCATTTTCTTATACAGAAAAGCAAACAGTGTAGTCTTATTGAGTTTCTTATTTTTCTCTAATGTTTACTTTTTTATGTTTCTTTGAGTCTTGTATTTGAAAGTCAGTTTTTCTATTGAGCTCTGGTCTTTTCATCAGGAATGTTTGAAGTTCTCTAATTAAATATTCACTTTTTTCCTTGAAGGATTATATTCACTTTTTCTGTATGGAGTATTCTTGATTAATCTTAGCACTTTTGCCTTCTGGAATACAATGTGCCAAGCCCTCTGCTCTGTCAACATGATAGTTGCTAAATCTTGTGTGACCCCAATTGTCCCTCTATAGTATTTGAATGTTTTTTTTACAGTTGCTTGAAGTATTTTCTCTTTGACCTGGGAGCTCTGGAATTTCATTATTAACATTCATAGGAGTTTTCATTTTATGATCTCTTTCTGGTGGCCATTGGTGGATTCTTTAACTTTTTATTTTTCCCTCTGGTTCTAGGATATTAGGAAGATTTCCTTGATAATTTCTTGAAATCATGTGTGTGAACTCTTCTTTTAATCATGACTTTCAGGCAGAACAATCATTATTAAATTATCTCTCCTCAGTAGTCTATTTTCCAAATCAGTTGTTTTTCTGATGAGATATTTCATGTTTTCTTTGATTCTTCATTCTTTTGACTTTTTAAAAATTGTTTCTTGATGTCCCATGGAGTCATTAACTTACATTTACCTAATTCTAATTTTTAATTATTTTCTGCATTGAGCGTTTTTCCATCTGGTCAGTTCTTTTTAAGGAGTTATTTTTATCAGTGAGTTTTTGTGCCTCTTTTTACATTTTGCCAGTTCTGTTTTTAAAGCTATTATTTCCTTCCGTATTTTTGTGCCTCTTTTTACCAAGCTGTTGATTATCTTTTCATAATTTTCTTCCTTTGCTATCATGTCTTTATCTCCTTTTTTTTCAACCAATCTTATCTGATTTTGAATTTTTTTTTCTCTTTCAGAAATTGTTGTTAGACTTGTATTGAATTCACATTTTTCTTTGAAGTTTTGCTTTTAACTGTTTTGACTTCATTGTTTTATCTGAGTTTGTGTCTTGATCTTCCCTGTCACCGTAATAGCTTTTTATACTCAGGTTCTTTATGTTGGTGTTATTTGCTCATTCTTCTACTCTATTTCTTGATTTTGAACTTTGTGTTAAAGTTGAGCTCTTTTCCTGGTTTGTATTGGGGATGAGGATAGGGGTACTCAAGCTTCAGACTTTTTTTCATTGCTAATTTCAGAGTTAATTCTGTGAGTTTGAAAGTTTTTGGTGCTTCCAAGGTGGTGTGATTTGGAAAGATGTATGATCATTCCTTTCCTGTTTTGTGCTCTGTTCCTTTTCCAGGAAGGGTCACTCATCCCTTGAGATTGTAATTGATACTGCTTCTTCTCAGGGCTCCTGCTCCCTTGGACCAGAAGGATAATATTCCTTAGGGTCCTTGATTCCTTGTGACTTAAGTCTATATTGCCCCTCTAGGCTTCTACTCCCTCTTGACAGAAAATGCTACTGTCTATTCTTCAACTATGATCCAGAAGAGGGTTTAGGAATGGAGTCAACAGTCTGATTCCATGTCCAGCACTAGCACAAGGATTCTGTAATCTCTTTTTGACAAGTTGCCTCGTTCCCTTACGGTGTCCAACTACAGAGCTCCTAAAGCTTCTACTTCTGCTTCTATGGCTCCCATCTCCTCCCCCTACTGGTATTTCATTCACATGGACTCTGTGCCAGCCCCATGTCCGTGTCACAGATTTCTCCAACCTCCTAAATTTTTTGGGCTAGAAGAATATGTCACTTGATCTTTTGTCGACTCTGCCACTCTAGAATTCAATTTGAGGCATTATTTTAAATTTGTTTGGAAAGAAATGTTGGGAGTGCTTTTTCTACCCCACCATCTTAGCTCTGCCCCTAGAATTTTATCTGAACTGAATTTTGAAAGAAGTTAAGAGACAGAGATGAGAAGGGAGTACTTTGTATGCATGGGATGACTGGCCAATGAAAAAGCAATCAGAGAATGGAGCCACATGTGTGAGGAATAGCAATTTGGCCAGGGTAGTTGGATTACAGAGTACATGGAATAAAATTTAAGTAGTAAATTTAAATTTAAGAGTAAAATTCAAGAAGATTGGAAAGTGAGGAAGGGGCCAGTTTGTGAAGGGCTTTAAATGCCATACAGAGAAATTTATTTTGATCCCAAACATAACAGAGTTTATGGACTAGGGGAATGTATAATCTTATTTGCATGTGTCCATACTTCGTTGCCAAAGAAGATCATGCCATCAGAGAAATAATGACATGACTTCCACTTGACTTTGTTTTGAATGAAGGAGGGCTCTCCAGGTTGCCAGTCTCACTTCTCCTCCAGAGCCATCTGAATCCAGAGACCAGATATTCATCAGGATGACTGAAGATGACAAAGGATGAGGCAATTGGGGTTAAGTGATTTGCCCAAGGTCTCATAGCTTGTGAGTGTCATGTGTATGAGGTGAGATTGGAACTTGGGTCCTCTTATTTACATTTTAGGAAAATCACTTTAGCAGGTAATTGGAGAATGGATTGGAATGGAGAGAGACTTGAGGTAGGGAGACCAATTAGAGGCTATTATAATAGTTCAGATGAGAGGTGATAAAGATCTGCACTAGGGTAGTGGCTTTATGATTTGAAAGAAGAGGATGTGTACAACAGATATTGTAAAGGTACAAACAAGGTGTGACAACAGATGGGAAATGTGGGAAGAATGAAAATGAGAATTCAAGGAGGACACAAAGATTTTCAACCTAATGATGAGAGGACTTCTGGTACCCCCAACAGTAATAGGAAAGTTGGAAGGTGACAGAATTCAGGAGAAATACAGTGACCTCTGCTTGTCTATATTGAGTTTGTGATGCCTCGGAGTCATATTGGACATCATGGAAGAACGACACTACTAAAACAGAAACCTATGGGGATCCAACTGCCCAGGCCCTTTGAGGAGAAAATCTTACCTCTAGTCCCTTAGGAAGTTATCCAAGAGAAATCTTGGCTAGAAACCATGCTTTCTGTCGTTGATTGTCCTAATGGATCTCCTTGAGCTATAAAAAAGATCATACTCAGGGGTGCACTAGAGTTAGCTTTACCCTTGTGGATTCAATTGCTAAACTTTCAGTATGAGCATTTGTATCTCCGATATCCGCAATCACCACAAAGCAGGGCTTCATTTTCTGTTTTGTGGATTGTTTAGGCTTAATATAATGTTAGTAATGTGCAAAATAAATTTTAGAAGCTTGTGTGCCTACTTTTTTCCCCTGGAGAGCCTTGTGATTAAACATTTACCAGCACATCTCTATATTTCTATATTTTTTGAACTCAGCAGACATGTAGTAGAAGGTTCAAGGAATGAAGTTCTTACCAGATTGGAGGTTTGGTGACTGATAGTTGCTGCTGCTGGTGGTGACAACTATAAAAATAATACAGTAATATGATGTCATATTGTCATCATTATTGTTTCAACTGGTATTTATATAGTGCTTTAAGGTTTGCCAAACACCCATCTCATTTGATGGTCACAATACCCCTGGTTGTGCTACTGTAGTGTATTTTGAGGGAAACCTTGTTAGGCAGAGAGAAAAGTTTGGAAACTGCAGAGGTTCCTTAGAAATGTTTGAAGAAGACATTGTGGTCTTCTCTCTTTGGAAGGGGCTCTGGAGGGCCCCAACATCAGGGAGTTGATGCTCAGTGAGAGAGAGATTTTGGACTGTGCTGTTCAGCAACTCCAGCTGGACTGGATATGGCAACTGTGTGGCACCATAGGGTACGGAGCATTGAACTCGGAGTCAGTTCAAATCTGCCCTCAGACATTTACTAACTTTGTGACCCTGTGCAAGTTATTTAAGTTATGTCTGCTTTAATTTCTTAAACTAAAATGGTGATAATAATAGTATTGACCCTCACAGGGTTTTTGTGAGGATCGTATGATCTTTGTATAGCTCTTAATATGGTGCCTGATAAACAGTAGGTGCTTTATAACTACTTGTTTCCTTCCTCCTTCCCTGTGATATTAATCTGAATAAGAAGTAAATTCTATGGGAGATAAAGGGACTCTGGTAGACTGAGGCTGAGAGGACATTGATCAGTCAGGCAACTAGCAGCTATTAAGTACCTACTCTGGGCTAAGGACTATGCTAAACACTTGAAAGACAAAAAGTAGAAAGTAAAACAGTCCCTTCCCTCAAGGATGTTACCTTCCAATAGGGAAAGACAACACCTAAAACTAAGCTAAAAGGGGGACAGCCCTGAGAGGGACTGGAAGAAAAATGAGACATGGCTGGTCTGACTTCCTTCTTAAATGGAGGTTCTGGGACAATCCAATCAATCAAAGGGAAGGCAAGAAGAGGGAAAAGTAATTTCAATAGGTGGATTCTAGGGCCAGAGTGAAGCTTCCGGATGAAGACCTGGGGCATAGTAGAGGAAGATTGGAGAATAATGAGAATATGGGAAGTGAGAGAGAGAGATTAGTCTCTACTGGGACAAGTTGTAGCTAATGTCCACCAGCATAGATGGAACAATTGTAACAAAGGCCTCAGCAATATCTGCTGTTTTCTCCCTTTTCCCACTCCCTTTGTTTCTTTCAAAGAGGAAAGGTGTTTAAATTGAGAATTTTCTGTCACATAAAGTCTTTAATTTGGAATTTAATGAGTATCAAAGTAGAGCTATTTTATATGAAGGATAGATTTTAATTACTTTTGAGTTTTGTTTTTTTTCCTTATTTGTATACAAAAGGGATACAACAGAGAGAAACAGTGTTTGATATTAGTACAGAAGCACAGAAAATACCAAAGCTCCAGATCTAATCCAAAAATTCTAGGCTCTCTTCTGGCTGCGAGCTGACCTAAATCAAGAGAAAATCTTATGGTTTTGACTATTACTAATTTAGAATAAAATTCACAAAAGATAGCTATCTGGGACAAGACTGGGCGGTTGAATTATGTTTTCTCCTTCACTCCTTTGTCTTTCTCATCACATGCAAAATACACACACATATATGTATATGTGTGGATGGATATATACATATACTCTATGTAGGAGTAGAGTTGAGAGCAGTGACCCACTCAAAGAGAAGAGAAAATGTCCAACTGGTAACACCCATATTCCAAAAATGGGAGCCAAAGAAGGGAGTAATCTCTTCACTTCCTACAGTCAAACCCATACACAGACAGGCACAGGAGATTACACATTCATTGAAGTCAATTGGCCTAATTAAATCATGCATCTATCTATATATATAGATAGTATATATACTTGTATAATATTATGTCTCATAGTCACAAAGCTTCCCAACACACTATAGGCTCTGTGATGGCAAAAATTATGTCTAATACAAACTTTCTGTTTTCCCAAATACCTGACATAGCACCAGTACACTGATACTTTCTTGGAATGCTGTGTGATGATCTTCAGTTTTTATCAGTTCCAAGGAGAAATGACAGGAAAGTGAGGCAGTTCTGAGACTCTGGGGACCTCACATTATGACACTTTGCCTGGTTTGTTCCTCAGCACTCATCTGACCTGGCTTGGGTCAGGAAGGAAGATCTGAATTTGGACATGTAATAATTATCTCAAAAATTTGACTGAAATTTTTAAGGGCATATAAAAATTATCATGAAAGCTTCCCAGGTAGCAATGAGAAATTTTAATGGTTATTTTTAGTATCATTATCAGAAAGAAAGAACGAAAAGAGGGTATTTCATACAAAATATCTTGAAACTGAAGAAAACAGATGCTGCTTATGAGGATATTGTCCTTAAATTTCATAATCTTTCCTCTTAAGTAGTTAATGTTTTACACATGAATGATACCCTTATGAGAGGTATTCAGGTACCATTTTTCCTAAGTACTATAGTTGTAGATAGATGCAGAAATTGAAGAAATTGAGCAATTAAGAAATTTAATCATTCAAAAACACCAAGGAAATGAAATTGCTAGAAATGAGAACTCTGTTGATAAAAATTAAACTATTCTTATTCAGTTCAATGCCTTTTCAAAATGTTTCACTAATTTTGTGATGTCACTGTTGTAAGTTCTGGGCTATGTACTGCTTGTTACTCACTCAATCTCCACCCCACTCCAACTTGTATAACCAAGAAAAACAAAGGCTATACCCCAAAGGATATGTGTGATAAGAAAGACGAGAACAAAGGAGTGATGGAATGAGGCAGAGGGGTAAAGAAATGTCAGAGGTAAGAGGGAGAGGAGGCAAGGAGATAGCAATTCAACAAGTATTTATTTAGTGAGCGACAGCTACGAGCAAAGTGCCATGCTAGATGCTAGAGATACAAAGAAAAAATAAAGAAAGAATAAGTTGGAGAATAAGAGAAAGTGATTGAGAAATGTTCCTTTGTGCTTCTTGTATACTTGGCATTGAACACTATTGCGTCTAGACAAAGTAGATAGCCTTGACTACAGAGCTGAGGGTCAGCCTACTACAGAGTTATAAAGATCAGCAGGAAGTTGGAAAGGCAGAGGGGAGAAGAGGGAGGAATACTCTCACACCCAACAATATGCAGCAGAGAACAGTGAGTAGGAGAGGAAGAGCAAAAATAGCTAGTAACCCAAAGGGAAACGAAGAGCTGCATGGTGGGTATAAATAACCTATAGCATATTACCAGTGGTAACTTGAATAGAGAAGATGTGTAAGGCACACTAAAAACATGTGTATAACTGAATCTGCCATATATATAATGAGTGAAAGATCGAAGATGGTGAACCCAAATATACCGATATCTTAAAATACAGAGTGCAAAGACTAAAAGAAAGAGAAATATGGAATTGATACTTTATGGAAAATTTACCTATATTGGAAAGACATAGGTAAAAATCTCACGCTATACGAAGGCAGGGATTGGCTGCAATCTATACCAATGAAGGAGAACTACATTAAATGGTATTTTTTAATGTATCGTAGTATCAGGGTAATTCAAGGGGATAAAATGGGAATTTGACCTGAGATACCTTTCTGAACAATAACGTTTCCTAAAAGAAGGCACAATATGGTATACAGGATTCTTTTTAACCCTGTTTTTCCTCATGAATGATACCCAAATTAATCTATGACTTTTTTTGAACACCTATATGTTCCTGAGATGCTTACCTCACTCCTCCAAATCACACCTATATGTTGTGATGATTAAATTTTGACATAATTTTAAATCTTATTTTATTGATCTTTTATTTTAATATCACTTTTATTTCCATCCATGTGTGTATATATGTGATATTTATGTCATATATATATGTGTATGCATGTGTGTGTACACAAGGTGCAGATGACCATTTTTATTGTTTCCACTTGATTGTATTAGTTAATATGCATATTTCTTTCTTGGTTCTGTTAATTAGCTTAGCATCAGTTCATATAAACTTTCTTCTGTTTTAGGAATTAATGTATCCTTTCCTTCCTCTCCTTCTTCTCTTCCTCTCTTTGATCCCAACTTTCTATCCACTATGTTATGGTGCCTCCTTATCGAGTTTTGAAAAATTCATTTTTCTGTCTATGTTCTCTCTCTGTCTCTGTCTCTCTGTCTCTCTCCCCCTCACCCCTTGCTCAGGAGGTCCCCAAAGCATCAGTGTATTTTTAAACTCTTAAAACTGAAAACTATAATAAGATTTTTGGAATGCAAAGTATATATTTAAATTCAGGATCTGCCTAAATTTCCCTGGTAAGAAGTTCAAAATCCCACTTTGATTGTTAGGGGAGCTTTGACCTGTTTAATTTCCAACCTGTGCTGGTTCATCCCTCCTTAGTCAATCCTTCTTCCTCTCAGGGCTATATTATTGTATATGTAGCACTGACACCAGATTGTCTTAGACCACCACAGCTAAGAACTCCCCAGGTCAAGTCATCCATCTCCATCCATCTTGTGTGTATATCACAATACCTGGCTCTTTTTTTGTAATTTCTTACAGTGCAATAATACTCCATTATAATCATAATTTGTTTATCCATTGCCCAGTTGATAGATATCTATTTTGCCTTTAGTTCTTTGTTACCATAATTGGTCAATCCACAAACATTTATTAAACACATACTATGTGCCAGGCATTATGCTAAGCAGTAGGTAGACAAGAAGAGGCAAAAGACAGTCCCTGCCCTCAAGGAGTTGACATTCTGATGGAAGAGACCACATGCAAACAAATAAATACAAAGCAAGGTATATACAGGATAGATAGGAGATAATTAAGAGAAAGAAAGAACCTGAATTAAAAGGGTTTATGGAAGACTTTCTGTAAAAGGTGAAATTTTAGTTGGAACTAAAAGGTAGTTAGGTTAGGAGAGGGGAGGAAGGAGAGTGTTTCAGACATAAGGGATAGTCAGAGAAAATAGAGCAAACAGATGGAATTTCTTGTTTGTGGGTCAGTCAGGAGGTCAGTATAAGAAGACTGGAAAGACAGGAAGTGGCTAGGTTATAAAGGAGTTTAAATGCCAAAAAGCAATTTGTATTTGCTCCTGGAGATAATGGGAAATCAATGGGAAATTATTGGGTAAGGGGTTGACATGATTAGATCTATGCTTTAGGAAAATCTCTTTAGTGGCTGAATGGAGGATGGATTGTAGTGGGGAGGGACTTGAGGAATGCAGTGAACTAGCAGGCTATTGTACAAATCCAAGTGTGAGGTGATGAGGGCCTGCGCTAGAGGGATGGCAGTGCAAAAAGAAAATAAGGGGCATATTCAAGAGATAATGCAAAGGTAATATTGACAGGTCTTGGCAATACAATAGATTGTATAGGAGGAGAAGAAAAATCTAGGATGACTCCTAGGTTGGTAGCCTGAGGGACTAGGAGGATGGTGTTGTTTTCTACAGTACTAGGGAAAACAGAAGGGAAGAGGTAGGGAGGGTTTGGGAGGAAAGATAATTAATGAGTTATACCTTGGACATATTGAGTTTAAGATGTCTTTAGGGCATCTGTTTTGAGATGTCTGAAAGTTAGTTGGAGATATAAGCTTGGAGATCGGAGAGTTTGGAGCAGGATATCAGAGACTCCTCAGTGTAGAGATGGTAAATCCATAAGAGCTGATGAGATGACCAAAAGAAGTAATATAGAGGGAAAAGAGAAGGCTGAGGATAGAAACCATAGATACATCTATGGTTAGAGTATGTGGTCTGGAAGAAGATCCAGCAAAGAAAACAGAAGTGAGTGGAGAATCTAGGGAAAAGAGAATACCAAGGAGAAAGTGATCAACGGTGCCAAAGTCTGCAGGGAAAGCAAGATGAATGAGGACTGAGAAAAGACCATTGGATTTGGCAACCGGATCATTAGTAAATTTGGTGACATCATAAGATCGGAAGCCAGAATGTAAGGGCTTAAGAGAGTGAAAGAGGATGGATTGTAGGCACCTATTGTAGATAGTTTTTTAGTGGAGTTTAGATACAAAGGGCAGAAGATGTAGGATAATAGTGCTTTATAAATCATCATGTATATGGGCTCTTTCTCTTCCTTTCATATATGCCCAGAAATGGGACTCTGGATCAAAGAGTATAAACAGTTTAGTCACTTTTTTTTTAGTTAAATTCGTTTAACTTTTTACATTCATTTTCACAAAATTTTAGGTTCCAAATTTTCTCCCCATTTGTCCCCTCCCCCCACCCCAATACCCCAAGCTTTCTAATTTTCCCTATCACCAATCTGCCCTCTCTTCTGTCATCCCTCCCTTCTCTTGTCCCCATCTTCTCTTTTGTCCTGTAGGGCCAGATGACTTTCTAGTCCCCATTACCTGTATTTCTTATTTCCTAGTAGCAACAACAATACTCAACAGTTGTTCCTAAAACTTTTAGTTCCAAATTCTCCCCATTCCTCCCTCCCCACCCGTTCCCTTTGGAAAGGCAGGCAATTCAATATAGGCCTTATCTGTGTAGTTTTGCAAATGACTTCGATAATAGTCATGTTGTATAAGACTAACTCTATTTCCCTCCATCCTATCCTGCCCCCCACTGCTTCTATTCTCTCTTTTGATCCTGTCCCTCCCCAAGAGTGTTGACTTCAAATTGCTCCCTCCTTCCATTGCCCTCCCTTCCATCATCCCCCCTACCCTGCTTATGCCCTTCTCACCCAATTTCTTGTATTGTAAGATAGGTTTTCATACGTAAGATAGGTTTTCATCCATAAGATAGGTTTTCATACTAGTCACTTTTTTTAAAAAAAAATTAAGCATAATTTTAAATTGCTCTCCAGAATGGTTGGGCAAATGCACAGTTCTGTGAATAGTATATTCATGTTCTTATATTAATATCTCCTTCAAAATTATTTAAATATTTTGTCATTTCCAAATTTCTAGGTGTGAATTGAAATATCAGTTATTTTTTATTCAGATTTTTCTTCATAGTAACAATTTGGAATGATCTTTACATAGTTAATAATAATTTATAATTCTATAGTAAATGATTAGTTCCTTATCCTTTGATCTTTTATTATTTGAGGACGGTCTATTGGTTTGATATATTTGTGTTAATTTCCTGTATAATTTGAATATCAGACCTTTATGAGAGGGTCTGATTTTTTCAACAATTGATGCTTTCCCTTATTATTGGCTGAATTTATTTTGTTCATACAAAGGCTTTTTAGTGTCAAAAAAATCACAATCATTATATATTTCATGACTGTCTATAGATCTTTTTTGATTAAAGAATTTTCTCTTTAGCCCCAGCAACAAATGATGGTCACATAGCCATTTTGTGCTTTCTGTGGTTTATAGCACAATTGTTTATTTAAACCTGATTTCTGCCAAAGCACCTTTCAATTTTCCCAAGAGTTCTCATCAAATAGGAGTTTTCCCCCAAGTAATAAATGTTTTCTGTTTTATTGAATGCTGAGTTAAGTTCAGTTATTTCTAATTTCTAATTTTAACTTTTGAAGCCTTTTCCAATGATCTATTTATTTATTTTTTGAACTAATACCATTTGAGATTACTGCTTTATAATGTAATATGAAGTCTTAAAGGACTAGTCCCCTTTCATATCTACTTCTTTCTTCATGATTACGTGGAGACTCTGTGTTTTTCCCATACATTTTGTGGTTGGTTTGTTTTGTCTAGCTCTATAATATATCTCCTAGACAGGGTATAATGATATACCACCAAATCCATGTTAATGTAGGTAGTGTATGTATGTAGGAGTGTGTACCGTATACACACAGACGCACAGACACACAGACATCTCTATATATAATACTCATAGTTGGTATGTACCTCTCTCTATGCATGTGTATTTGTGTGTATATATGTATATATATATATGTATATAGCTAGATAGATATAGATATAGCTACATGTTTATACATCTGTGTATATATATATACACAGATGTACATACATGTACAGAGAGAAAGAGTAAGGAAAGTAGGCAGCTCAGTGGATAGAGCACTGGGTTTTGTATTGATAATGTATTTTTGCTTATTTTTAATGTAACTTTGCTTCTTAATGGGAAGATCTCCCCCATTCATTAATGGACCTGCCTGTTAGCAGGAGTCTGATTAGGGGAGATTTGTAGGAAGGCCCACACCTTTTGTTAATTTTCTAAGGTGGTACTGGTTCTCAAGGGTTGTGATGCCCTCTGGCTCTGAAAAATGCATAAGTACTCTGAGGTGAATTACTTTGGGGCTTGGTCATTGGAAGTGTTTGTTTCACCAGAGGAAACTCTGAGCAGCTGCTAAGAATATTCCTCTTCTAAAGTAAGTGCCATGAAGAGAACATGCCTCTCTCCCCAAAGCCCCCACCCCCGCTTTGAAAACTCAGATGTTGGTGCTTCTCTCTCTGATAACAATGTATGTATAAAATGGTTGGACAATTGGATCTGTCTGTTGATCTATGATGTATGTATTTCTTATGTCAGGCAGTTGGAAGCCCTGTGTCTTGATCTTTATTTTTCTGAAGTTCAGGGTGCTGACTTTTTCCCCTGAACTAAGTGAACGATGTGTGTGTGTGTGTGTGTGTGTGTGTGTGCGCGCGCGTGCGCTTGATTAATGTGATTGTTGACCCCTCAAGTTGCTTTCCTTTTGGAAAAGATCAAAGAACCTGTGATAGCAGGCCCACTTCTGTATGTTGGGGTCCTTGCTTTTACAGGCCTGGAGTCAGGAAAACCTGAGTTCAAATGCAGTCTCAGACACTCACTAGTTATGACTCTGGTCAAGTCACTTAACCTCTATTTGCCTAATCCCCTGGAGAAGGAAATGGCAAACCATCCCAGTATTGTTGTCAAGAAAATTCTCTACTGGGTCACAAAGAGTCAGCCATGACTAAACAACAATGTGTGTGTGTGTGTGTGTGTGTGTGTGTAAAATCACCAAGTGTTTGTAATCTTTTACTTCTTTAAAGAGTGTTTTGTAGTTGCATTTATATAAAACTTGAACATGCCTTGGTAGACTAATGCTTATATCTTTTAAATCCCAACTCAAATGCTATCTCCTCCATGAAGATGCCCCGTTTGCTTTCATGAATAACATCATTTCCCTCCTTAAACCTCATACAGTATGTTTCTTTGGTACTTGTCACATTATTTTGTATCATAATTAGATATGTGACTTATTCCTCTATTAAAGTAAATCCCATGAAAAGAAGAACTATTTTATCTAAACTTTATGTATTACCTTCCCCTGCCCCCATCTCCAACCCCAATGCTTAGGACAAAGCTCTGCATACACTGAGTACTAAATAGTCTTTTGACCTTGCTGTTGATTTTATATTTACTTTTTATCAATATTGCCATAGGGAAGAATCAGGAGATTAAAAAAAAACACGTTTTTAGGGGAAGATAATTAGTGGAAATGTGTAAAATAGATTGGAGAATAATATTTTTCCTAGGTCTGCCTGGGAATAGAAATAAGGAATCGAACCAACCAGAGGCTGCAACCAAGGCTTGTCTAAAGAATGATATGTAATGGTGTCCTTGTTTCTTTAAAAACTGGGGTGCTCTCTGTGAAAAAGTCGGTAAATACTGAAAAAGTGGGTATATTTTAACTCACATAAGAAAGGCTGAAGGTCTGAACTGTGACATCCAGGAAAGGATCTTTCCAATGGGGTTAGGGGGTCATGAAGTTATATGTTTGATGAACTTTGGGACAGAGCAGAAGGAGAGAGAAACATAAAGCATTTCAAAATATTATAAATAACAGTCATTTGGGACCAATAGGTGGAGTAGGTATAACATCTGTACCTTTAAGACACAGCCCTAGGGAAATGGAACCTGATTTCAGATAAGCAACCTAAGGTATATTTTAATAATAGAGTCATCAGAGACTTACCCTTCCAGTGAAGAGACCTCCAACTCTGGAAGGGCACTCATGTGGATGAGAAGATGTGACCCATTTTCTCACTCTTCATTTGACTGATCACATACCTCCTGAGGACAGGGCAAGACCTCTGTATTTGTGATGACCACATTATACTCCCTTTTTTCTAGTAATATTAATGAAATTAATAGAATAAAGAAAAACATAAAGACTTTAAATTTACCTTGTAATAAATTTTAATGAGTAGTTGGCAGCACATTATTTTTATTCACCTGGGATAGCTGAGAATTATTTTTGCCTGAAAGCTTGTAGAAAATTATTCAAGAACAAGAACTGACCTTTTCAAACAAATTACTCCAATGCATGTAAAAATTACAGGAGAATGAATGAGTCAAAATTTATTCATGAACACAGAACCAAAGGGAAGTATTCAGGACCAGTACTTGTCTGAGATAGTCTCAAAACTGCTGGGATTACAAGTGAAAATAGAATTTTTTTGAATCTCTTTGAGAGATTTTAAGTGTTAGATAGTGGTGAAGATGATAGCTCCTCTTTGGCCTGATTGTCAGGAAACTGCTGTTAGACTTACTTTATTTCTCATATCCCTTGATAATTCAGAAGCAGCACTTCAGATGTGCTGGAAGCAGGAGGAATGACATGCTAGCTTTATTTTTTTTAAGAAGTCCTTTAATTTCATTCAGTTTCTGAGGGCATGAAAAACTGTCCAAAGCATCTTTCACAGCTCCTCCTACACTTTCCCTTTTATCAAGCAATGAATCCATAATAAGCATTTATTAAGTTCCTACTATTTGTAGCGTTCCTTTCAGAAACCCAGGAAGACTAAAGATCTAAGAGCTGGACAGAGCATCAGCATGTCTCTTGGAGTGTCTTAGGGGTCTGCTTAACTTGGAGAAGAATGATTGAGTCCCTCATGGCCAGAATGAGCTGGTAAATGTTTGACGACCAGCCCTCAGGGCGGGTGGTTGGGGGGCAGTGTACACATGCCACATCTTTACGTTTAACTGTATTCTCAACTTTTTACAAGACTAGACAGTTAACAAAACAATAAATCAAGCTCTAATTTGTAGCATTTGCCAATGCCCCAAGTTGTAAAGATTATTTAAAAATTGTTTCCTGAGAGCCTTAGGAGCTGATTCCCTCTAGCACTACCCCTCCACCAAAAACCGGCATGAAGGAAGGATTTTGATGCTGACACTCAAATTCTTAGTGGTCTCTGAGAAAAGGAATGTGTATGTGCCAAACTATGCTAAAATCTAGGAAAACAAATGGCAAAGAAACCATCCTTACTCTCAAGGAGATTACTTTACGCAGGGTGAGACAATGTATACATGGACAAGAACAGGTAACGTATATAAAATAAATACCAAGTAGTTTATTAGGGAAGTGCACTAATGGTCAAGGGGAGAAGGATCAGGAAAGATTTCTGCACTGATCTCTGAAGATAGAGGCTCTGGGAGTTGTAGCTAGGGAGTGAACACATTCTAGACCAAGTCCACAGTTTATGAAAAACACAGAGGTAAGATGTGTGAGAAAGACTTACTAACTTGAAGGCTTTTCTCTTCATCTTCAACTGCCAGAAGGAGGAGCATGAGCAATTACATGGTAGTGGAGGAGAGGAGAATCCTTCCAATTTCCTCTTTACCAATCTTTTTTTCTTCATAAGAAATTGGACCAAAGATTGTTAACCAGTATGTGAGTCCTAGTTATGCAGATAATTTCCAACACAGACTAACAGCAGCACTTGGATAGTTTGTAACTACCATTTTTAAGATTCTCTACTTATCTATTCCCAATTGTCCAAAGAGAGTTAAGAGGACAACCTATCTATACCACATTGCCTAATGAGAAGCAGGTAGAAAGAAGAGAAAAGGACTGTGGATCACTGAGCTTCCTCAAATAATGACAATAGTCATATTTCTTCTCAATTATTTCTAACTCAAGTCACATGCATTTTCTTTACTACAGAGTAACTACGCAGTATTTGGGGGATGGTATAGCAATTGCAGATGAGCTAAGTGGCACAGTGGATAGAGTGCCGAGTCTAAAGTCAAGAAGACATCTTCTTGAGTTCAAATCTGGCCTCAGACACTTACTAGCTGTTTGACCCTGGGCAAGTCACTTAACCTGGTTCTTTATTTGTAAAATTAGCTGGAGAAGAAAGTGGCAAACCACTATAGTATCTTTGCCAAGAAAACCCCAAATGGGGTCATGAAGAGTTGGAAATGACTGAGCTAAATGAACAGTTACAATACTTAACAATTATAAAAATGTCATCTGTTTGTGTGTATGTGGCATGAAAAGTATTTTGCCTTTTTATGACAAGTCTTAATACAGGATTCCTTGACTCTTTTCATTTCATGGATCCCTTGGAAGTCTGATGAACCCATGGAACCCTTCTTAGAATGATGTTTTAAATATACAAATTAAAATACATAGGTTGACCAAAGAAATCAATCATCCTGAAGTAGTTATTGAAATATATTTTTTTAAAAAAATCACAGATCCCAGGTTAAAAATCCATGTTTTAGGGAGTCTATTCCCATAGCAACACTAAATGTACTCTTTTGAAGAAAAAACATAGTCTCAATATAGCCTCTCTGGCAGAAAATGTTTCGACAACTCTATTATTACTACTATCTTTCTAGGAAATTCTTGTGGAGATGTAAAAATAATGGTGCTAAGAGAATCTTACCTGCTTCCCTTTGAGAACTTCCATGCTGGAATAAAAATCAAGCTCAAATTCTGAGCTTCACCCTACAGGAACAACGTGCTAAGTCTGTTGTTTGTTTCCCCCTTCTCACTCTAACATTCACACCCAATTACAGTGCATTAGGAAAATGCATGTGTTCAAGAAATAGCCTCCGTTGTAATTTCATCAGCTAGTCGGCAGTAATAATACAAAACTGTTCAGAAAATAATAATCAGACTGAGGGGATCTTACTCATTCTCATAATAATTTGATTCATGTACAGAGTTAAAAGCATGAATTGATACTCTAAACATTTGAGTCCTGTCAAATCCGATGCATTCAGTAATTCTTCATGAAAATGGTGTTACAGAAGTAGATTTTTTATTATTTTTTTATTTTTACTCAAGAGAGTTTACAGCAGATGGTAAGGGGATATAGGCTCCCATTTCCCTAGCTAAATGTGCAACTACTCTGCCAAGCTCCAAACTCTCCCTTAAGACTCAGGTCTTCACTACTATTGTGGGGTATGAAATGAAGAAAGGAATGGTTTCAGAGAAACCTGATGGAGAGTAGTAAGAGCAAAAGCAAGAGAAAAATCTATATGATAATAACAATATTGTAAAGATAACATTGAAACTCTAACCCATACATTGACCAAATACAGTTCCAGAGGATTGATGATGAAATATACTACTGACCTCCTGGTAGAGAGGTGATGGACTCAGAGTGAAAAGTGAAACATTGTTTTGGGACATGACCAATATGGGAATTTGTTTTTACTTGGCTATACATGTTTTTAATGGGTTTTGTTTTCCTTGCTTTGCTGTAGAGGGGTGGGGATAAATGAGGAAGTGGGAGAATGTGAAAAATAAAATAAAATTTAATTTCAAAAAAGGACTCAGTTCTTCACATTAATGCCTCAAGGAGCAAAGAGTGACCTTTAGGACACAGCTCAGCAGTAGTTGAAACAAAGACTCATCCATAAGTAGTGCTACTTTTCGGTGTAAAATCAGTAGGCCAAATGCTGGACAGAAGTTTGGTATAAGTCCACTCTCCCCAGACATCAGGATGGAAGCAAAGAGAATATACCCCTGCAGCATTTGAGGGGAAATGTTTGCACTTTTTTTTGGTTATATCTAAGATGCAAATATTCACTTGTAAATTTCTTTGTGAGTGGGAGGTAGTGTTCAATTTTTTAAAGGCACATTCAGAACTTTCACATTGTTTATGAAAAAGCTGATTAGGAAGCAATCAATAACCCAGAAATTCCCCTACTTTGAGCTTTTACCTGATGTTTGAACTTTAAGCCCTGATTATAGTATACACTGGGATGGATAACCTATAGAGCTTGTCCATCAGTATACGTTTATAGTGAGTACAAACAGTATAAATGGACAAGTTGGGCTCAGAATTATATAAGAAGAGGGGAATAAGCTAGATTTCCTTCCGAAAATTGCACATCTCCTTTAATGACCCTAAATTTGCCCTAGAAATAAAGGTCCATCTTTTTTAAGATCAATATTATACCTGAGTTGTTATTGAGCTATAAGACATGGAACATGATAATCACTGAAGAACTAAAAAATGAGTATCACACAGAGGGCAATAGAGAGCTGCATGGTTTCCTTAGTATGCTTCAAAGTACAGCAAATAAAGAAGTTCAAAAATGTACAGGTGTAAAGGATATCATCAGGGAAATGTGTGATTGAAAAAGAAGAGGGGCTGATCTTGTAGCAAGGGTGAGGAATAATAAGTGGACAGCCTGTCTCTTCCAATGGCATCCTAGCAACACCATGAGAAATCAGGGAAGGTCTCCAGCATGTTGGGTGAAACGCCCTCCCCCCATGGTGAATTAATGGGAAGATATAGACAAAAGACAGGATGGGCTGGCAGTCTTTTCTTAATTTTTCAGTTTCCATTATTCTCAACTTCTCTGAAATATTTGAAAGTGTGAATCATTCTTGCATGGATTTTCATTGCACTTCACTGTCTCTCTGTCTCTCTCTGTCTCCATCTCTCTGTTTCTGTCTCTGCCTTTCTCAGTTTTCCTTCACGTCTGACTTCCCCTTCTCTGTCTCCCTTGCTGGATGATCATCCATGTGGTTTTCCCTAAATGAAGTTGTTCCTCTCCCAATCTCCTCCAGATCTTCCTCTCTTCTCTCTCTACTTTCCTTCCCATGGTGACCTTATGAGTTCCAAAACTTTAATTATTATCTTTATACAGGTGATTCAAAGATCCATTCCTAATCTCTCTCTTGAATCTAGTCCCACATCACTATATTCCTATTTGACATATCCTGCTATTTATCTTTGCTTTTATATTTAATTAAATTCTTTTGTTTGAGTTCATCTGAACTCTGGTTTGGTCTGGTTAAAAATCATATGGGGATTCATGAGCTATAGTTATGAATAGATGTGAATATACAAGTTATGAATAGGCAGCTGGTGTTTCAGTGGATAGAGCATTAGACCCAGAGGCAAGAGGACTCAAGTTCAAATCCAGCCTCAGACACTTACTGTGTGACCTTAGGCAAGTCACTTAACCTCTGTTTGCCTTAGGTTCCTTAACTGTAACATAGGTATAATAATAGCACCTACCTTGAGGGGTAAATGTGAAAATCATATGAGACAATATTTGTAAAAGTATTTAGCTTGGCATATAATGGGTGCTGAATAAATGCTTGTTCCTTTTCTTCTTCTCCTTCCTGATTCCAAGTCCACACCTCTATTACATATAAATACTTCATGGAATGATCGGTTTTCCTCACTTAATTTAATAGCACTCCTCATGTTCTTAGTTTCCCTTTCCATATTCACACTCATGTAAAAGGGGAAGATATACAGAATTTTATTCCTACAAATTTTAAATCGAAAATTATTTTTGATATACAACCAATATTGGACAACATATGCAAATAGTAAGAAGGAAGCAGTTTGCATACTCTAATCCATGAATGTTGCTGATCATGTTGCACAAGAACCTTAACATCATTTCTTTTCTCTCTCACCCAAAAAATGATAGTTTTCCTTCCAAGAAAAAAGGGTGTTATTCAAATGCCCTCTTCGCCATACCCTCTACATGACACTGAAAGATCACAATAAAATTTAGTTGCCTGGAGAAGTTAATCAGTATTGTGTGACAGTTCCATGAATGCATGCTTGCATAGGTTCTGGATATTGAACAATGCTCTTGTACTTTACAGTTCACCAATGGAGGGAAGTAGGGCAGTGTGGTTACTCCCATTATTTTAAGCATGATGTTTTCAGCAATATTGTAAAATGCTTTCAATGAGGACAAAAATAGCATCAAGTTCAGCTGCTGCCCTGATGCTCAATTACTTAGCCTGAAAAGGCTATAAGTCAAGACTAAAGTGGAGAAAAAATTGGTGTGCAACATTTTGTTCACAGATGATTATGTACTCAATGCAGCCTCTAAGGCTGAGATACAACAAGCACATGGAATGACTCTTTGTTGCTTGTACTAATTTTGGCCTGACAGTTAACATCATGGCAACACAGATTCGCCACTAGCCAGCACTGCACCATCCATTTGTGGAACCACTGGTTACAGCAAGTGGAGAAATTTTGAATGCTGTGAATAAGTTCACTTACCTTGACAGTAAACTTTTCAGGGATGTACACATAGATGATGAGGTTGACACGTGTTGCCAGAGCTAGCTCAGTGTTTGGGAGGCTCCAAAGGGAAATGTGGGAAAGAAGAGATAATTAGGCTGCCTACCAAACTGAAGGTCTACAGAGCCATTGTGCTGACTTCATTGTTGTATACCTGTGAAACCTGGACAGTTTAGCAGCTCGATGCTAGATAACAGAATCACTTCCATTTGAATTATGTTAGGAAGATTCTGAAGATCACCTGGCAAGATGAAGTACAGACACTGAGGTCCTTTCTCAAGCTGAACTGCCAAGCATTCAAACTGTTTCAGAGAGCACAACTCCAGTAGACTGGCCACGTTGTTCAAATGCCATATAAACATTCACCTAAAAAAAATATTCTACAGAGAACTTACACAAGGTAAGCACTCACACAAAGGTCAGAATAAGCAATACAAGGACACTCTCAAAGTCTCTCTGAAGAATTATGGTATCAGTTCTGAGACATAGGAAACACTGGCACAGGACTGCTCAGCATGGCATGCCCATATCAAAGAAGGTACTGTATTCTCTGAGCAAAGCAGAGTGGCAGTAGCTTAAAAGAAATGTGACCTGAACAAATTTAGAGGTATCTCCACTCTAAATGTTTTTATGGACTATTTGAGCCTGACCTGTGGTAGAGCCTTCAGAGTTGCTATTGGTCAGATCAACTACGGGCAGATAGGCACCAAGTACCCTAACTCCAATGCAGTGATGTCATTTTGGTTGTCTTGTAGCATAAAGGAATCCAACATGACATTGCATTTCCTGCTTCTATATCTTCACAGAAGAAGGTATGTGCAGAAACCTTCTCTTCCAAACTTCTGCCTCTGGCATGAGAGTTTCTTGATCTATTCTAGTTATTAGCTCTCTGTCTCTCTCCTATTAGTTTGTATATCTGCATATATTTTGTATAATGCATGTGTGTGCATATTGGATCATGCTAAACAAACATAAGCAACTTAAAGTTAAGAACTGTTTTATTTCTCTTGTGTCCCAGGAAACAAAGCATATTAACTAGTAAAGCACTTAATAAATGTTTGTCAAATTCAGCCAAGGAACTTGTTCCTTCTGACATATGTTTCAGTTCTAAGACACCAAGCTAAAAACTCTTCTAGTCCATATAGGCTCCTTCTCCCTAGTATCCTACTCAGTGCCACCTCTCTTGAACGACATATCCTGGTTTTCTCCAACTCTCTGTCCTGTTTCCTGTCCTTGTTTTAATGAGGAATGATTGCAATTATTCTGAAGGCTTTTGTTATCTCATCTTAGGTTAGCTTCTAAGTCTAAACTTATAGTTCTTTTGCTTTTATTAAAGCTCTTAAGATATTTTTTTAAAACAATTCTTTACAAGACCTCTCAAAAGCCCCCTTGCTTTTTCTAAACTCTTTTATTCAATATGAGTTCTATCTACCCATTAATGAGTCTTCCCTCTCTGACTTCCCATCTGCCAAAAAAAAAAAGGGAAAAGAAAGATCAGCTTATTAAACCTCGGTTCAGCACAGCTGCACTGAACTCCAGGTCCAACACTGGCATGTCCAGTCACCCCTACTGCTTCAGACTTGGGAAAAGGGGATATTTTCATCAAAGACTGCGCTGAAGCTGGCACCTTTACTGACAGAAATCCCATTTGTCTCTGGCTTCTAGATCCCTCATGATTATGTCAGAATGTTATCAATACCAGTCAGTGGGCTACTGAAGACTGTTCCCTCTGAAATGGCAAGCCGGCATATGCCATGTTGTTTCCCAGGTTACGGTTTGAACAGTAGTATTTCCATATAATCTCTGCAAATTGGAGGGGTCCAGCTGAACAGTTCAATTAACAAGTGGAGACTAAATATCAGAGAAGAGACCCCTATTTGACTTTACCTTTCCTCTTGGAAAAATGAATAATTTTGCTAAATTGTGGTAGAGGCACTACTTTAAAATATATTTTAAACATCTTCTGTATCAAGGTTCAGATTACTTCATACTTTGGCATTTAAATTTTTCACTCTAGCTATAATTTGCCTGTGTAAAGTGAAGTTGGTAACATTATAAAGTGGTAGTTGTTCCTTATACACTTTCCAACATCCCACCTAAACTGTCATATTTATTTATCTCCTTAAATGCTCACTCTGGATTTCAGTAATTTTAGCAGCAAAGTTGTATTTCAGGAAGGCAGTGGAAAAGAGTGGTTAAAGAGCTAAACTTGAAGTCAAAAAGATTTGGGTTCAAATGCTGCCTCTGACATATGTTAGTTATGTGACCAAGGGCCAGTCACTCAAACTTTTAGGACCCCAAGCAATTCCCTAAGGATTTGCCTTAGAGGATATTGCTAATTTGCTCTAGTAGAGATAGTTTCCACCCTGGGAGTTCTGTGACACAATTAGTATTTTAGCCATGTTCCCATATCACTTCAGTGACCACTTTAGCTGGACAAAAGACCCCACATCCAGGGGATGGGATGGGAAGGATAATTATGGGAAGGACAGAAAAACATTTTGTGACAGATATGAACTATTAGAACTATCAAAAACTAGAACAGGACAAGCAAAATAAAATCATCTTGGATGTTCTAAAAATATTGAATATTAAGCAGAGTCCTTTACACTTTTTTTTTTGAGACTAGAAGTGCAACTGTCCCACCACTGGAGGGCAGAAAAGAAACTGACCAGTTCTAGTCCAATTTGCCCCTCTTTAGGCAGAGCAGTGGCCCTTTGACCCCACTCAATGAATGCTAAACTTAGTTTGGACCATTGTTCATTATAAAACTGAAGCTCAAAACTCCCATGCTCAAGCAATCCAGCAGCCTCAGTCTCCCCAGTAGCAGGGATTACATTTTATGTCACCATGCCTGGCTCTGGTTTGTATATTTTTTAAAAGCTATAATCCTAATACAGAAATATCCAATACGTTTCTTTTTTCTCTTTCCTACTTCATTTTTTAAAAAAGAATTTGTTACTTTGAACAGTGTGGGAACATACATTTACATTCATACTCTTACATTTATTTATATGAACATAATCCAAAACAAGCCACAAGAGCCACAAAAACTCAATAGAATTTAAATTTGATTGTGTTTATTGTGAACAGATCAAGAGTGGAATGCAAGCATTTCCTACATAGAGGGGTACGGTCAAAGTGGTTTGGTCAAGTACGCTTTATGCTATGTGTCTTATTTGTACATAGTAGCTTCCATGTTGCACCCTCCTCCCTCCCCCCACCCTGTCCCCAGCACTTGGCTGTGTGACTTGTACCTCATAAGGGCTTAATAAATTGTTGTTAGCTTCAATTGCTATCATGGGCATATATATTTTGGTGGACAGGGTTTTGTTATTTTTTTAATTTGTTTATTTAAATACATTTTCTACATGAGGAAACAAAATTCAGGAAAATTTAACCCTTTTGATTTAAAAAAAAAATTTAGAGGAGCCAAGATGGCGGAGTAGAAAGATTCACATATGCTAGCTCCGAACCCACAGCCCATAAATTACCTGTAAAAAGGAACTCCTAACAGGTTCTGGAGCAGTGGAAGCTGCATGGCAATGGAGTGGAGGAGATTTCTGTTCCAGAGAGCCCTGAAAAACCGACTCCAAAGGTCCGTCGCGCATCAGACCCAGAGCCCAGCCCAGTCCTGCCTTGGCCGCGGGGCCCTGAGAGGAACAGATCTGAGCAGGCTTCAGGGATGGAATGTTCGGTGGGTGTGAAGGTCCCTCAACCCACAGGTGCTACAGGTTAGTGAGAGGCCCTATCTGGCCGGCCGATAGGGGAGAGGGGTGTTTCCATAACTCAGGCCCCCTCGGAACGCAGAAGCAAAGGCAGTGGCGGCCAGGGGCTCCCAGAGCAGAAAGGACCTCAGATCTGTTACTGAAGATCTCCACATAAACCCCCTGAGGGAACTGAGCCTGGGAGATGGCCCTGCCCCAACCTGAGAACCTGAATTTAATCTTACCCTGAATAGCAGCCCTGCCCACTGCTGAAAGCCCTGAGGCTGGGGAGCAGCATTTGAATCTCAGACCCCAAGAACTAGCTGGGTAGATCTAGGTGGGGGTGGAGAGGAATCTCAGAAGGCACGTAACTGGCTGGGAAAATGCCCAGAAAAGGGAAGAAAAATAAGACTATAGACAGCTACTTTGATGGGGTACAGATGTTCCCACCTTTCAATTCTGATGACAAGGAACTATTCTTACCATCAGGGAAAGACGTGGAGGTCGGGGCCTCTGTATCCCAGACATCCCAGGTGGATGTCCGGTGGGCTCAGGCCATGGAAGAGCTCAAAAAGGATTTTGAAAATCAAGTTAGACAGGTGGAGGAAAAACTGGGAAGAGAAATGAGAGAGATGCAAGAAAAGCATGAAAAATGGGTCAATACCTTTCTAAAGGAGACCAAAAAAATGCTGAAGAAAATAACACCTTGAAAAATAAGCTAACTCAATTGGCAAAAGAGGTTCAAAAAGCCAATGAGGAGAAGAATGCTTTAAAAAAACTTTAAAAAATGAACTGGCACAAGAGCCCATGATAAGACCTCCTAGAATACAAGAGCTGATGTGGCATGAAGTTCTGAAACATCAGAAGGCCACTGTCAAAGGGGAATGAGGGAGGGGCAAGGTCAAATAGGTGCTCCCCTGGTATGGAGCCATGGAAGACAGGGGAACACTAGAGGAGGACTTAACAGCAAGTGTACCATCTAATAGTATTATTTTAATGAATTGTTTTTGTTAACTAGATACTATTTTTTTTGTTTCTATATACTACTAATGGAGTCCTGTCAAAAACAAATGAATACATTTTAAAATTTCTTATTGTTTTGAAATTATTATTTTAGAATTTTTGTCCTCTAGACTTTGATGTCCTGCAGAAAAGTTCTCAATCACTATACCCTAGTTATAGTTCTGGGAACTATTATTTTATGCTTAAAGACAATTTTAGTATAACTAACTCCAGTTAGGTTAAATGTTAACCAGCATTGTTCAGTGGAAAGAATGCTGAACTTGGAATCACAGGGCATGAATTCAAATCCCTGTGCTGTTACTTCTTACCTATGTGATCTATGGCATTTCACTTAACATTTCTGAGCCTGATATCCTCTTCTATGAAATTAAGGGCTTGGATGAGATGATCTCCAATGCCCCTTTCATTTTGAGATCTGTGATTTATGACTGGGATGGGGAAGAATTTTCTGCATAAAAGGGATTCTTAACCTGGAGTTATATTCTTACTGGGTTGGTTCAAAGCAATTATATTTCAGTATGGTTGGTTCCTTTGTAATCACATTTATTTTGTTTTATTTATTTAAAACATTATTCTGAAAACATGATCCATAGGCTTAACCAGACTGCCAAGGGAATCTCAGAAGCAAAATAAAACAAGAACAAAAAGATTAAGGACACTCTATCTTAGGAGACCCTTGTTGTAATAAAACATAAATTTGTGCCCAGGATATCTTAACATATAAAATAACAAAGAAGGATGCTCTAACTCCTTTTCCTTATATTGGCTGCCTAGTAAAGTGGCCAGACTATTGGATCAAGAGACAAGAAAATTTGAGTTTTAGTCCCTTTTATGACTATTAATTAATTAATGACATTAATTAACTGCATAACCTCTTTTACCTTCAGTTTCATCTTCCAAACAAAAGATAAATGGTTTAAGTAATGCCAAATCTTATTTGCAGTTCCAAAATGCTATCATTTTTGATTCATGATATTCTATTAGTGCAATGAAGAGAGATCAGGGATGTTCCACACAGTAATAATTTTACCCACACTCTACGATAAACTGTTGACTGCTGACTGATTATTGTATATTTCAGAAAGCATTTTAGAAGCATAGCAACTTAACCAAAAAACCACAGGTGGCCAATATCTAGTCAGGTTCCAAAGGATAATCTTACTTTCTTTCTCATAAAGCCATGACCTATGGGAAACCTCAATTTGTGATAAGAACATCCAAAACATATAATTATGAATAAAATATTTTCTAAAAGCAGAATTGTTCAGTATAACAATATACCACCAAGTATAAATTATCAGACACTATCAGAAAGAATATTCATGTAATGTTCCAATTACATCAGGGCCATATTCATATATGAATATTACATATTCATTCATTTATACAAAGTATATGCTAAACATTGTAAGAAATAATACTTGTGATATGATATTCAAAATACGCCAGGGGTTTATTCATACAGAAACCTTTCATTTGAAATTTCAGTCAAGAATTGGTTTGCATTACATTTGGTATTATTCTAGATTTCAAGATATAATCCCTTGAGTCATTTCTAAATGTGTACAGACATATCATCTTGTCATTTTGAGAAGTCAGTTGAACTAAAAATATATTAATTTACTGGAAAGAAGGTCTTTCAAAATATATTCAGAATTGAAATAATTTTGAAGGATAAAATTTCTGATTTTTTCTCATCTTTTCATTAAATCTTGAACTTAAAATGTAACCAACCAAACAAAATCCTCCACAAGTCTCATAATGTGATGCCTTCTTGGGCCATGCTGATGACCCCAGGTTCGTTATGGCTCTGCCAGCAAAAGGAAAGATTTGGCAAGTTGTGCCAACTTGGAAAGGGACTGAAGATAGTCTTGGCAACAGCCTGTGTCTGCTTTTGAGGAAGTGAATTTTTAAAATGCAGGGAAAGAAAGGTGAATGATGTTAAGGGTGGGCCCTCTTTGACATCTTTGTCATGAAGATATTAATGGTGACTCATATGGCTTCATTATGAGGTACTCAATACCAGGAAAAATGTCTTAATTCTATTTTATTTCTCCAAAAGAGCTAGTTCTTCCCTTTGTGATTAAATAGGAAGAGAAAGGGTCAACGCAGACAAATACAGACAGGCTCATCACCAACATGCTGATCACTTGGTGATGAATTCTTTGTCTATAAACCTATAAAATGGAAAAATACAAAATGTCCTTCAGCCCTCCCTTTAATTTCTATTGTTATAATGTTAATGTGGCAAAAAAGGTACAGCTAAAAATCACAAAGCTATTAGATATCTAATATATATTAACAACTATTTGAACTCCAAATGTAAGCTTTTTAACCATTGACCGTTGTCAATGTGTGGACATATTAGTAAGGCAAAAGCAAATTTTTATGTGTTATGGATCTCTCTGGCAACCTGGTGATACATACAATGAACTTTCTTCAGAATAATCATTTTAAATGAATAAAATAAGGTAAAATATATGGACTTATAATAGAAGCCAATTGTATTGAAATAAAGATGTATTTTTCCCATCTAAGTTAAAAGACTCCCTGATATCTATACCCTTGGGGATCCATGGAAGTAGGCTAAAAACCCTTATACTAAGAGAATGAAATGATAACAATGTTGATGTTTTTGTTATTGAAGAAACAAGAAAAATGAAATTGTAGCTAAATGGCATAATGCTTCATAGTTTCTCCGTACAAAGATAACTAAAGTTGTTGGTGAATCTGGTTTCATCACAAGTCAAAGTACACAAAAAATAATTTCATGAGATACTTAATCAACTCATACTGCTACTAATTGACAAAAATCTGCTAAAAAGACCACCATGAAGATAATTGCAGCTTTTACAGCATCTGTTGCAAAACAGGCAGGAAAATGTTATAGAAAATTCAATCAGATCCTCTAAATTTTATCAGTATATTTTAATACCTAGTGATTTCTTCACAAGGTTAGGTATAGGATAGGATGGTAATAACTATGTTTGGAAAACATGACACAAAAGTAATAAATAAAAGGCTAAATCTTGTAGACTTCAGCATTTAGAATCATCATACTTACATACAATAAATACTTTCTTGAAGAAGACAGTCATAAAGTATTAGTCATGGTGAACACCACACAAAGTGGATATTTCATTTCATCAAAAATGAAACTGATTATGTTTAAATGGACAAAAAAATAGTCATCTTTTCTGAATTATCTATCTGTGCCCATCTTCCACTTTGGAGGCAAGAGAGATTCTGGTGAGGATAAAGAATGGTTTGGGGAGTTGGGCAGAAGGAGAGATGAAAAGCCAGGAGATTGTGATCAGATGAAAAATTTAAATCCTGAAGATGTCACAGTATAGAGTTATGTTAAGAGGTCATAGAGGCTAACGAGGTTCACAACCTGTGAGGCCATGTTGCTTAATGAAATATCAAATTACACTGAAGATCCAAAGGTATGAGAAGAGGGTTGTATGGATAGACAGAAAGAAAAACTGTAAGGCAGGCACTAAGTTCCTTGAAATGAGGAGAATGGTCTAAAGGCAGGATCATTACAAGGATATAAATAGAACAATGCGTAAGAATGAGATACATCTCAAAGTCAAAGTAGTCGCAAAATTCTCAGAGTGGCAATGGGGAGGAAGGAGCATTCAAACTTCTTTGGTATGTCAAAGGTCATAAGAAAAGGGACGATCAGTACTAGAAAGGGTGGCCTCTTTGGTGTAGCCAAGTTCCATTATTAGAAGAAGATGAAAAGAATATCAGAAAAAGATCTAAGATGAAGGGGAGTTTGTTCAGCAAAGAGTTGTTCCTGTGATGAAAGTAGAATTGATTAGGGGGACAGGGGCATCAGTATTTAAGGTGTATTCTTTTTCAGAATACCAGACATCTCGATTTGACATAGTAGTGAGTTTTAATTGATTGATTCAGGAAGTTCCAGGTAATAATGTTCCCAAGGGACTAGAAAGAACTTACATGCTGGACAACTTAGGGTTTTCATAGTCATGTCTGAAGGTAGATAAACAGCAAAGTTTCTGAAGATGTTAATGGTGACTCATATGGCTTAATTATGAAGTCCTCAATCCCAGGAAAATTGTCTTTAATACTATTTTTTTCCCTGAAGAGTTAGCTCTTCCCTTTGTGATCACCTGGGAAGGAAAAGGAGCAGCATCAGAGTCTACAAAGTTGTTAATGATGATTCCTAGTGATGTGTGATGACTTTGTCCTAGACAGCATTCTTTGGTGACTCTTCAATTACACAGTGGTAGGTAACCTCCACATTCATGATCATGTGAGAAGTGGAGGTGGAGAGGTATGTGGAATAGCTACAAATTTTCCAAAGATGTCAATGAGGGCCCACCCATAGCATCATCCATCTTTCTTTTCTTGCCTCATATACCTTCTTTCCTTCATTACCTCCTTTTTCAAGACTATTTCCACAAAATTTCAGGCCATTACAAAGAGCATTACATCAAAGGATCTCAAATCACCAATGAGGTTTATTGGGGATGTCTCAGACCAGAAAACTGATCTACAGCCCGTGGTGAGAGACTCTACATAGCCACAATTCACAATATGTTCAGGCAGAGAGAAAATCCAGATCTGAATCTATAGGCCTTTACCATTTTCCCAAGGGATGATATCCTGGGGGGTGATACTCTGAGATATGACTACATTAGGGGAGTTTCTCAAACATCTCAACAGCATATCAGAAACCTGGAGGCATACTTGGGTCTAAATTGCTTTCTAAAGACATCCAAATATACTACAAAACTCTACAATTCTGGCCAATCTATAATTATTAATAGTGAGATTCAGTCTTCCTCTTCCTTAAATCCTCCACCTAATACATAATACCACTTAATATCACAACCATAAAACTAAGCTTATCTGTCCACAGTTTTGTGTTGTTGCTTGCAGTAAGTGCCAATTCAGCTTATATAGATAGGTTTCAATCTCCCTGGTACCATAGGCCAAGATATTGACATAAAGCTTGTGAGGTAACAAATCCACTTCTGCCTTGACCAGTTATCTGTCAAAGTGGGGAAAAAAAGATTCTTTCTCCACCCTCAATTCCCAGTGCTTGAAGGGCTGGTCTCAAGCCAAGCCATGGGAAAACAGCTGGTGTAATTGAAAGGAGAATATTTTCATAGAAAAGATCTATGAAAACTGAAATGTAAGGTGGGAGGATATTGAGGTAAGTAAGAGACAGATAAAACAAATGTTTAAGAATATATTTAAAAAATAGTTGCAAGTAACAAGTAAAATATTCATTTTAAATCCTCTTAACATGCTCATTATATATGTCTGAGTGCAGTTCAAATAAAAATACTTAAATTTGGGGGGTAAGGGAGTTTAAGAGAACCAACTTTACAAACTTGAAAACTTTAACAGTTTAGTGTCAATATAGATTAATGGTCTTAGAATAAATACTCTAAATAATGTAAGGAATCTTTATATCAGATAGCTGGAAATTGAATAAGATATGTTTAAATTGGATTATTCTTGTAATATGTTCTTTGTGTGAATGTGTTAAAATTCTGAAATTTTATGTAAATGTGAAATTTTGCCATCAATTACTGCACTCAGAGTGAAAAGAGATACTAATGAATGAGAGAGCATAGTACAGTGGGAAAGAACCCTGAAACTGGGGTTAGAAGATTTGGGTGCGATCTCACCTTGAATAAGTCATTTAAACCCTCCGGGCCTCAATTTTTTCATATATGAAATGAAGCAGTTACACTATGACCCTCATAGCTTCAAACCTGTTAACACTACGATATTTACTTATTGAAAGGCCATGGGGTATGATGAAAATAACACAGGGTTTGACATCACAAAATCTGACTTTGCATATCCACTCTGACATTTAGCATCACAAACTTAGAGAAAGAGCTTTAGGCCAGCCTTCCTCATACTGTTTTACACATGAGGAAATTACAAATCAGTGACACTAAATGATTTGTCCTAGTAGAGGCATTATCACGGCACAGTGGAGAGAGCACTAGAATGAGTCAGGAAAATGAGTTCAAATCCAACTCCAGACACTTGTCTAGCTGTGTGACCCTGGGCAAGTCCCTTAATCATTGTCTGCTTCAGTTTCCTCATCTGTGGAATGATGATAATAATATCTAACTCATAGGGTTGTTGTGAGGATAAAATGAAACTGTATCTGTAAAGCATTTTGTAAACCTATATAAACCCTAGCTATTATTATCAGTTCACACAGATGATGATATGTAGCAGATCCAGAATTCAAACTCAGTCATCTGACTCTAAATCTAGTATTCTTGCCCCAGTATCACAATGGGCAAGTCATTTAAATCCTCATTTAAACCTTTCTAATACTCAATTTCCTTCTCTGTAAAATGGGGATAAAAATACTTGACCTGTGTCCATTATGAGAGCAGCCAGATGGCACCTGTAATTGGGATGACCTAAGTTCAAGTCTGGACTCAGATTCTAGTTATATGAGCCTGGGTAAATCACTTAACCTGGTGTGCCTCAGTTTCCTCATCTGTAAAATGACCTATGGAAGGAAATGGCAAACCACTCCAGTATCTTTGCCAAGAAAACCCCAAATGGGGTCACAATGAATTGGACACAACTGAAAGTGACTGAAGAAAAACAATAAAATGTGCAGTATAGATTGCTTGTGGGAAAAGCACTTTGTAAACCATAATTCACTTTAGCATGTGTGGGCTGTTAATTTCTAATGAAATAGATTATCCATATAGCAACAATTCATGTTTTATCATTATAATGATTATTCCCTACCACATGCCTGATTCTTAGCAGTATAGTTGTCATATCGAGACAAAGGACTCAGGAAGACATGGGTTCAATTCCAGCCTCAAATGCTTATTATTTGTCATTTAACCTATTTGCCTCAGTTTCCTCACCCAGAAATGGGAATAATAATAGCTCCTACCTTTCAGAGTTGTTGTGAAGACAAACTGAGCTATTTTTATACATGCTAGCTATTATTATTTATACATGCTAGAACCGAGATAATATATGGACCCAGACACCGTGACTCCTATCCATCTATCTGCCAAGGACCCCGTAATCTCAGAAGAATGACAGTTGATTGCAGGGCAATGAAAAGTCACATGGTAGGATTAAGGACATTTGCTTCATAATATCAGAGATGACTTGAATGTAAGTGGGATAGAAGATACAACCAAATACCTAGATTACTTGGAGAAGAGGGGGGCTAATTATGGAGAACAAATGAGGGACAAAGGATAGAGAGTTCAAGAGTTACTGACAGCCCTGAGAGGTTAAGAGAACCACAGAAAAATGATGGCCAAGGCTCACAGATGATGAGAAGTCTCGGGAGAAACAGCAGAAGAAGCACTGTCTCTGGAGTTGTCACTGAAGCTCACTACTCAAATGATCTCAGGCAGATCACTCACCCTCCCTGGGCTTCAGTTTCCACATTTGTGAAGTGAGGGGGTTGGATCAGATGGTTTCCGATGATCTTGATAGTTCCAAATCTATGATCTGACTTGTGATCACAACAAGAAGGTAGAAACATGTACATTACCAAGGTCACAGATCCTTCTGACCAGCTAGGCATGTTTTGGATCACATGTTTCCCATTGTGGCTGCTCTGTAAGCATAGTTGTATGTCTTTTCTTTGTTCATTTTTTATATTTTAGGAAAAACCAATCTTGAGTCTCAAGGGATAACTGATTATTTTCCTTTGGCACGAGGCCTAAAGAAACTACTAGGTTGGCCATTTTATTTTGACCTTTATTATAAATGTTTTCTTTGTGAGATGGTATCTTTCCTGAGCAGGCAAATTTAGCACATAGAATCTTAGCTGCACAGAATTGATAAAGCATGTTACATGACTTCAGGCTTGCAACTTAAAGCCTTTTCAGACTAGAGTACATTATATTTTAGGTGGCGTTACTTATAGTGAATTGTTATTTAGGTGTTATACTAAGCAGGAGAAAAGAGAAGGAGAAGGAGAAGGAGGAAGGGGCAACAGCCATAGAAGCAGCAGCAGCAAGGAAGCTAAGATCTAAAAGCTAGGCCTGTGCAGTCAGCGGATACCCGAGGCCGAGCAAAATCCCTATGATCCAGGAATGAGAAAAGATCAGAAAAGTGAATCAAGACACATATCTACATCTACACACACATAGACATGAATATTTATGTGTATGTACATGCATACACATAGACAAACTTGTTTGTGTATATTAATGTATATATAGTGTATATTAATGTATATACACCTATAGAATGTGTGTATGTCTATATGTATGTATATATACACATATATATTTTTCATTATTTTTTTTAAAGACTGGGTTTTCTGACATCACCTAGGCTAGTTCAGGGGCTACTCATGGGTCAAATCTGCTGTTGATCAGCATGAGAGCTTTGACCTGCTCTGTTTCTGACTTGTGCTAAGTCACCTCTGCTTAGGGACCCCTGCTCCCAGGAGTCTCATCGTGTTGGTGTTGACACTGATTGGCCCAGGCCACTGCAGCTCCAAACTCCTGAGCTCAAGAGATTTACCATCTTCAGCCTCCTTCAGTAGCTGGGATTATAGACATTGAGAGGGGCAGGAGTATCTCTCATACACATATGTGTATATGTAATGGATATTTATATGTGGTAGTTTATTGCATTTATGTATTGATGAAATGATGCTAATCAACTGTGCAAAAGTCACTGAATTAGATGGTGCATACTGAAAATCATATAAAACTCCAAAATGACCTTGATCAACTGGAAAAATGCTTGAAATCAGAAAATGGATAAAGTCCAACACATTTACATCACTTAGGAATAAGAGCAGCATATAAATGTAGATTTAGAATCAGTATATGTTGTTTGTACTATGTTCTCAAAGAGGACCATGACATCAGGAAGATGATGCATGCAAGGAAACAGGATTTAAGAGAGGTGGGGCTGTGCAAAGTCACCAGCCTCAGTTTCTCCTCTGGAGTCATCTGAGTCCAGTGGCAAGATATAGATCAGGATTACTGGAGATGGCTCTAGTTGTATTGGGAGACCTCAGGCATGGTGAGATTTGTTAAAGATATGTGACTGTAGATTTAAACTATAGCAGTTAGGTAGCACAATGAACAGACCACTAGACCTGGAGTCAGGAAGATGTGAATGCAAATGCTGCCTCAGACACTTACTAATTGTGTGACCCCATGCAAGTTATTTAACTTTTGGCTGCCTATGTAAAATGGGGATGATAGCCCTTATTTCTCTAGGTTATTATGAGGATAACATAAGACAATATTTATTAAGTGCTTTGTTAATCTTAATGAATGATATAAATTATAGCTATTATTATTAAAACTGTTGGATCAATTTATTAGAGGTCAAATGCCTGAATGTCACAAATATTTGATGATGATGATGCATATGCATACGTTATATAAATATTATGCATTTGTATCTATATGCAAGATTCAAAGGTGGGGAAAGATTAAACTGGAACAAATATTTTGAGATCAGAGTTAACAAGAAGCTAAGTATAAAACAGCACTATAGTTATGATTAAAAAAATAAACCAAAATGAACATGATCCAGATGATCCAACTTTGTCTTAAAAAGAGTGGGATGTGTAAAGCCTAGAAAGTTATCTTCCCCCCATTCTCTGTTTCCCTTTCTGGTGAGCACATTCAGGAGAAAGGAAGAGGGGGAGCCAGGAGGTGAGAGCACAGGTTGGATGTGTTGTTGGAGGTTGCCCTAGGAATTTCCACTGTTAAAGCAAGCGAGTGCAGCTGGGGCAATCAATGCTGCTTCACCGCATCTGAGACAGAGAGAGAAGCTTGTTAAGGCTTGTCAGGATTGCAGAAGCTGGATAGTCAGTGACCTGAGTCCGGTTTGTTCTTCACATGTGCACACCTATGCTCCCTGATTGTATTCCTAGGGAAAAAGGAGCAAGGGAGAGCAGAAACATGACAACAGGGAGCTTCCTTATTTTATCAGGGGGAGTCTCAATCTGCCAGGTAGCTTGAGTTATCCAAGAGAGTCAGAATGTTGGCTGAGGAGATACCTAGAGCCACTGATTAGACTTTGACCCAGAGCTCACAGAAACACCTGGCTCTTGGCACTAAGAGTCCTGGGAAGGGGAGAAAGCTATTTTGCCAACCCATGTAGAAACATGAGACTGAGTTGGGACAATAGAGGGGTTCCCTTCTGTACTATCACCACCCTCATTCCCACCCTGGGCCCAGTGAAACAAGATTCTTACAAATCTCCTTGAAGACAATGGTGAACAGGAAGTACCAACAACAGCAGCAGTCAGCCTTGGGATGGGCTAGTGAGCCTCACACACACTGACTCCCCCTCTGTTCCTGGCTTGAAAGAGTGACCCTCTGTTAACTGTTCAGACAACTTCTGGTTGTCCCTTCCCAAAGAAAGTACAGTTAAAAGGAGATGAACCTACTCTAGCCCTCCCTCTTGGGCTGACAGCCAAGAGTAGCCAGGGCTTGGGCTTTTGTTATGTTGACACCCTTTTCAATTCCAATTGGGTGATATTTTAAAGTAGGACTTTTGTTACGTAATGTAAGTATTACACTTCCATCAGGCTTAGTTCAATATCCAGTTAATCAAAAGCAATTTATTAATCACCTATTCCATGCCACATATTGTACTTTGTGTGGAAAATAAAAAGACAAACATGAAATAGTCTCTGCATTTAAGGATGTGACACTCCTTTGGGAGAGATGGCAGGTACACCTCTAAGCACATCCAAAAACATGTTCAAATTAAATACAATGTGATATAGGGGAAGGGAGACATAAGGAAAGAGCTCATAAAGAAGTTACCTAAGGTTTGGAATCAGGAAGACTAGAGTTCAGATCCAACTCTGATAAGTAAAGCTGTGTGACCCTGGGGACAACAAAAGGATCTTTCTCCCAAAGTGGCTGTGGGGATGAAATGAGATAAAACTTGTGAGGAGCTTAGACAGTGCCTGACACATGATAAGCACTAGGTTATTATTACTGCTGTTATTTAGCATTTGAACTGAGCATTCAAGGAAACTTAACTCTTCTAAGATGTAGAGGTAGAGAGTGTGCAGTCCAGGGATTGGGAGTAGCTTGGGCATAGGACCAAAGGAGATACAATGTGTGTGATGAGCAACAAAACGTTTGGACTGTTCAGTGAATGAAAGTGAGTCATGTGGAATAAAGGCTGGAAAGGGGAGTTGAAGACAAGTGGTGAAGAGCTTTAAATGTCCAACAGAAAAGTTTGCAACAAAAGAACAATAGAGCAGGGGAGTGACATGATCAGAAGTGTGCTTTAGGACTATCAGCAACTGAGTGAAGGATGGGCTAGACAGGGCACAAAAAAAGGACAGGGAACTGATTAGGAGTTTATTACAATAGTCAAATAGAGCCTAAGTCATAGACTTTCCATTTCTCTTCTTGCTACCTGCCTGGAACATCTACTCTTCATATATATCTCTCTAATAATATCCTTTATGCCACTTTTTCAACTCCTCAAAGGCAGTATCAATGTTCCAGTGACAAGGCCTCTCACCAAACCTTGGGGCCAACCAACCTGCATTGATTCAAGGTGTCCCTCACTTGGAAATTATCCATGTCACTGAAGTGACAGGTTTTGTCCTCATCCCTTTTTCTTTCCCTCAGTCCTCATTTTGAACATTTTCAGCCAATTAGTGGAAATTAGTGATGTAATCCAGAGCGATAAACACAATTAAATCTAGAATTCATGACTTAACATAGAACTCTAGCTGAACCAAATAGTCATAAATTGACTATTCAGTGAAGATCATCTTGATTATTTACGACATGAAATACTTTAATGGAATAACGATGAGAGAAATTGTGGAATGTCTGTGCCTTGCAGACTTTTAAGAGGTAATAGAAATTTCTGTCCTTGCATAGTTTCAATATTTACTAATATGGAACTAATAATTACTACTAACTGTAGGTTCAGGTCTAAATTTATTGATTGCTCAAGGTATCTTTCAGTTTTAAGGTTCTACAATTATCTTGTAGATAAACACCAAAGTGTTTTTTGAGGGAAATATGAGTGGATATCCTTTTGGTAAGGAATAATTAGACTATATTTCCATCTGAGCCCCCAAAGGCACTATGAAATAATTCAAAGTGATCTGAACTGTCTGACTACTTGTCCTGTACTTGAATACATGAGCAAATTAATTCACAAAAAAGCGTTTATTAAGCAGTTACTGTGAGGCAAGTATTACACTGAGTTTGAAAAGTGAGATAGTTCCTACTTTCAAGAGTTCACAGTTTAATTGTAGGAGATAAGACAATCAGGAAAGTACAGCTATCAGAATTCCTCAGGATGGTGGAGTAAGGTCCAGAGGTCCTTACTTCTCATTAGCTATTCATCTGACCATATAGAGGTCACCAAATTTCTCTGGGCCTCAGTTACCTCATCTGTAAAATAAGTGAGGAGAGTGGCTGATATCCCCAACTGTTTTATGTGAAGAAAATAAATGCTGCTTTCATTTCTACCAGTCTTTGAGAAGAATATCGTCAGGGAAGTATTGATATTAACATATCTGAGAGGAAGAGGGAATAATGCTACAGTCACTAGTGCTCGTAGATTTCCATTGTTTCCTTCATAATTGAACATGATGTCTGGACTCAAAGTTCTTTATGGTTCTTTCCATCTCTAAAATTCTCTGATACCATATTATCTTTGGTCCAAATACTCTCAAACTATTTATGAAATCAATAAAGCATGGAGATTTCAATAACAAAAAAAGTTGTTGTTGTACAGATGCAAAGGGATTTTAGAAATGAACTGAAGAGAGCTTTGTACTCTAAAATCAAGAGACCAACTAAGAATGAGAAAAAATCAATTTCCACTTTTGCAGTAGGCCCTATTGGTTATATCAGTACAGAACTTCAGATTATAATTGATGCAAATTTATGTGGATACAGAAAATGTTTTTCTAAGAAAGAACATTAATCTGGAGGTTTTGGAAAATTGTGCTTAAGTTCCTGTAAATGGTCACTGCCCGCCAAATGAAATGCTCAGTCCTTTTTTGACGACCCAGTACATCAGAAAGGCACTGCTGGGAAACTCACATAACACCTGCCTACACTGTAACTATTACTGTAGTTAGTACTATTAGGCCTGTACTTCTGTGGGCAGCACATTCGTTCCCTGCTCCAATATAAAAGCATCATTTGTGTTCTCATGGTTTCCAAACACAAATTACTCAAAGGTTTGGATGCATTACATTGTACTCAGAAACTATTATAATTAAACAAATCTATATTTACTTGCAAAAGGAACCTCCCTTTCTCCATCTTATTTCTTCATCCTGCTGATTATGTTTATATTCAAGGTTAAATGTGCATTTGGAGTTTACTGGTTCCCATCTGAGTTCAGTTAAGTTTTATAAGATGGAGAAGTCTTGATTCAAGATACTTCTGGTTGCTATTTCAAGCCCAGCTCTAAAAGAGGGCAGGAAGTAGAAACAACAATATGGTACAGCAGTGATAATGTTCTCTACCTATCATCTAAGTTCCAGGCTGTGTAGACAGTGTATAACGCACAGGAAGATACCACAGGAGGGTTCCTATAACGGATCCTTTCCTCCAGACCCCCATCATCCTGACTTACTCACCACCATTTTTCTAGGAGAAAAAAAATTAAGTGCACACCTCTATATTGCTAAATGTGTGATTGTCATTACTGTAAATGGAATCCAGATCTAGCAGCAACACCATCAAAGGCAGTTTAAAAATACAACTATAGTCTTTGTAGGAAGCTGCATGGTACTGTTGAATTTATTTCAGTGAAATCTTGACACTCCTATGAGATGAGGATTTAAATGTTTAAGTATATGCATGACCTAATATGATAAATTAACTGACAAACTAATGCCTAGAAATATATTGTTATATTTTTAGCTCTGCTAAATGGCTCAGCAGGTCACAAAAGATAAACTTGAGACCCCCCCTGGAAGAATGTGACACTGAGAAATGAAAATGGAACTAGCAGTCATTATAAAAACCCCTCTGGTAAACTTAGAGCAGGAAAAAAAGTTGAAACCAGATGCTTCAGTTATCAAGCTCATTCAATTTAGAGAGTCTACCAATGAAAGGGAAAAATTCTATGGAAAGACTTCGTGGCAACTGCCCACAAACTGATGTAGTGACAGGACACTTGATTAGCATGAATCTTGGAACATTTTGTATGACTACCCAAAATCATTTCAACCACAATTGTAGAAGTCCCTGAAATCTATCTTACTAGAATGATATTATTATTAATAATAATAGCTTCACAAATTTCAGGATCCTGGAAATTGTGTAACTTCGGGTGATTGGTGGACCTAATAAGGCCCTGAGATATTAAGTAGGGTACCTCTAAGCACAGGAATAAAAAAGGGTCATGATGAAACTGACAGAGTAGTAACATAATAGGATACCATAACACAACAAACAGAAAATAAAATTCATTGTTAAGGTGATAAGAGAGAACTCATTTTTGGAAAGAGACAATCTAACATAAATTTTCTTTTCTATTTTTCAGAAAATTGAAAAGCTTGTACAAAACTGATCCCACATACATGAAATATTTAGTGTGATACTGTACTGGGAAGTCCCACTAAGGCCCCAAATGCCTTAAGGCCTTGAAGGGTTTGAATACTTTGTTCAAGAACCCTAACTCCTGTCCTTTCTGTATCACTTTTAGCACCTGTATATGTAAACATTTCACACTACCTTGCAATTTTAGAAAGCTTTACTATATCTTATATCTGATACCATCACAAAGACAAAACTCCCGTTTGGGAAATTTCTCCTCATAACACTCAGTAAACAAAATATTGTGGGTACTCTTGTAAAGCTTTCATTTTTTTTTGGCAGTATTCCTGCCATTTTCACAAGTCTCATCCTATCTAATATGATTTGTCAGAGTCATGCAAACCTAGGCTACATGCAAAGGGACCACTCATAGTTAAAGTCATGATCAACTAAAAGGCCCCAAAAGTTTAAAATGGGAATGGAGAAGTGTGGCAGGGTGAGCTAGATCTCTAGGTTCCAGTATAAAATTAGAGATAAGAAGAATGAGTTTCATTCTTTGTGTCAGCATGGGACAATAGTGGCTGGGAATTGTGCCCCCCGGGGAGCTCAAATAAGCCCATCATGATGGGGAGGTGAAAACAGACTCTCTCTATCAACCTCCTCTTGTCAGATGGGACATGCGTATCCTTGTGAGCATTGCAGAATGAAAGAAAACTAAATGTGTGTACCTGAATGTGTACTCCGTTATTTCCATGTTAACAGGAGTGCTGTATCTCTCTATGGTTCATATTTCAAAGATAGAAAAGGCAATCATCACATCACTCACTTCGATAAAACTGAACATAATGCTTGCCCATAACTCAGGCGCTAAGAACTATATTCTCACATACCTGAAACATACTGAACTTAGGAAAGGTCAGAAAAACTGGCATCACGTAAAATTGCAAAGTTGGCAAAATTCTTCTTTCTCCAGCTTCTTCTTACTTGTTCAGATCAAGTCTAACCAAGTGCTAACTATGACCAAGCTAACAAGACTTTTAACTAGCTTATCTTACTAAGTCTTAGGCTGATTCCCTAGTAGCTTAGGGGAAACTCTAAAAACTCAAAGACAACACAACAGTTAACAAAAGGTTTACTTGGGCACAGAGTATAAAAGATATTTAACAAGGGTATAGTGCTCAGCTTGGATGGATGTGTCTCCTCCCTAAAAAACAGGTTTGGTTAGAGGGCAGAGGGCAGTGACTCACCCACCCTTAAGCCAGACTCCACATGGCGGGATTTTTATGCCCTTATGTAAATAGGAAACTGTATCAATTTGACCTATGGCCACCAAGAAGCTCCATTAAATAGGCAACTCTAAGCCCCCTGGATCAATCAAATTTGGAGGATAGATTCCTTGCCTTTTAGGAAAAGAACTAATCTAACTTACATTGTTGGGGGTGGGGTACCCTGACCCATTAGATTTATAGTCTTCAAATTTATACCACTATCAACTTATCAATTTATACCAAATAAGTTCTTCAAATTTATACCACTATCAACTGCTACTGGAATCAGCCTTGCATCTAGTCTACATATTTGGTCCCTCTCAACTATGAAATACCCTCTAGCTAAGCTGACAGAGTATTCAAAGCAATTATGGGATGAAATTCAGTGCAGATTCTTGGATCAAATGAGCATAGAGAGCTATATCATTCTTAATAAGAAAATCTCCTGGCTCTATTTTGTCTTACAGATATAGAAAAATAAACTTCATCCTCCCTTTAAAAACAGAGCTTGTAATTGCATTCATATAAAGAACTCTCAATAAGGAAACTTTTCTCTGATGCAAATGTGTACCTTCTCTGCAAACTATGTTTTAGAGAGTTGTCCAGGGTACCAAGATTGCTTTCTTTAGATCATATAAACAGCATATAAGAAAAGGGATTGGAACACAGAATATACTGACTGAGGCAAGGTCCCTGGCCACTATATAAGACTGCCTTGTTTTTGTTAGTAAGAAATATGTCAGAAAGTACATTTTGTTAAAGTATGGTAGGGAACTTCCAAACAAATCCTATCCTAATTTCTACTAAGGGCTGCTAGGTGGCATAGTGGGCCTGCAGTCAGGAAGACTCATCTTAGTGAGTTCAAATCTGACCTAAGATAGTTAATAGCTGTGTGACTCTACACAAGTTACTTAATGCTGTTTGCCTCAGTTTCCTCATCCACAAAATGAGCTGAAGAATGAAGTAGGAAACCACTTCAGCATCTCTGCCAAAAAAAAAAACCTAAATGGAGTCACATTGAGTTGGATTGGATATGACTGAAAAATGACTCAGCTAATTTCTCATACCTCATCATAGTGTGGGGGAAGAGTCATTACTAATATAGGATTTTGCCCTGCAATGTCAACATGGTGGGAAGGGAAACTGTGTTTTCTTCATACTGGTAACAATTATCCTTATGATGCCTTGCCTCTGTCAGTCAACACCAGTGCATTACATTCATCCCGACCTCTGTAGCCCCTCTGTCTCCTAGGGTCACTGTTCCCTTCCAACTGCCACTCAGATGGGAGCAAGTGCTGATTGGGGATGGTCTGCCTTCTCCCCTAGTACAACTACACCTACAGTTAGACTCTCTTCTATGCCACATTACCCCTACCCCCAATCTTGGATTCTCTTTTGTGCTGCCACCTTCCTCCAACTGCTTTTGCCCTTAAGGGAAACAGTTTTGAGTTTGTGCTCTCCATGGGAGGGTAATTAGCTCAGGAAAGTTATGCCAGGGCAATCCAAAATCTGGTAGATCCTGCCATGTTAGAAAAGCTTAAAGTATAGTTCCAGTAACCTATTATATCTTCCAACTGAAGATCTGCCCAGCTAAGCATAGGGACACATCTGCAAAGATATGGGCATGATGTACTGATTTTGGTTTTTATTTTTGTCATGGAAACCCATGGAATTTTCTTTGATGAAATTTTGATGAAAATGAAAAATATCTCATAGTCTATCTCAATTCTATGCAGCATATTTTCACTTGCATAGGGACTCTGATAGGGGAAGTAGTAATAAATAGATAGACAGACAGATGGATAGAGAGATAATAATAATAGTAGTAGCTAACATGTATATAGTGCTTACTATGTGTCAGACACTAGCATTGCTTTACAAAAAATACTTCATGGAGGTGGAGCCAAGATGGTAGAGTAAAAGTAGGGACTTGCTGGATTTCTCCCCACAAACCCAACCAAATACCTGTAAAAAATGACTCTAAACAAATTCTGGAGCTCTCAAACTCACAGAATGACAGAGTGAAGCAAATATCCAGCACAAGATAGCCTGGAAGGTCAACAGGAAGGATCTATTGCACCCAGCTGGGAGCAGAGTGCAGTCTAGTGTGGGCCATGCTGGATAGACTAGACCTGAGCAGGCCTTTGAGGGGGACTAAATCACTGGAACATGTGATGGTTTTCTGACTTCTCAACCCCAAAACACTGAGGGCCCCAGCCCCAGGGTGGCAGAGGGGGTGAAGGAGCCCGAGGCAGCCACAGCAGCAGCAGGAGCTGTGGCAGCGACTATTTCTAGATCTCTAGGCCCACAGATTGGGGGGATCTAGCAGATGACAGTATACCCCCAGACCCCCACTGGAAGCAGAGAACTACCTTGACAAAGAACTCAAAATGGCTGGGGAAATGAACAAAGACAGGAAAAAAAAATCAGACTAGAGCCTTACTTGGGTGACAAGGAAGATCAAAACATACAACTAGAAGGAGACAACAAAGGCAAAACTGCTATATCCAAAGCCTCCAAGAAAAATATGGA